>JAUJYZ010000200.1:0-317500 GCA_033675265.1 Actinostola sp. cb2023 | reverse complement strand
AGGTCAGTTGTCACAGTGAAATACTGTAATACTTCTTGCACTTGAGCTTATGCTTGCAGCGCTAGAGTGAAAGCCGGGTTTAAGCAACCACTTCTCCAATGCAAACATCTTTGTAAATCCTTAATTTCTCAGCCAAACACAGCTATAATAACGTTAGTACCTCAAGTGAGCATCCAGACAGGTTGCTTGGCAACATAGTGGTCACTCATGAGAGATTTAGATAGATCATTGCATATAGAATTGAATCATTAACTGTCAGAAACATTTTTGTGTGAATGTGGTATGGTATGGTTTGTGCCATAAACTAATCATATCGTAATAATTGTACAATGACTTTTGAATTCCTTTGCTAAAACCAATGTACATTGTATAGTGCTGTAGTATCATGACTGTGACGGTAAATGTAAGTTTGTACTTTAGCTTTCGCACTCGTATGAAAATGATTAGTGCCACTATGTCTTACCAAAGAATGAAGAAAACATTTCTGCATTTAAGGTGGCACTCATTAGAATTAACTTCAGATCTGGTCTATGGAAACAAACAAACAAATCGTTATGTATGTGTAGTACAAGGGTTGCGAGCATAACTACTCATATCAATACCTTTGCGGCAGGAGATCTTTTACAATAATCAGTAAGAAATCAGACATTAGGTCTCTCTCATGGATTTCATCAATGATTACATGACTTATGTTGCTTAGAAACCTGCAATGAATATTTCACAATAAATTATTAATAATAATCAACTTTATTTTCACTGAGAGGGTAACATGTAGCAGTTGAACACTGACAAACTTGTGGCCCTCAATACATGAACGTCAGCAATGGTCATAATTCACAAAAAATTGGAAAACTATTGTCAATGTGCAGCATTGATCTAATGCATCACATACATAACTTAGTCGCTCTGTTTGTAATCCTGCATGGAAAACTGTGACACTAATGTCAACTTTGATGTGTGCAGCAATCATCAAACTGCACTCATGCAGCATTGATCTAATGGTCATACATGTATGCATGTACAGTGAAGTATAAGTCACTCTTATTTGCAACTTACTGATCAGACACTAGCCATCTTAGTAATACTCCTGTTGTACAGTAGATGATAGAACCCTTGGAACGTGGTAGTTTACTGCATACAATAGAAAGAATATTGTCACATTACTATAATAGACATTATTGTAGTATTGTTATCTACAATGCACCAACCATTAAGTCCTGATTTGCTTGCCCATACTACTGCTATCGTAGGGCATTAATACAGTGTATGTGAACTGATTACAATATACCTTACTACTGCTATCGTAGGGCATTAATACAGTGTATGTGAACTGATTACAATATACCTTACTACTGCTATCGTAGGGCATTAATACAGTGTATGTGAACTGATTACAATATACCTTACTACTGCTATCGTAGGGCATTAATACAGTGTATGTGAACTGATTACAATATACCTTACTACTGCTATCGTAGGGCATTAATACAGTGTATGTGAACTGATTACAATATACCTTACTACTGCTATCGTAGGGCATTAATACAGTGTATGTGAACTGATTACAATATACCTTACTACTGCTATCGTAGGGCATTAATACAGTGTATGTGAACTGATTACAATATACCTTACTACTGCTATCGTAGGGCATTAATACAGTGTATGTGAACTGATTACAATATACCTTACTACTGCTATCGTAGGGCATTAATACAGTGTATGTGAACTGATTACAATATACCTTACTACTGCTATTGTAGGGCATTAATACAGTGTATGTGAACTGATTACAATATACCATACTACTGCTATCGTAGGGCATTAATACAGTGTATGTGAACTGATTACAATATACCTTACTACTGCTATTGTAGGGCATTAATACAGTGTATGTGAACTGATTACAATATACCTGTCTACTGCTATCGTAGGGCATTAATACAGTGTATGTGAACTGATTACAATATACCTTACTACTGCTATCGTAGGGCATTAATACAGTGTATGTGAACTGATTACAATATACCTTACTACTGCTATCGTAGGGCATTAATACAGTGTATGTGAACTGATTACAATATACCTGTCTACTGCTATCGTAGGGCATTAATACAGTGTATGTGAACTGATTACAATATACCATACTACTGCTATCGTAGGGCATTAATACAGTGTATGTGAACTGATTACAATATACCTGTCTACTGCTATCGTAGGGCATTAATACAGTGTATGTGAACTGATTACAATATACCTTACTACTGCTATCGTAGGGCATTAATACAGTGTATGTGAACTGATTACAATATACCTTACTACTGCTATTGTAGGGCATTAATACAGTGTATGTGAACTGATTACAATATACCTGTCTACTGCTATCGTAGGGCATTAATACAGTGTATGTGAACTGATTACAATATACCTTACTACTGCTATTGTAGGGCATTAATACAGTGTATGTGAACTGATTACAATATACCTTACTACTGCTATCGTAGGGCATTAATACAGTGTATGTGAACTGATTACAATATACCTTACTACTGCTATCGTAGGGCATTAATACAGTGTATGTGAACTGATTACAATATACCATACTACTGCTATTGTAGGGCATTAATACAGTGTATGTGAACTGATTACAATATACCTTACTACTGCTATTGTAGGGCATTAATACAGTGTATGTGAACTGATTACAATATACCATACTACTGCTATTGTAGGGCATTAATACAGTGTATGTGAACTGATTACAATATACCTTACTACTGCTATCGTAGGGCATTAATACAGTGTATGTGAACTGATTACAATATACCTGTCTACTGCTATCGTAGGGCATTAATACAGTGTATGTGAACTGATTACAATATACCATACTACTGCTATCGTAGGGCATTAATACAGTGTATGTGAACTGATTACAATATACCTTACTACTGCTATCGTAGGGCATTAATACAGTGTATGTGAACTGATTACAATATACCTTACTACTGCTATCGTAGGGCATTAATACAGTGTATGTGAACTGATTACAATATACCTTACTACTGCTATCGTAGGGCATTAATACAGTGTATGTGAACTGATTACAATATACCTGTCTACTGCTATCGTAGGGCATTAATACAGTGTATGTGAACTGATTACAATATACCTTACTACTGCTATCGTAGGGCATTAATACAGTGTATGTGAACTGATTACAATATACCTTACTACTGCTATCGTAGGGCATTAATACAGTGTATGTGAACTGATTACAATATACCTGTCTACTGCTATCGTAGGGCATTAATACAGTGTATGTGAACTGATTACAATATACCTTACTACTGCTATCGTAGGGCATTAATACAGTGTATGTGAACTGATTACAATATACCTTACTACTGCTATCGTAGGGCATTAATACAGTGTATGTGAACTGATTACAATATACCTGTCTACTGCTATCGTAGGGCATTAATACAGTGTATGTGAACTGATTACAATATACCATACTACTGCTATCGTAGGGCATTAATACAGTGTATGTGAACTGATTACAATATACCTTACTACTGCTATCGTAGGGCATTAATACAGTGTATGTGAACTGATTACAATATACCATACTACTGCTATCGTAGGGCATTAATACAGTGTATGTGAACTGATTACAATATACCTTACTACTGCTATCGTAGGGCATTAATACAGTGTATGTGAACTGATTACAATATACCTTACTACTGCTATCGTAGGGCATTAATACAGTGTATGTGAACTGATTACAATATACCTTACTACTGCTATCGTAGGGCATTAATACAGTGTATGTGAACTGATTACAATATACCTTACTACTGCTATCGTAGGGCATTAATACAGTGTATGTGAACTGATTACAATATACCTTACTACTGCTATCGTAGGGCATTAATACAGTGTATGTGAACTGATTACAATATACCTTACTACTGCTATTGTAGGGCATTAATACAGTGTATGTGAACTGATTACAATATACCATACTACTGCTATCGTAGGGCATTAATACAGTGTATGTGAACTGATTACAATATACCATACTACTGCTATTGTAGGGCATTAATACAGTGTATGTGAACTGATTACAATATACCTGTCTACTGCTATCGTAGGGCATTAATACAGTGTATGTGAACTGATTACAATATACCTTACTACTGCTATCGTAGGGCATTAATACAGTGTATGTGAACTGATTACAATATACCTTACTACTGCTATCGTAGGGCATTAATACAGTGTATGTGAACTGATTACAATATACCTGTCTACTGCTATCGTAGGGCATTAATACAGTGTATGTGAACTGATTACAATATACCATACTACTGCTATCGTAGGGCATTAATACAGTGTATGTGAACTGATTACAATATACCTGTCTACTGCTATCGTAGGGCATTAATACAGTGTATGTGAACTGATTACAATATACCTTACTACTGCTATCGTAGGGCATTAATACAGTGTATGTGAACTGATTACAATATACCTTACTACTGCTATCGTAGGGCATTAATACAGTGTATGTGAACTGATTACAATATACCTGTCTACTGCTATTGTAGGGCATTAATACAGTGTATGTGAACTGATTACAATATACCTTACTACTGCTATCGTAGGGCATTAATACAGTGTATGTGAACTGATTACAATATACCTTACTACTGCTATCGTAGGGCATTAATACAGTGTATGTGAACTGATTACAATATACCTTACTACTGCTATCGTAGGGCATTAATACAGTGTATGTGAACTGATTACAATATACCATACTACTGCTATCGTAGGGCATTAATACAGTGTATGTGAACTGATTACAATATACCATACTACTACTATCGTAGGGCATTAATACAGTGTATGTGAACTGATTACAATATACCATACTACTGCTATCGTAGGGCATTAATACAGTGTATGTGAACTGATTACAATATACCTTACTACTGCTATCGTAGGGCATTAATACAGTGTATGTGAACTGATTACAATATACCTGTCTACTGCTATCGTAGGGCATTAATACAGTGTATGTGAACTGATTACAATATACCATACTACTGCTATCGTAGGGCATTAATACAGTGTATGTGAACTGATTACAATATACCTGTCTACTGCTATCGTAGGGCATTAATACAGTGTATGTGAACTGATTACAATATACCTTACTACTGCTATCGTAGGGCATTAATACAGTGTATGTGAACTGATTACAATATACCTTACTACTGCTATTGTAGGGCATTAATACAGTGTATGTGAACTGATTACAATATACCTTACTACTGCTATCGTAGGGCATTAATACAGTGTATGTGAACTGATTACAATATACCTTACTACTGCTATCGTAGGGCATTAATACAGTGTATGTGAACTGATTACAATATACCTTACTACTGCTATCGTAGGGCATTAATACAGTGTATGTGAACTGATTACAATATACCATACTACTGCTATTGTAGGGCATTAATACAGTGTATGTGAACTGATTACAATATACCTTACTACTGCTATCGTAGGGCATTAATACAGTGTATGTGAACTGATTACAATATACCTTACTACTGCTATTGTAGGGCATTAATACAGTGTATGTGAACTGATTACAATATACCTTACTACTGCTATCGTAGGGCATTAATACAGTGTATGTGAACTGATTACAATATACCTGTCTACTGCTATCGTAGGGCATTAATACAGTGTATGTGAACTGATTACAATATACCTTACTACTGCTATCGTAGGGCATTAATACAGTGTATGTGAACTGATTACAATATACCTTACTACTGCTATCGTAGGGCATTAATACAGTGTATGTGAACTGATTACAATATACCATACTACTGCTATTGTAGGGCATTAATACAGTGTATGTGAACTGATTACAATATACCTTACTACTGCTATCGTAGGGCATTAATACAGTGTATGTGAACTGATTACAATATACCTTACTACTGCTATTGTAGGGCATTAATACAGTGTATGTGAACTGATTACAATATACCTTACTACTGCTATCGTAGGGCATTAATACAGTGTATGTGAACTGATTACAATATACCTTACTACTGCTATCGTAGGGCATTAATACAGTGTATGTGAACTGATTACAATATACCTGTCTAGTCGTATTTGGTAGCCAACGCTGTGGCCACCACAAGGTTCACCTCGCTCGTTAGCAACTCTTTCGGCAACCTGAAGTTTAAACAAATGAAACACTGTTCTGTGACTTGAAATAAAAATAAATATACCCCAAGGATTATAGCATACAATGTACATGATCATTATTTAATCATCATCATCATCATCATCATAATAATAATAATAATAAATTAATAATAACAATAGTAATAAGAAATATAATATGTATTTATACAGCACTAATTCAAATTTGACACTAATTCAAATGCTTTGACAAAGTTTTTCTATCCTTTTGATTAAAATAATCAACAAATATTCCATGATATAATTACAGATATGGCACTGATCCTTCTTGGCTGTGTACAAGCTATCCTGCACAATGAACCCTGTCCTTTCATGATTTCATTATCCAAGATGAACTGAGCTACCTGTAGAAATAGAACAAACACAATATACTATTGTTCTTAACCAACCAAAACATACAAGTTTTAGATCAAATACAGGTCAGGTTTAACCACCGTCCGGTTGGCTCAGTTGGTTGAGAATGACCACGTAAAATGGCGGTCCCATCTCTCCACACAGGACACTCCATTACATTGCACCAGAAGGATGTAAAAGAATCCACACCACTATTCGACTAAGTGTAGGGCACAGAGCGTGGCTCGGATGACCACGTAAAATGGCGGTCCCATCTCTTCACACAGGACACTCCATTACATTGCACCAGAAGGATGTAAAAGAATCCACACCACTATTCGACTAAGTGTAGGGCACAGAGCGTGGCTCGGATGACCACGTAAAATGGCGGTCCCATCTCTCCACACAGGACACTCCATTACATTGCACCAGAGGGATGTAAAAGAATCCACACCACTATTCGACTAAGTGTAGGGCACAGAGCGTGGCTCGGATGACCACGTAAAATGGCGGTCCCATCTCTTCACACTCCATTACATTGCACCAGAGGGATGTAAAAGAATCCACACCACTATTCGACTAAGTGTAGGGCACAGAGCGTGGCTCGGATGACCACGTAAAATGGCGGTCCCATCTCTCCACACAGGACACTCCATTACATTGCACCAGAAGGATGTAAAAGAATCCACACCACTATTCGACTAAGTGTAGGGCACAGAGTGTGGTCTGTCCTATGGGCCCACAGTAATTGTGACCCTGGCATATGGCGAAGTTTGTAAATCAGGTATTAAAGGCTAAAATTGTTGCAAGGGAAACAGTCTGCAGGTTTATTATTCTACTGAGGCATCTGACACTAGGAGGCGCATTTAACTTAATGCATAGATTAAAACAATTCATGGTTTGCAGTCATGTCTAAGGGAATGGTATCACACAAGCATAGCAACCATGTTGGTGCATCAACATAAGTCATTAAGTATCTATTGTTCATTTCCAGAAACATGGCTGCCATGTAAACCATCAATACTGGAAAAACAAAATGTAGCTCACAATTGCTTCCTTATCAGCCTGTTCTTCGAAAGTAAACCTTCATTACGTACCTGGGTGGTTTTACCACATCCTGTTTCACCACTGATTACTACAACTTGATTTTGGTTTATTAGATTCAACAGCTCCTACAAGATAAAGTATAATGATCTTTTGTCTTTGCTGTCATACATTTGAGAGAAAGTATTTAGAAGTTATGTGAAACTGTATCCAGTACAAAAACAATGCCTGACAGCATGCAGCCATGCCGTTAATGTAAGTGTAATACTGTAGCTAAGAGGAATGAATAATTCTACTGACTGTCAGCTGTGTTTGTCAGGTACTGAGGGTCCTCTATTTTGGGTTAATTTACATGGTCATCTCGGCCACATCAAAGTCTAACCATTTGCTTCATTAGAAACAAAGGCATCCCTGAGTTATAGTCGAGGCAAAGCTCAAACCTACTGGATGACAAACTGAGTCCTCTAATTTCCCAGTCTATTATTACTTTGTTGTGATCTGTACCTCTTTCATGCTGTATGATGGAAGTCTGGTACGAAATTCCTATAAAATAAAATTGTTTACATAATCAGTGGTATCCATCTACTTGTCTAATTAACATGAATTACATGTACTTGCATTCCAATATACTTTATAATAACATCAATACACCACTTCATGGTTCTGTTCAGTAGCCATGAACAATGGTACCAAGTCAAGGTTGTCTTGTGCTTTCATTCAATTATTGACTATTTGCACAAGGACAACCTTGACTTGGTACGATTGTTCATGGCTACTCAACAGAACCACAAAGTGGTGTATTATATGTACCTGCATTCCAATGTACTTTCTATTTGATGTCTTCTTTTCTTCCAATTCAATCATCAATTTCTCATCCAATTCATGATCTTGCTGCAGTTTTTTAGCATCAAATGGTAATCCCCCAAAATAGAACACATCATGTTGCTTAGCAACAGCCTTGGATGATGACGTTCCAATAGAGCCAAGTTCATCAAACATAAACATTGCATCACCTTGTGCAGGCTGGGTGTCTGTCATGGATGGTCCTACATCATCTGTTTGTTGGACAAATATACAAAATAAGGGACATGATTGTAAAACCTGTGGATATATAGCACAGGGAACCCACAAATCCAGGGAATGGTAGGGATACAGGGAACCCACATATCCAGGGAATGGTAGGGACACAGGGAACCCATATATCTAGGGAATGGTAGGGACACAGGGAACCCACATATCTAGGGAATGGTAGGGACACAGGGAACCCACATATCCAGGGAATGGTAGGGACACAGGGAACCCACATATCTAGGGAATGGTAGGGACACAGGGAACCCACATATCCAGGGAATGATAGGGACACAGGGAACCCACATATCTAGGGAATGGTAGAGGCACAGGGAACCCACATATCCAGGGAATGGTAGGGACACAGGGAACCCACATATCCAGGGAATGGTAGGGACACAGGGAACCCACATATCTAGGGAATGGTAGAGGCACAGGGAACCCACATATCCAGGGAATGGTAGGGACACAGGGAACCCACATATCTAGGGAATGGTAGAGGCACAGGGAACCCACATATCCAGGGAATGGTAGGGACACAGGGAACCCACATATCCAGGGAATGGTAGGGACACAGGGAACCCACATATCCAGGGAATGGTAGGGACACAGGGAACCCACATATCTAAGGAATGGCAGGGACACAGGGAACCCACATATCTAGGGAATGGTAGGGACACAGGGAACCCACATATCCAGGGAATGGTAGGGACACAGGGAACCCACATATCCAGGGAATGGTAGGGACACAGGGAACCCACATATCTAGGGAATGGTAGAGGCACAGGGAACCCACATATCTAGGGAATAGTAGGGACACAGGGAATCCACATATCCAGGGAATGGTAGGGACACAGGGAACCCACATATCCAGGGAATGGTAGGGACACAGGGAACCCACATATCCAGGGAATGGTAGGGACACAGGGAACCCACATATCTAGGGAATGGTAAGGGCACAGGGAACCCACATATCTAGGGAATGGTAGAGGCACAGGGAACCCACATATCCAGGGAATGGTAGAGGCACAGGGAACCCATTATTATTATTATTATATATCCAGGGAATGGTAGGGACACAGGAAACCCATGTATCTAGGGAATGGTAGGGACACAGGGAACCCACATATCCAGGGAATGGTAGGGGCACAGGGAACCCACATATCCAGGGAATGGTAGGGACACAGGGAACCCACATATCCAGGGAATGGTAGGGACACAGGGAACCCACATATCCAGGGAATGGTAGGGGCACAGGGAACCCACATATCCAGGGAATGGTAGGGGCACAGGGAATCCACATATATGAAGAGTCAAACTATCCACCCGTCTAAAAGGAGTGATGAATAGCCATTTATAAACATTTATCCATAACATATCTACCTTCATCCTGTATTGAGTTTCTTCTATCCATTGACACTTGACTGTATGATTCTTCTGAGAAATATTGTTGAGGTTTGTGTCCATATTGAGATTCATTCCACTCCACTGGAGACTGTCTTTCAAATCCACCTTCTGTTACAGACATTCCTTGTAATAGTAATGATAAGAATCCTACATGTATATATTATATACATGATTCACCCCTAGGGAGTAGGGAGGGGAGGGTACTCCCATATTTATTTTGTAAACTTCTTATTGTAGAAGAAGAGAAGGAATTAAAAAGACACTACTCAGAATGTAGTTACATTAGGATGAATCCATTCTATTCTAATTCTATCTGAACTTTCTTGTATTATTTTACCAGAGCATGAGGCACCCATGGAGTGAGATGAAGGTAGGTCATCCTTAATGTCTTGTAAACTATCCAGAAGATTGTTGATCTTTTCTTCTTTTTGAGAACTCATTGTTACCACATCACGCTGATACAAAAGAATAAAATAAATTTCTGTCTGATGTCAACATTTCATTAAAACATTAATTCTTTGTTTGATCATAATGATTTACTGACTGACTCAGATAAAAGACAAACTACAATGTGTACAGTAAAACCCCACTAATTTGAACTCAATTTATCATATATATTTTTGATTAGGAGGGCCATAAGTTTTTCAGCTTAAGTTGTAATATCTATTCCCTCATGAAATAAAGTGCATTATTATTATTATTATTATTATTATTAACTCCCAAGGGAAGAGAAAAATGGTTTGAGTTAGTGGGGGTTCGAGTTAACCAGGTAAATTTGATTCTTTAGCAAATGTTTAGTGAAAAGTGCTATTACTCAGTTTAAATATGAGAATGGCTGACTAAATGAATGAGTAAATAAGGTACATATGATTAAGTGTAAAGGTGGGTCGATGAAGTGAATGTACCATGTTGGGCTACTCAATTTATCATATGACTTGTAACCTGATAGTTATATATCTCTGCACTTTTGCATAAACTATGCCAGTACATGTATGTGCTACAGACTACAGTGTAGCCAAGTGGGTTGGAAAAGTGCAAAGTTCTATATTTTCTTTAGAATAAAACTTTCTTCCTTAAAATTAAATACACTTAATGTTAACTTTGTCAGATAAACAGAAACCTGCACATAACTTAATTTCAGCTATAATTATTGAATGCTTTCAACGAAACAATTTACGTACCTCCGTCAGCTCCCTTTTTCTTGTTTTCTCTTTTCCTCTCGCAGCATACCATAGTCCTATTTGTTTACCACAGAGTCCTGATGGATGTCCTCCTCTTCCTCTGCCACCCCGTCCACCACCACCCCATCCACCACCACCCCGTCCACCACCACCCCATCCACCATAGCGCACACCTATCAACAGACAGACAACAAATATGAAATAAGGACAGTTTCAGTTTGACATGTGACCCGGGGTATCCAATCGATAAAATCGATATCCGATATCAATCGATGACAGTCGATATCAATTAATCGATTGATATTGGTAATCAATGAAAATCGATGTGGAGGTTTTCTGTGACCAATAAAAATCGATAACGTAATTTCATCGATTTTCAATGAAAATCGATAACTTAACGAATAATGTTCAAAACGATCGTTATTTGTTTATTTGCCCTATTATTTACGGAATTATCGACCAGAGCCTAAGGTCCCATACAAACTCTTATATATAGCTCGATACAAGCCTCTCATTAATAGCTTGGGCTACCTGTGGTTCGTGTTGTAGAATTTTCTGATGGAGTTCTTCAGTGTGAATTAAGCAGCTAGAGTATTGAAAAACACTAGTAATTGCAGATTTATACAAGCGAACAATAAACTTGCCAACAGCATCGATAGAATTAGTTGTTGTACTCAATAGAATGATTTTGATTTTGATACCCGACTGAGCAGATTCCGCTCCAATCGATATTAATCGATTAATTGATTTTAATCGATTGGCACCTTTTTGTGTGACTATCGATTTTTATCGATTGCCCGATGTCAATCGATATCAATTAGCTAATTATATTGATTGATATCGATTTATCGATTGCCTTTCCGATGATCGATTTTCATCGATTGGATACTCCGGGATGTGACCATTGAAAATGTTCGCTGTTGTACTTCAGACTACATCAAAACCAAAGTGCTCAGCCTTACAACATAACCTCTTACCTCCCCTGTGCATTGCTAGTTTACACCAGCAAAATATTTTAAAGAAGGATAGTATACTTGTAATTTAAAAAACAAGAAACAAAAATCTTCTCAGCTGTTCGTCCGCCATGCTTGAAACAGCAATGAAATGTACAGCGGCTTTTATGGAGATTGTGCGCGGTTCATACCCGTGCAAAATTGACCGCATTGTATTATGCGCCCACGAACCACAACATTCGAATCCTTCTGGCTGTGTTCACACCACAGAAACCAGGCTGTGTATCTGTCTGGGTCCGTAAATTTAGTAAAATACAGTGCTTGATAGCTGAAATTTAAGTGTTTTCAATATCATACCGTCTTGTCTTCATTTTGCCAACACGGACGATTTTGATAATTTTTGGTGTTCAGTAACTCTATCCATATATAATGAGAAGGACGGAAACATCGACTCTCAAATCACGGATCACGAGGATTTTTCTCCTAAAAATGTATTCCCCAAAATTCAAACAATTCAGCGAAAGAATGATGACGTCCTGTTCAACGACTGTTGGATAAGTGACGTCATAATAAACGTAGTTTTGTAAAGGAGTTTTTGCAGTCCACGAGTAAGACTTTGTACCACACGAAATCCCACAAGTTTTTGGCGCAGTACCTGTCAGACAAAAAGCGCACAGCACATAAAACACAAACCAAACAAATTAAACATCACCCAAAACAACAGTGACGCGTTTTTAACAACAACAACAACAACAAGGCTGTCAGTATACGTACTCTCTTGTGTTTTTTCGTTTTTTTTCTTCTTCTTGGGAAGAATTGCGAAACTTTCCGCTTCAGCGTAGCTGCTTTTGTATTAGACAATATCGATAATTATAATTAGCAGCGATCACAGGTAACCCAGGCTAGTATGATTTGTGAAGAGATGGACCATGATAATTACATCAAAAATTATTTATAAAAATACAATAAAGACTTCAAACGACTCGCACACGCATTTGTCATTTTCAATTGTTATCTGTCATTTCAAGCTTTGTTGACAGTATTTTGCTAAATAATTTTTCGAGAAGTAACAGTCTTTAATACATTCTCTTCACAAGTATACAGCCTGGGTTAAAAAAACGCCTGTGATCCGCGAAACTAAGTTAACGTTTTGAACGCTGGAATTCTGCGAGATTTTACCAATTCGTCAAGTTGTTGTCGATTTCGGCCCCGTGTTCAGCGTACCCAATAGTAGATGTGTATAATTTGTCTATCCATTTCTTACTCTCGATAGTCCCCACGAGTGAATTTGTTGTCCAATCAGGGCCGAGCGCCAAAGTATTACTGGGATTTCGTGTGGTGTAACGTCTACTTCCGTGGACAGCAAACGGGAACTCCGGATGAAAATGGCTGTATGTGGTTTGATTCATCGAAGGATAACCAGAATGATCTGTGCTTTTTCTTGTCTGACTCACTTTCGAGGAATCCACTAATTATCATTCTTTCACCTGAGGTTTGTTT
This sequence comes from Actinostola sp. cb2023, assembly GCA_033675265.1. NCBI lineage: Eukaryota > Metazoa > Cnidaria > Anthozoa > Actiniaria > Actinostolidae > Actinostola > Actinostola sp. cb2023. Next base: position 303,717 of record JAUJYZ010000200.1, on the reverse strand, counting down.
TGAATTGATGGGGAATACATTTTTAGGAGAGAAATCGAGGAGTATCGATCGTGACCTGTAGTGATTTGAGAGTCGATGTTTCCGTCCTTCTCATTATATATGGAGGGAGAGAGAGGAGCCAAAACACAAAAATCGTCCGAAACGAGGCAAAATGAAGACAAGACGGTATGTATATGTGAAATTATTTAGAAGCTATCATTCATTTACTGTATTTTACTATAATTTACGTAAAGACCCAGACAGATACACAGCAAGTTTTCCTGTGTGAACATAGACATTTTCGGTCCCCCATTTTCAAGCTGTTGGGCCATTTTTAATGTTTCTAATCTGTCATCAAATTAACTTCGAACACCAAGCTGCTTGGGGGGGGGGGGGTGTTCAGACCCCCTGGACCCCTTTCAAGCGAGTATCGCTGTTTGTAAGTTATCTGTCAACGGTAACGTACTTCGCTGCTTCGTCAAGTATGGTATCTCTTCTTGCCGGTCATATCAGTTTGTAAGGCAGAACAAATGATAGACAAGACTATAATATATAGTTTTGATTTGGCGCTCAAATTGAAATGAAACATGAACCATTATTAACGACCCAAGATTCTGGTATGATTGACATAAACAAACAAAAAACTGTCAAGAATGACAGGATTAGCTAATTAGCGAGCTGCACCCGCTTCAAACCATGTTTTCAAGTTGCTTGGGATTTTTCACAAAATCCTAGTGTGAACGCTGAATTTCGGCAAAATCAAACTCCTGCTAAGCAGCTTGGAAAAACGGTCTAAAAAGTGTCCACACTAGTCAAGCTGCTTAGGTCAAGGTCTAAGCTGCTTAGGGAACCTAGTGTGAACACAGCCTCTGTCTCCACTTTATTATGTATAGATGTCTTAGATTGAGATTATTGATCGAATCTTGACGGTACATATGGAGAAAGAAGCAATTTCTTATGACAAGGAGTTTATTTTTGTTTGTAGCAAAGAAGCAATAATGAGTAAAGGTAAAATGGAGTGTACTGTTGCAGGACGAAAAGTGGCCATATTTTACAATCAAGGGAATATCTATGCATTAGATCATCGATGCTATCGTAAGTGATCAGATCAACGCAGTGCTCGCCTCAATTTAGGGTGTCAGAGTCGTTGCAGGGCATCGTTTTGCTTGTTTTCCTCAAAATTTAATTTCAGACGAATGTCCGAGCCCTGTGCAGTTCCGAGCCCTGTGCAGTTCCGAGCTCTGTGCAGTTCCGAGCTGTCATTTGACATATACTGTAAATGTTTGCAAATGATAAATGTTCACAGTGTTCAGTCTTACAATTATTTACATTTCAGATGCAGGGGGACCATTATCTGAAGGAGACATCGAGGTAGGTGTGTGTTCTTGATCATTGAGTATGATTGCAGTGGTGCGTAAGGAGGGGCTAGGTGGGAGGAGGAGGGATGTCTGTGTGTGTGTGTGGGGGGGGGGGGGGGGGGATTGTGTATACTGTAAGTAAACATCACGAACAAGAACCATTAATATCTTGCAGTTCAAAGACTGTATTACACTTTTTTAAACAAATTTTAATATTGTTTTTTTTAAGTATCATTATTTATCATATAATTAAATACTTCACAGGAATTCCATGGCAGAACGTGCGTGGTTTGTCCGTATCACAAGTACAAAATCACTCTAGATAAAGGAGAAGGTCTCCCACCCCCTTTCCCGGATTTAATATGTCACATTTAGTGCTCCTCAAGTGACACTTGACAGAAGTCTTTATGAGCCAATGATCTCAAACAACTATTGACTGGGTTAACCTGTATATTACGTCCTTTTACACTGCTCTGCTGACATCTTTTTATCTTCTGTTATTATTCGTATATTTATTTATTACTTATTGTTTTGTGCCAGCGTGCGCCATAGCGCAAATGATTCCATCCAGTCGTCATGCAAGAAATGCTGGTTGTAAAATTTGATTATAGGTGACTAGGGGCAACTAGTCATATTCATCAGTTCTCTTTTGTCAACGAATAGACGAGCGTTAGGACCTTAGTCTTTTATACCAACCCGTACGGCCCTGCTTGCGCGCTCGGCTTTGCTCGAGCGGGACGGAAAAACCCGTCCGGCCCTATAGCTACTCGATGTTTACATCGTTTGCGCGCGCTATATTTATTTGTTTTACAAGTTTTTTTCATCCCTTTTTGTAACAAAAAAGTGTGGGTCATATGATAAAATGCTTATTGACTGAGTTAGGTCGGGCCGTACGGGAAATATTTGGCCCTTTGTCATTTGCACGGACCTCGCACGGCATGACCTCGAGCCAAATATTTTCCCGTCCGGCACTCCCACTCAGTCAATAAGTACATAGCTTGACTTGGTGATTTGGAATTTGCTTTGCCTTGGTAGCAGATGTTTTTTGATTGTAAATTATGTAACAATCTAAAAAACTTTAAACGTACGGCGTCGTTCATCACATTACTTTTATATAAAGGATTCTATACGAATCGTTACTATCTATCGTTTTTTCAACAAAAGTAAAGAGGAATTAGAAGACATGGAATAAAATGGGCGTTCTCGCGAGTACGAAAAAAAATGACATCAGGCCGTCTGAACACTAGTTATCGTTTGCTGTTCGTATTGACTGGATACCAAGTTTTTTTCAACGGAATAGAAAGCTTTTGTAACAAAGAAAAGACACTGTGGGTCTTTTGAAAAAAAGGTAAGTTGAATGACGCTTTCGGGCCAAGTCCGGAAGACTGATACCTGAGTGCGTAGGGATGGTACGGTATCGATATCATCGGCACTTTTTGAACATTTCACGTTTTGTTTTTCGCCAAGATGGATCAAGCAGGCTATAAGTTCGATCGTTAAAGGATTAAGCCCAATCAGTCTTACCCGGCACATGCTAGTAAGAAAGCAATTTGTGACTGGTTGCTGACGGCTAGCTTTGAATTGCTCCGCGTTGTAAATTTTGTAACTCGTCATGAATCAAGTGGATATACGGTATTCCATGCATAATATTCACTTTTTGAATTAAATGTGGATTCTATACGAATCGTTGGTTATTCTCGAGCGAGCACTTCGAAGCCATAATGTTAAAAAAGGAAAACCAGTTGGTCGCGTAGCACGAACCCATCAAAACCCGAGTTATGGACGTTTGTGGAGCACTTTTCTATTTGCTGTATTTCGATCAAATGGTAAATGGATACCGTCTGAGGTTTTGCGGAATAGACGAAACTTTTCACAGGTATATAAAGACGACTTCCAATCTTTTAAAAGAAGGTAGTAAATGACGCTTTCAAATGATCACGTGACCTCTTGAAGACTGATACCTGAAAATTTGTCGGGAAATGGGGTGATGGTATTTTATATATCGGCAAAAGTTTTGCCATATTTTCGTTTGTCTTTGTGACAGGTATAACAATCTGCCCTCACACCAGAACAACTATAAGTTCGATCGTTAAAGAGATATTTGAAAATAGGTCATCGTGCCGGAGGGTGTTAGTAAGAAAGCAACAGTGACTGGTTAATGCACGGCTAGCTTTGAGGTGGTGAGGGCAGATTCTTTTACCTGTCACAAAATCAAACGGGCATATGGATATCTGTATTCCATGCATAAAATATTCACCCCTTTTAATTCAAATGTGAGGGATATGGGATAAAGGCAATTGGTTGGTTCATTTTCGAGCGAGCACTATCGAAAAGCCATAATCGTTAAATGCAAAGGAAAACGAAGTTTCGTCCGCGTAGCACAACCTGTCAAAACAGCAAAATAAAATAGTAGAGCACGTTTTCTTTTCCCCCATTTCTAGGCCTTAACGTAAATTAAACGGTGGTAAAGTAATAACAGGGGTTAAAGGGGTCATATATTACATATATATATATAAGCCGTAGTTGTGTAACGTTTGTTAAGACCAACACGCAAATCCTGCTTTGATGTGATGAGCGGTTTTATTTTCTATATCAGACTGTAACCATGGCAACACTCGCTAGTGATATTTTAACGAGCTGATATGTTAACTGTCTTGGACGACGTGCAAGCGCCTAATTAAGGTTAGTACTAAAAGATCAATGGTTACTTGATTATACAGGAAGTCGACCAGTAACACCTGCTGGAACAATTCAGTCGAGAAGAGCCTGGGAAATGATTTATTCGTAAAATAGTCTATTAAGCTCCAAGATAGCAGTTTTAGTTGTTTTTAAGTCGATATAAGAATAAAGGAGTGAAATATTGGACTCTCAAAAAGGCAAAAATACGTTCGCCATTACTAAATCGTGTTCCTGCGAACAATAGACTGTGACGTCAGTTTCTCAATGTGAACGCGTCGCTGCACGGCTCGCTGCACTGTATTCTTAGTTTAATTATGATTAAAACATTTGAACAAGAAACAGTGTCTTGAATCGCCAAAAAATCGCAGTGTTGATGCGTGTAAATTAGCAATACGACGAATTTGCGACGAACGATGTTGAGAATCTGACGTCACTTCTATTATACACTAAGTCAACGGCCAGGAACCAGTTTGAATAATGGCGGGCTCGAAATTTGTACAAAATGTGTACATTTTGTGGAAGTTATTTTTATCGTAACGAAAAACGGTTTGGATATGTTAATAAACATACTACCAGGATACTAAAAATGCAAAAACATCAACTTCGCAAAATTTCATCATAGTAGCACTTTAAGTAAACGGGGTATAAAATGTATGCACCTGTTTCAGTCAAAAACGGTTGTCGGATAGAAACTGGTGATAGAAAATAGGAAAATGGTCATTTTAAGACCAAAGTTTAGTGGGTCAGTTTAAAGTATTCTATTTTAGTTTCGTTCTGGTAATTATTTACAACTGTAAGCTTCATGAGCTAAATTGTCAGGTTAATTTTATATTTGCATATTCATACATAAATCTATAGTTCCATCTGGTCATTCTACTATCTCCCAGTATCTCCTGTCACGGAACCAGGCTTGCTCCTCCGATCGACACTGACCTTTTTCGGAATAGGTTTATTAATGTCCAGTTTTAGTGAGATATAAAAGCTTGCCCAGCAGTCTGAAGTGAACAGTTAGTTGTGTGGTGAAAAGTTACAGTAATTATCATTACTTCCTCGAACTAAACATAATTTAAACCGGCTGTAAGAACCCTAGCTGCGTCAAAACTTTGTCACATCCAAACTCAGGCCATTTTCCCTTCGCTAAAACCACCGTCAAAGCAGTTGTAGCTAACTGAAAGAAAAACATGTTTAATGTGTTCTAGTAATATGGATGTGTCTGAGATAAAGCAGTCTTCGATCATTCAGTTCATAAAGAATAATTGCAACAAAGACTACATCAAATCATCAAATGGCATCATCAAGATTGGACAAGTCGTGAGTAAACATAATTAATATGATAAATAATAATAATAATAATAATAATAATAATAATAATAATAATAATAATAATAATAAAATAATAAATAAGAGATAGAAAAATAGATAAAAATCCTTATAATAATAATAATAAGTAATAATAATAATAATAATAATAATAATAATAATAATAATAATAATAATAAATAATAATAATATAATAATAATAATGTAATAATAATAACGGTTTATTCACAGCATTTCTACATGGTAGCTCTACATCTGTGAATAGGAAGCTAAACTTAAAGACCAAAAATAAATAATAATAATAATAATAATAATGTAATAATAATAACGGTTTATTCACAGCATTTCTACATGGTAGCTCTACATCTGTGAATAGGAAGCTAAACTTAAAGACCAAAAATAAATAATAATGATAATAATAATAATGTACTAAGTATATGTAGCTAGTCATGCACTCTAGCTATAGAAAAGATATAAAATATATAAAATATATAAAATATATGTATAAGTATGAATACAGCGATTTGCAAAAATTCTGTAAAATCCTAATTCTTTGATTTTAGCTATTTTTAAACCTAAATCTAAACTCAATTAACATTTGTAGTATGTATGTGAAAAAACAATTGAAAGATTTGAACTTTAGAGGGCTTATTCAGCAATTTTATGATGAAAATTACCCACAATGCACCCGATATATTGATATATTGATATATATTGCTTTTACAGAATTTTTGCAAATCGCTATATATATAGATAATGTGTAATATAATATAAATGTATCGAGCACGTTTCAGGACTATTTCTCTAAACGTATGATAAATAATAAATTGAATTAAAACGAAAATACCTACACTCAACAACTTTAACTGTTTTTCTAGGTTTCCATGGTGACGTCTTTTTCTGCGCTTGCGCATTACAAGATCTTGGCATCAGCTACCAAATTGATCTACTCTGTCTTCATGACTACCAGTGTAATGATCTGTGCAGCAGACATCGTTGTTTATGTCGTCTTTATGCTCTCTTTGAACTACAAAATGAACAAGATGGCACCACGAGGCTTCACAATTGCTGTAAGTGATCAAATACTAACACAGAAACAACATACATTATAACAAATTAAAAATCTTAGGGGACTTGCACTAAGTGGCCACGTGACCCCACCCCCTTAATATTAAAAGAATTTGTATGGAAAATGCATTGGATGTCACATTTCCCATACGAATCCTAATAAAATTTTCGATTTATTTTTCGTGACATTTCTCCTGTGCCTAACATGAGTACAAGTCTCCTATTGATCACTGACAGCAGTGGAGTATAGAAGTGAGTTGACTCGACTCTTGACAAGAACTCGTACATAAAAGAGCCGACATTTTAATACATTAATACCTCGATTATATACAAGTGTCTTCCACAGGCAGCCCAACCATTTCTTCTGAGGCTACTAAGGTCTACTAAAGGACTTTGAGGCTACTTATAATAAATACAAAGTTCCCTGTTGGTAGAGCGCGCGCAATTTGTATTATATTGGGTTCCCTGTGCGCGTCCCGCAAGACCGTTCCCTGTACGCGTCCCACAAGAGCTGAGCTAGAAAGAGGATGTCCTACTACTGATTTATTCCATACCAGGGCTCCTGTCCATACTAATACAACCATTCTATACATACTTTCAGATCATTACCTTCACCGTATTTGCAGCAAGTACACTTCTTATATTATCATGTCTACTTGTTGTCGAGGCAGACCAAGTAAGGAATGCGGCTTCCAATCGATATCTTAATCAAAGATGTTTAAAATGTGGCAAGATTAACATAGCAGCGGTTAGTAAAATACACTCTCCCCACTACCCTCACTATACAATCACAGGTAGCCCAAGCTCTTGTTTAGAGATGGGATTAAAATCACCTAAAAACACTACCAAATCACCAGGAAACATACAATAAAACACGAATACACAGGTAAACAAATATTGCCATTTATTTCGAAAATTTTACGATTTAAATTTCACAAATTCTCTCTCAACAAGAGCTTCTTGGGCTACCTGTGCTACTACAATGCGTCGAACTCATCGACCGACTCCTTTTCTAGGACTTGTGCGCGCGGCAATGCAAAGTTTAGTAAGTGAACTTCATGTAAAGTTTTACAAAGTTTCCCGATTGCCAAGTTGCACTATATCAAGCTTTACTGGGCCTTGTGTATGTATACTCTGCAGGCAGACCAGTATTGGATTTTGGACAAGAAAACTTGCAGCTAGCTATACTGATATATCGTCTTCTCACCCTGTACATATCTCGTTGTGTTCTAGGTATTTGGCTTCTTGTCGTGGCTTCTCTTCACCGTTGAATTAGTACATCATGTAGTTCTTCGCAAACGCGAAGCACAAGCAAAGCGGGAAGCCGTCACACATACAAGAGTAACTGATTTCAATGCTGATGATGAGTTATAAGAGAAGTAAATCAACTCAACATCTATACCTTTTTTACTACAGTTTGTATAAAAAGTTGTAAAAATAATTATAACCAACGAAAACAAAGCAACAAAAACTCCGAAAGAAAAAAAAAATAAGATAAAACATTCGTTAAGTTGGAATCGATCAAAAATCGCTCCCGCGTGCATTATTTTGCGGCTTGTCCAAAAGCCGAGTGGGAAGTAGTTACAGCATTCTGATTGGTTGAGCAATGATTTTGCACGCTGTGATTGGTTGAATAGAATGTCTTCGATTCCGTGCCGTGACCGTAACTCCGTGCCGTAGGTTTCCCACTCATACGAAAACGACTCTCAAAACAGCTGTCGATGTATTACTTTTAGGACCCTATTCATATCTGCTCACACTGACTAAAAATCCCTTCACATAACCAATGGCATGTGTCATACAGGGGTACACCAAGAAACCGCTTAGGACATCAGAGGGGTGTGTATCTACACACATAACCAATGGCATGTGTCATACAGGGGTACACCAAGAAACCGCTTAGGACATCAGAGGGGTGTGTATCTACACACATAACCAATGGCATGTGTCATACAGGGGTACACCAAGAAACCGCTTAGGACATCAGAGGGGTGTGTATCTACACACATAACCAATGGCATGTGTCATACAGGGGTACACCAAGAAACCGCTTAGGACATCAGAGAGGTGTGGCAAGATGGCTACACCTGTATCTACACACAAACACACATTGTGACGAACAAAGTGTTATAATTACAATATTGCTTTATTAAACTACTGCATCTAAGTTCTAACTATTCTTACTACTATTACTTTAGCATTTTTGAATGTTGTTATATGTATTTTAAATTCAGTGTCTTTATACGATTACCGTGGATTCCACAACTTACTGAGTTAACTTCCGCTCCGACGATTATTATATGGACTGGATGACACGAGGTAAAACTAGACGCAGACTTTCCGCATTATATGCAAAAATCACTCGTGAATGTGAGTGGTGGTCACTCATATAGCTTTCCTTCGTGATATCCCGTCCAAATAACAATAGAGTAAACTAATTATTATCATTATTATCGGCCTGGAACCCCGGATAATACGTTACACGTTCTGTGTTTATCGACGTTGTCATGGTTACACATAGTGATTTAGGATTGTTTCGTATTTTTCTTGTTTTCCTGATATAACTTCTGGTTCGCCATTTTCCATGACATGTTTCTGCAGAAAGAGGTACACATTATTCAATAATAATAATAATAAAATAAGCATAACTTAAGCTTGTTTTTATTTCGACGCAAGCGCTAGCATAAGAAGCTCTTATCATGTGAAACGGACGCAAAAAGCCAGAAGAAAAAGAGAGAAAGAAAGAAAAAGAAAAAAGAAAAAAAAGATAAGAAGAAACGGTGCCCGCACCGAGTATCGATCCCGGGTCGCTGCATGGTCTCAAAATCTAGCTGTGTTAGTCAAGAAATTTCCAAAACAATAACCGTTTCAAGATAGACTACCTAAATTGCCCTCGAAAACATTCGAAAGACACGCTAGCCTAGTGGTACACGGATCCGACTTTACTCTCCCTCTTTGACTAATAAGCTGATTGGTGTAAGCCCGGATAGCGCGGATGAGGCCTATGCGTAACATACGGTGACTTAGCATTGCGTCTGGGTGTATGGGCCAGCAACAATAACAAAATATAACAAAATAAAACACACCAGAGCACCCGGACGAAGAAAACAAATATTTTCAAATTGTGATTGTTGGTGAGCAGTCGTCAGATATAGAAAATACCACCCTCTTCAACAACCAATCAGAGCGCGCGATTTCTTAGGATACCCAGGTAGGATACCGGAACGAAAAAAAAATAAAAAACCACTGCTAGATACATACATACATTACAGATAATGATGCATGTTACCTCCAGTTCTTCAAGTGAAGTTAGACCTTTCTCGATTTTGGCTCCAATATCCTTGTCAAAAGAGCTGTATCGTTCCTGTTGTTATATAGAATCAATAGTTTAACTAAAGAATCAAACAAACAACCCATTAGAAGCCGACTCGTACCTTGACAAGGCCACTGAACTTTCCTTCTTCAATGAGTTTAGCGGCTGATTTCAAGCCACGTGCAAAGGCGTCCATAGCACCTGAAAAAATCACAACACGAGACTTATTATTGTAATGGTTCTTATTTACATCAAGAGGAATGTCGACACTTACCAATATGTGAAATAAACATGTCTTCTACGTCGGTTGATTCTCGTCGTACTTTGCAGTCAAAGTTCAAACCCCCCGGAGCCAAACCCTTTTGTTCAATTACAACCTAATAAACAAACCAGAAAGTTAATTTTAGGTACAATAATGATAGTAAAACTGGTAAGGATCGTTACCTTCATGACTAAGGTACAGTCCTTGACATTCATAGGAAACTGATCTGTATCCCAGCCAAGATCAGGTGAGCCAGTGTTGGCGTCGATTGATCCAAGTAAACCAAATCTTCCATGAAATACAAAGTGCAATAGTCAGAATATTAGTCTCAATCAAACTGACTTCAGGATGTGGAGGTGAAATGGATCTTTTGTTGCAGACGAAGCGAAGACTTTTAAAATTTGGGAGTAAGACAGGGAAATATTTTTACACACCATGTTTAGTGTACCGGTACTACGGGTTTTTTCTTTCACGTAAACAACAAGATCAAGTGAATCGCTGAGCAAGAAAACCTGACAGTATTAAATCAGTACTTACTTTGAAGCTACCACCACGTCATGTTCATAGGTGTGTCCTGCGAGGGTGGTGTGATTCGGTTCAATGTTTAACTATAAATGAATTATTTTGAGAAAACTTCATATTTCACCTATTAGTGGAAATACCCACTCAGTGATATGTTCACGTAGTATACCTTAAAATCGTTATCCAAGCCATAAGTCTTCAGAAAACCAATAACGGTTTGTGCATCTATAATAAATGAATAATAGAATTGCTTATGAATGACCCACTTTTACCACAAGCAGCCCAACCATGTCTTCTGAGGGTAATTATAATAAATAAAAAAAAATATATTTGTATGCACGCGTCTTCATGGATTTCCTGAGGGTGGTAGCGTATTTATGTTGGGCTCCCTGTGCACGTCCCGAAAATATACAGTACGTCTTACCAGCGAGTAATTATAATAAATAAACATATATTTGTATGCACGCGTCTTCATGGATTTCGTCTTTTTTATGTTGGGCTCCCTGTGCACGTTACGTCTTACCACAGGCAGCCCAACCATGTCTTCTGAGGGTAATTATAATAAATAAACATATATTTGTATGCACGCGTCTTTTTTGATGGGTTTCCTGTGGTAGAGCGCGCACGCAATACGTATTTATGTTGGGCTCCCTGTGCACGTCCCGAAACAAATGCAGTACGTCTTACCACAGGCAGCCCAACCATGTCTTCTGAGGGTAATTATAATAAATAAACATATATTTGTATGCACGAGGGTAATTATAATAAATAAACATATATTTGTATGCACGCGTCTTTTTTGATGGGTTTCCTGTGGTAGAGCGCGCACGCAATACGTATTTATGTTGGGCTCCCTGTGCACGTCCCGAAACAAATGCAGTACGTCTTACCACAGGCAGCCCAACCATGTCTTCTGAGGGTAATTATAATAAATAAACATATATTTGTATGCATATATTTTCCTGTATGCGCGCGCAATCTTTTTTCCCTGATGGGCAGTTTTACCTGTGGTAGCAGCGCGCACGCAATAGGCAATAAATTATATTTGTTTGCGTATTTATGTTGGGCTCCCTGTGCACGTCCCGAAACAAATGCAGTACGTCTTACCACAGGCAGCCCAACCATGTCTTCTGAGGCAAATTAAATTATATTTGTTTGCGCGCGTCTTTTTTGATGGGTTTCTTGTGGTAGAGTGCGCGCATGTGCAATATGTATTATGTTGGACTCCCTGTGCGTAGAAATGTATTATATTGGGATCCCTGTGTGCATCCCACAAGAAGCATGCTGTAGTGAAAGGGCACGTCTTGCGGGACGCACACAGGGAGCCCAACATTAGACATTTTTATGCACAGGGAACCCAACCTTATGTATTGCGCGCGCTCTACCACAGGAAACCCATCAAAAAGACGCAAATATATTTTTATATACAGCCCTTTGCAAATATTCTGGCACTCAAGTATATCAATATATCAATATATCGGGTGCATTATGGGTAATGCTATTTTAGAGTTTTCCTACAAAATATGCATCAGATACTTACAAACAACAAATTTAAGACTAAAACGAACATTATGCTAAATATAACCACCAACTACCACTGTAAGAGGAATTGTTGATTATTTAATTACCCATAATGCACTTGATATATTGATATACTGATATACTTGGTCGCGGCAGAATTTTTGCAAAAGGCTGTATTATTTAGTAATTATAATAATAATAATAATTTATTTCTTAGTAGCCTCAGAAGCAACGGTTGGGCTGCCTGTGGTCTTACGGGAAGCGTACAGGGAGCCCAACATAATATGTGTTGCACATTGTGCTCTCTACCACAGGCAGCCCAACCATTGCTTTTGAGGCTAATAAAAATATATTTGCGTCTTTTTGATGGGTTTCCTGTGGTAGAGCGCGCGCGTGATACGTAATATATTGGGTTCCCTGTGCATAGAAATGTATAATGTTGGGGACGTGCCCACAGCAATGTGTATTTCAATAACTATTTCAATAGAGTCGTTTTCGTATGAGTGGGAAGTAGCTACGGTACGGTTCGTGACCGTATCGCGCCATCATCATGCCGTATCCAAGCATTCTGATTGGTTGAGCGATGATTTTGCGCGCTGTAATTGGTTGAATACAATGTCTTCGATTCCGTACCGTGACCGTAACTCCGTACCGTAGGTTTCCCACTCATACGAAAACGACTCTATACACATGTACGTACTGCGGGACGCGCACAGGGATCCCAATATAATACGTATCATGCGCGCGCTCTACCACAGGAAACCCATCAAAAAAGACGCGCGCATTCAAATATATTTTTATAAATTTATTTATATTTATTATTAGTAGCCTCAGAAACAATGGTTGGGCTGCCTGTGTCTCTACCACAGGAAACCCATCAAAAAAGATGCACGCATACAAATTCTTTTTTTATTTTTCTCACACATGTGATTGGCTCAATCAGCTAGTCAATCATATGCATGTATCACCTTACCGTAATCATACTGATGTTTGGTTGGTTCTTTAGGCTTGGGTTCAATCAATAGCTGACCAGTAAACCCAATCTTTTCTTTGTAAGCTAAAAAACAGTACATGTATGTAATCAACAAGATATCTATTCTACTCTGAAGAAACTTACTGCATATGTACCTATCACCATGCGGAAAAAGCAAGCCATATGATCCAATTCACGCTTGACGTCAGTATTCAATAACGTGTGGTATCCTTCTCTTCCACCCCAGAAAACTGCTCAGAAACATAAAGAAGCACATTCAAAAACAAAACAACTGGGAACTTCCCTTCTCCATGTACAAACATATTCCCTCACCAAAGTTTTCAGCCCCCAACTTCTTTGCAATTTCCAGTCCTTTTTTTACTTGTGCCGCTGCATAAGCGAAAACATGAGCATCAGGGTTGGTGGAGGCTCCATTCATATACCTACAGGAACAACACAGAAAAACAACATCTACTGATTCTCAAACAATGCTTCTGATATAATCAATAAATACAACATAGACAGACAGATGGAAACTTTATTACTGTAACTACAGAAATCAAAAAGTATGAACTTATTCCCATTGAAACTGTGCATACATGTATACATGCATTATCATATGACCCGTATTTCCAGACTCGCACACTCTTAATAAAACCATTGGAAAAAGTCACGTGATGGGGTCCGGATGTGATGATGTAAGCTGGTCCAGAAAAAGCCTTCCAGACCAACCTAAAATTTTATCTGTTTCCGCGCGCTATATTTATTTGTTTTACAGGTTTTTTTCATCCCTTTTTGTAACAAAGAACTGGATCATATGATAAAATGCTTATTGACTGAGTTAGGTTGGGCCAGATGGGGAAAAATTTGGCTCTTCGTCATTTGTACAGACCTCACTGCGCTTGTTCCGTACGGCACAACCTCCAGCCAAATATTTTCTCGTCCGGCCCTCCCACTCAGTCAATAAGTACATAGTAATTCTGAAGACAAATTCAGCATGTACCTTGGATGTGCAAATAAGTTACAAGTTGCCCACAGTAATTTCACTCCTGTTTTATTCTGTAATTCAAGAGCCAAGTCTGTGATTTCATCCAAGTTAGCATTAGTCTCAGCCAGTGTTTCTCCTTCTGGAGACACATCTCTATTGACATAAGAACAAAAGATTCAATAACTATATACATGTATTTATATTTTATAATTAATAGATGAATAATAATCAATTAATTACCTGTCATGGAAAGTCCAATATGGGACTCCAAGTTTACTAAAGAATTCAAATGCAATTCTTAATCTTCTCTTTGCATTTTCCATGCTGTTGGTTCCATCCTCCCAGGGTCGGTTTAGAGTCGGAAACCCAAAGGGATCAGCTCCTAAATGGAAATGGAGGGAATGCATACACACATGTGTTCTGTATTCCTTCAATTGCATTTTTCTGATGTTCTGTTCTACACCATAGGGAAGTTTCCTCTGCTACACGTACATTTATATAGATTACATACAGTATAAGCTATACGGGTAAGTGTTGAGGTACATGTATAGCAAATTTTAGGTTTGGAATATGATAGGTCAGAGTTTTGTTGTCTCCCGTCCACAATACACCCCTACCCATAATCCCTGAGTTAATCCCAGGTTTTAACAGATCAATTTCTTTATAAAATTATATAATCATACAAACCTGTTCCTCTGAATGTATGCCAGTAACAGACAGAAAATCTACACCATTCTTCCATAGTTTTCCCATGAATAACCTACAATATATAATATAATAACAATAATAACTTTATTTCTTAAAAATGAATTATAATTAACAAATTAAGTCTCAATGCTTTTTACAAAAAGTCAAGAATTAGGCGGCTTAATTATCCTATAAAACCAATGATATATACAGCTTAGAAGTAAATTAAACCGCGGGTACCGGCCGGTACATACATGTAGATGCTTGTAATTAAGTTTCAAAGAGTAAATCGTGGTATTTAACATTTAAGCTTACCTCCAACGTCAACAAAAACAACGCTTTCGTCCGCCATTTTGAATTGGGGCAAACGCGCGGAAATTTATAGAAATCTGGATCACTTTGGCTTGCCATAACTCCGCTCGATTTTGATGGATTTTCAAAATTTAAACTTCGATAATCAGCAGGCATGCATGCCAGTTGTTGGAGTGAAAATAAGACCAATGTAGGTGTTTTAACTACCTTTTACGAGTCAATCTTCTTTTCACCAATGTATCTTAAAAATTCGAGCTAATTTGCATATTCACGTGCCGAACGTTTTATTTTGAAAACAAAAATCTTTTTTTCTCGATTTGTAGCCTTCCAATATCCATCATATTATAGGTCATAAATAACAAAGAATACATCTTGTCTAAAATGGTAAGTTTTTGAAAATCCAACGAAATCGAGCGGAGTTACGGCAAGCCAAAGTGATCCAGATTTCTATGAATTTCCCACGTTTGCCCCAATTCAAAATGGCGGACGAAAGCGTGAAGTGGCTTATTGACTTACCTCTTTGGCATTGTAGTGCTTAAAGCACAAGACATCAGTAGCACCAGCATTTGGTTTAAATTCTACTTTTGGGATATCTGAAATCATCCAAATCCGTTAGCTTTAAAACATCACATGATAGTCAGGCGACGGCCCTGAAGGGCGACCAAGTCAAAGTGTGGCATATTCTGTATTTTTACCTTGAAAATGGTCGCCATTGTAACCATATTTGCCTGCTGAATCATCCTTCTTAGACGAAGGTGCAAAGGAGGACATTTTAGGTGTCTTAAAGCAATTAAAATAAAATTGTTATAACGAAAAAAGGAAGGTTAAAATGTCAATAACCCTTGCAGCAGGTACGAAATTTGAAACGAAAACAGGTAGCCCAAGCTCTTGTTGACAGAGAATACAGAGAATGTATGTGAAATTTAAATCGTAAAATTTTCGAAATAAATGGCAATATTTGTCTTCGTTTACCTGTGTATTCGTGTTTTATTGTATATTTGAATGTTTCCTGGTGATTTGGTGGTGTTTTTAGGTGATTTTAATCCCATTTCATCTGACGAAGTCGACTTCGTCTTTAGAGATGGGATTAAAATCACCTAAAAACACCACCAAATCACCAGGAAACATTCGAATATACAATAAAACACGAACACACAGGTAAACAAAGACAAATATTGCCATTTATTTCGAACATTTTACGATTTAAACCTCACATACATTCTCTGTATTCTCTGTCAACCTGTAATTCCATCAGGCGTTCCACGCTAAGTAGTGCCTGCGATGCATATAATCAGCGGCTGTTCAAAAAATCCAAAATGGAGGACGATTCGCCTGTTATATATGGTTTGGAGTTTAACGTAAGTTTAGCGGTTTGTCAATTGCTTATTGAATCCTTTTACAGTACCTATTAGTGAAGTAGCATTTATTGATTCTCTCTGTAGCAGATAATCTCTGATTACAGAAATATTGTGCACTGCACATTTGATTTGTACTGCAGTCGTTGCTTTTTATGTTGTACCAGTGGTATTTCTAATGCTGTCTGTTCCTCTTAGGCACGATCACTTTGTCCACAACATGCTGAATCAGATGTTATAAGATTTCTAGTTGGATCTCAATCGCTGAAGTTTGAAAATCAGGTGATTGTTTTGCCTACACTCTCTCGTCCCCAGAGCCTGCGTTACTTTCGGCCAGCGGCGAAGAACGTAGGCTCTGGCATAATCCATTTTTGAGACAATTTGATTGGCTATTCCATTTTAGAAACTACGCACGCGCAAGATTCCGGCAATGAAATATATCCAATGAAAATTGAGTTGTCAAAACAACCCGGTGTCCCAACATCCGTTCAAAACAAAAATTAACACTTTTCAACGGTTTCATTGACATCTGCAATATTAAAATATCTAAGCACAGAGAAAAATCCAGTTTATCTAAGCTTATATGTATCTCGAAGTGTCTTGAAAAGTTTTCAAACGAAGCTCAAAATTTACACGAAGAGTGATGGTTATTCAATGAACATATGTCGATCATAAATCTAATATTCTTTAGGCTAGCAACTGAAAGGCGGTGCCAATCGAGGTGCTTACGAAGGCGAAAGATTCAAAAGAAATACATTTGAAGGAGAGACAACAATAACCAGAGAAGATAAAGATGATAGATTCAAATAATTAACTGATATGTAAAGTAGATACTACTGTAGTAAATATAAACCCGTAGGAAGAACTGTTCGCGTATCCTTCTGCTGTAAAACCACTGCTTTTAATAAAGACTTCAGATACTGCGCTTCTTTTTCACTGTTATATCTTCTTTACCAAGTGCTTTTAAAAAGCGTACTCTATTCCCTAATGAAACCTTTCAAAGGATTCCACTGAAACCGACACCAACCAACTGCCATGCTAACTTGCGCATGCGCTCTAAAACTGGAAGAACAAGAAATCCTGTTCCCAAAAAATGGATTATGCCAGAGCCTACATTCTTCGCTGCTGGCCAAAAGTAACGCAGGCTCTGGGGACGAGATTGGCAGTCGTCTTGCTGTGATTTGTAGATTGGGGGAGGGGGGTGGTGGTGCCAGTTGTCAATTTAGAAATCTCCACTGAACTGCCTGCATTGAGATATTTATGGCAAGAAATAAATTATTATTATTATTATTATTTGAATAGAAATAGAAAAACGAGATATTTCTCTATATATTTCTCTATATATTTCTATTCAAATGTATTAGCAAATCAACCGTTATTATTATTATTATTATTATTACTTCGTTGTAGGTTCATTTGATAGATTTTGATGATGAGAGTAATATCATCAATAAGAATGTATTCCTACACTCAGTGGGCGAAATATGGTAAGTAACAATGTGCAGTATGCATTTTTCATTGCAAGGTTTTGTCTACTCTTATCATTTCAGGTCAATCAATTCAAGCCCAATAGACAAGAACATTTTATCCACATGTTATAACAAAGGTATCTATTATTATTATTATTATTATTATTATTATTATTATTATTATTATTATTATTATTATTATTATTATTATTATTATTATTATTATTATTATTATTATTATTATTATTATTATTATTATTATTATTTATTATTATTATTATTATTATTATTATTTTTTTTTTTATTATTATTATTATTATTATTATTATTATTATTATTATCTAGAAACTTAATTTACACTGTATCTTTAATAAAAAGTTTCTTAAATAAAACATCATTGTGCCAACCTTCCAGTCAGCGATAACAAGGCAGAAATCAAAGCTGCAATTTGGAGGATTCCTCCCGTCGATGAAACTGAGCCTCCGCCTCCTGACTCACCTGGTTTGAGCCATTCACCAAGCGGGGGATACACAAAGTCATTACAACTTGTCTGTGAGCTTGACAATCAAAATGAAAATATGAAAAGGTAGAAAATGAATATTTATTTAATGAAAGAAATCAATGGACCTAATTGCTAGTATAACATAGCTTAATTATAATAAATTATAATAATGTGCTTCTGACACATTTCTTTGTGATATCAGCATCTTATGGAATCCTTCTGGTAATGGACACCAAGTTGTTTCTGTTTCTGAACAGCATTTAAACCTTTGGGACATCAATACTTCAACATCCATACTAGAGGTGAGTTCACAGGATCCCTGTGTTATATTAATTAGTGCCTAGTCTACTCTCTTCCTTGTCAACTGACAGTATAAAGTCAAATTGTTCATGTGTCTTGATTGCAGTCAGTGGATTCTGCCAATCTTGTTGGTAAAGGACAACCTAAGTTCACTACTGGACGATGGAATCCTCATCATGGAGGGTCTCAATTAGCAACAACAAATGACACCACTATCAGAGGCTGGGACTCAAGAACACTAAGGTCTCATTTCCTAAGCTACTAGTTACTTGTCAACATGTATTTGTTTATTATCTATTTTAACAACTGTTGTGTGTCACATCCACTCAAGTACTGGTTGCATGTAAGGTACTTACAGTATTTTGTAACAATCTGTCATGCTTTTTAATACCTTTAAAGATACAATGGATGATGCAATGGCCATTGGCTTGGTTTGTCTTGAAAACACTATTGTCTCTTCTTGTTGCTAATTTACCATTTCCCAGCAATTTTCCAACAAAGCAGGAATTTCTCCATGTAATTTTAAAAGCATGTTCTTCATTTTTACTTGTAGGCAGGTCTATGCAATAGAGAATGCACATGGACAACTAGTGAGGGATTTGGACTTCAATCCCAATAAACAGTATTACTTAGTCAGCTGTGGTGATGATTGCAAGATTAAATTCTGGGACACAAGAAATACTGACGAACCACTAATGGTTATCTCTGAACACTCTCACTGGTAAGCTGCAGTTGTACATGTATTACACTTTCACTGGTAAGCTGCAGTTGTACATGTATTACACTCTCACTGGTAAGCTACAGTTGTACATGTATTACACTTTCACTGATAAGCTACAGTTGTACATGTATTACACTCTCACTGGTAAGCTGCAGTTGTACATGTATTACACTCTCACTGGTAAGCTACAGTTGTACATGTATTACACTCTCACTGGTAAGCTACAGTTGTACATGTATTACACTCTCACTGGTAAGCTGCAGTTGTACATGTATTACATGCACTTTCATGTATCACCAAAATACTATCTAAACAATAGTACTCAATTTTATAATGAAAACTAAGGATATTAACATACTAACATACAACGTTTCGGTGACATACTTGCACCATCTTCACTCAAGGTTAAAGAATGCCTATTTTTGACCATCAGATTACATAAACATTGATATAAGGTAATAGATATAGGACAGTTTTAAAAAACACACCCTATCAAGTCATTTAGGCCATTTTCATGCCAAAGCCTATAGTTAATATGTCCTCTCTTTGACAGTTAAGTTATTTGATTTTTCAGGGTGTGGAGAATAAGATACAATCATTTCCATGACCAGCTTCTCCTGTCCTCAAGTAGCGACAGCCGTGTGATACTACACAATATAGTTTCTTTGTCGTCTGAGCCATTTGGCCACCTTGATGATGAAGATGAGGATGAAGACAAGCTAGAAAAAGTGTAAGTTGTGACCTAAATGAGAATTGATTTGTTTTTATTGAAAAGCTCTCAAATCTACAGGTATAGGAAGAAGGCGTGTACATTGTACATGCTCACCTTAATAAGCTACCAATGTAAAATAAAATAGATCAACTGTTTCACTTTGTCAATATACTGAGGGGGGTTTAAGGGATTAGAACAAACTCCCTTTAGATGTCAAATATCCCTTATTCCATACTAAAACAAGACACCCTACATGTATAAGCGTTCAATTCGCTGGCTTCAGCAATGAGCCTTTGGTTTCCTCAGCGGCACAGAGTGCATGCACCTTGGTACCCATGCAGTTGGTGATTTGTGGCCATAAGAGAAAAAGCCCATTTTTGAACTTGGTGAGCCACAGCCTGCCCGCCGAGTAACTAGCAAAATCAAATCCCCTTCAGACAAAATTGAACCCCCTAGCTATGGGCCTGGATCGTCTGTCGATAGTCATGCATTTTGTGTCTATATTTCTAGATCTCAAGAACCTGTCAGAGATGGAGTTATTGCAACATTTGATGAACACGAAGACAGTGTCTATGCATCTGAATGGTCTACTGCTGACCCTTGGGTGTTTGCATCACTGTCCTATGATGGAAGACTTGTCATAAATAGAGTACCCAGGGCAGAGAAATACAAAATATTATTATAGCATTTTAGAATTTAGGAATTAGTTGTTGTAAATAATGCATCCTTCGTAAGACTTCCCTGTCAAACTTGAAATGAAACTCATTGTTAGTCGAGTCGTAGTCATAGTCTGAAGTCATGAACTCGTGGATTGTATGATGCCGTAAGGGGATATAATGTAAATCCCGTTTTGGGGGGTTGTACCATCTTACATATTATAAAATAACTATGATATACAAATGTAACACGCACTCTGATTGGCCAAAGGATGCTTATTCCGCGTGCTTTATGAGAGCACATAGCACGCGCACGCGCAGATATTTAAACGTTTTTGTAACAAACAAAATTGAAAACCTGCCTTAAAATCATAATCGTATTTTATAAAAGAAATAGAAAACTTGTTCACTGTGCTATGTGCAGATTTATAGCACTTGGGGTCTGATCAGAACACTTGAGAAGTGTTGAGAAGTATTCCGCTGCGCGTCGTGCTTCTCCTAACACTTCTCTTGTGTTCTGATCAGTCCCTGCATGCTATAAACTGCACATTGCACGCGCGCTCGTTTTCATCAAATATCAGTGGTGAATATCAGTTGAAAATCGGCCAAAATCTCCACATCACTAGTTCAGACCTGGACGACACCGCAACAGATTCACCGCAACACCGAATCTCGAAATATAAAATACCGCGCATACCTGTGTAGTACGGCTGGATATTTTTACGAGTCTGCAATTTCCAGCTGTACTCCTCACTAAGATGTTAAATAAGTTATTTATTATCCAACCCTTTTGTGATGCGAAAAAACACTCCTCCCGTGAAGGATATTTATATAGAAGCGCGCGCGAAATAGACGAGTAAAAATATCGCTGGATATTTTTACTCGCTCCAGTCCTACTCGCGCGATATTTTTACTCGTCTATCAGATACATAGAGGTTATTACACGGGTAGTTGTGTAATACGGCTGGATATTTTTACGAGTCGTGCCGTATTTTGACGAGCCGTAGGCGAGTCAAAATACAAACAGACGAGTCAAAATATCCAGCCGTATTACACAACTACCCGTGTCATAAATTGTTTATTATACGACAACAAAAATAACGTCTTTTTCTCTTTCTTTTTATTTGCGACCGGACAAAACAAGAAACAAACTGAGCGCGCGCGCAAAATTGACGTGTCCGAATTCTAAAACGTGTAATACGCTGTCATAGAGTCGTTTTCGTATGAGTGGGAAACCTACGGTACGGAGTTACGGTCACGGTACGGAATCGAAGACATTGTATTCAACCAATCACAGCGCGCAAAATCATCGCTCAACCAATCAGAATGCTTGGATACGGCATGATGATGGCGCGATACGGTCACCGCACGGTACGAACCGTACCGTAACTACTTCCCACTCATACGAAAACGACTCTATTTGTACTCGTATTTGTACTGTAAGATTACAAGTTGTGTAATAATTATATATCGCACAAAAAATCAAGTACAAAATGTCAGTCATCAGGAACACAGTTGCAAAGGTTGACAATCTGAATGTGGATATATTATCGTAGGAAAGTTTATTATTATTATTAGGATATACATATAAACCTTTGTATGTTCGTTCACATGCAAGTATTGGGCTTCCTGTATTGGGCACTTAACCCGTGAAACAGATGGAGCGCAAGCATTAAATCCATGAAACAAAATCAAAGTTGTTACTGCGTAATAGTTTTTATTTAGCGACTATTTAGTCGCTAGAGTGCAACTTAGAAAAGCGTGAAAGATTAGTGACTAAATAGTACTAAATAGTGGTAAGTAAACAATAGAAAACAAAGGATTTTTAACAAATTAGTACTATTTAGATTTAGTTAGTTTTCACGCTTTTCTAAATTGCACTCTAACATCCAACCAGAACATTCTTTTTTAGATTTCAATACACAAGACATCAAATACACAATAGACTTGCTTTTGATTATGACTTTACTGATCAGAAGCCTTAATTATTCAAGATCGTGTAGTGGCTAAATAGTCGCTAAATAAAAACTATTTGGCAGTAACAACTTTGATGTTATTTCATGGTTTTAGTGCTTGCGCTCTATTAACCAACTAAATATTACTAGACACTAATTCCATTGTTTTCTTTTGCAGTTTTGATTTGACTTTTAGTTTCACGGGTTAACTCTATGACGTAAGTCATGCTCGAGAATCCAGCGATGCTCTTCGGCGTGGGCTCGGAAATCGGGGCGATTGAAGAAGGACTTATTCAAAGATTACCTTATAGTATACCAGTTAAACAGAACATTGGAGAGTTTCACTACTGTTTGGCTGTGAAGAGAAGCAAAATTAACACAGATTTGTCATATCCTCAAAATAACCACGTGTTTGTACGGTCAGAAAGTAGGCAGCATCGAAAGATACAGCCGCATAACGGAACTATAAACAAGCCCGGAAACACTGACGTGGTCGTGCCAAACCAACTATTACAATATCGCAGACCAAGTGACACGGAAACTGAGCACAGTTCATCATCATATTTGAGTATGTTCAATATGTGCTTTATCAGCACGTTTTACTGTATATCAGCAACAAAGATCTTCTAGCTCAATTCTATGTACTGGTGACATTTGGTCGAGCTGCACAGTACGTACAACATTGAAAGTGAAAACGAAAGTGATCATCAAGCTGCGTCATGTTGGAAGTTGAACTTAAATACATTGCAATAGTAGCGCATTTGCTGCGCATTTATGGCTTACAGGAGGAAGTGTTCCACGATGAAGATGGCAAGGAACGACCTATTTTGCCTAGCAACAAACACATCACAGAGGCAGGTATAATCGCCATTATTTGCGCTTCCATGATGGTCATAACGGCGGTCATTTATTGTTTGGTCAAGAGATATTGTTGGAACAATAATAATAATAATAATAATAATAATAATAATAATAATAATAATAATAATAATAATAATAATAATAATAATAATAATAATAATAATAATAATAATAATAATAATAATAATAATAATAATAATAATAATAATAATAATAATAATAATCATCATCATCATCATCATCATCACCATAATCATAATAACGGTTTATTGGAAAGCGCAACTGTCAACATCACGGACACGGCACAACAAGTTTATTTTCAAAGTGATATGAGAGAAAATAATTAGTATTTTGTAAAAGAGATCAGAAATGTGAAGTAGGATAATGATGATTATGTTGTCACTTATGAACCGTTATCTGAATACCCTGGTCCCAGAGACGCTGACCTACACTCTCCCTTACCGGACTTTTGAGCCGCGAAGCGGCGAGCGAGCTGCGAAGCAGCGAGAAGCGTTCTTCAACATCATCTCGATATCCTATGTTCTGTTGTTACTTTTATGGGTTAATTTGCGATGTCTCAGAAGCTTCGCAAAACAAATGTTATTTGCTGTTTATTTGCTGACAGACACCCTAAAAGGTACCGACTTGCATGGTGGTCCATTTCCCCTAAGGTCCCTAAGCGGTTCCAAATCGCGGATGAAATGCGTAACTTGTTCTGTCCTTTTCAGTATTATGTAATCTAAGAGTATTATTGTTGAGAAATCGTCTACTTACGCGCTACAAAGTCATGTAGCATTTGTCATACGAAATTCAGTATATTTGAGCCTTCGTTTTCTCAGCGGCACAGAGCCCATGCGCCTTATAGCCCAGATGGGGATTTGTGACGGAAAAACGAAGAACAAACCGGAAGCCCGAGTAAAAATTTTAATCTTTAATTTTAATCTTTAATCATAATTACTGCCATTTAGCTGAAGCGAATCCCGGCAGGAGGGGCAGTAGTCTCCCTCGCAGCCGTGCTAAGTGTCGTCACGCAACGCTCTCTTGCGTGACGACACTTAGCACGGCTGCGAGGGAGACTAGAGGGGCAGCGGCCCCGAGATTACACAACAATGCTACAAAAATAATCTAAATAATAGGTAAATAGTATGTGGACTAAACGAGGGTTAGTAGTTCGGCCGCAGGCTAATATATGTATAGTACTGCATCAATGATTACATGAGTCTGTTAAGTTATTCATATCTATTTATAGTTTTCTGGTTTCACGCTCTGTATATTTCTTGGAAATGTTGGGGGGGGGTTATTTTTCAATAAAAGAAATTATGCATAATGACGTAATTCCGCTCAAAGATAAACACCTTATAGCATACCAGCTAAACAGAAAATTGGAGAGTTTCACTACTGTTTGGCTGTCAAGACAAGCAGGTATAAACATGATCCGCCTTTGTTACTAAACACAGCTTTGTCATATCCTCAAAATAACTCGTGTTTGTACATATAACGCAGCCAGCATCGAAAGATCGAATACAGCCGCATAACGTAGCCGTATAAACAAGCCCGGAAACACTGAAGTGGTCGTGCCAACTATTACAATATCACAGACCAAGTGACACGGAAACTGAGCACAGTTCATCATCATATTTGAGTATGTTCAATATGTGCTTTATCAGCACGTTTTACGTTATATCAGCAACAGAGATCTTCTAGCTCAATTCTATGTACTGGTGACATTTGGTCGAGCTGCACAGTACGTACAACATTGAAAGTGAAAACGAAAGTGATCATCAAGCTGCGTCATGTTGGAAGTTGAACTTAAATACATTGCAATAGTAGCGCATTTGCTGCGCATTTATGGCTTACAGGAGGAAGTGTTCCACGATGAAGATGGCAAGGAACGACCTATTTTGCCTAGCAACAAACACATCACAGAGGCAGGTATAATCGCCATTATTTTCGCTGTTATGATAGTCACTGTGGCGTTCATTTGTTGTCTGGTCAAGAGATATTGCTGGAGCAAACAGGAAAGCGCAACTGTCGACATCACTGTACAACAAGTTTGTTTTCAAAGTCAAAATGCGCCGGAGATTTCTTGGTGTACGTACTCCGGCAATCAGCCACCGCCACCATATCCCACCCTGGAATTCCTGGAACCCCCTCGCTATTCAATGATATTCGATGAACGCGGCCATGAAATAACACCCGCAAATACATGAATAATTAATGAGAAGACAAACTAACAACTGCGAAATATCACCTCTGAGAACTGGAGTACTTACAGATGTTGAATAGGAACTCATAAGATATTGTTGTGTTTGTGACTTAGAGGGTAAACCACGTAACAGCTTTCACCGAAGCCGTGACCCTGTGGTCCTCTATGTTCGTGGCCAAACTTTGTAAAAACTATTCGGATATACAATATAACCATATCAAACTGCTATGATCATTTTCAAAAACATGCTTATAATTTCTAGAGGAGGATTTGTATAGATTAAGTGGCGCACTAGCGTTAATGGTAGCACACTGCATCGAACCCGTGATGTATGCCAATGAAATGATGCACAGATCCGGCCCTGAGACAGCAAGAGTGTAGACCAATTGACGAATAAAGTATTATTAATATCTAAACTATTCAATATCTGTTTTACAACAATTAGTACAATCATTTCTATTTTTCCTTATTTGAATTTCTTTGCTTTCCGGATCTATTTTTTTCTGTTTTCTTTCTTTCTTTCACTTCTTACACCTTTCACCTTTTGGTGTAATTGAGTAAGCCAAGTAACAGATGTTTATTCAAGTTCGTATAATTTATCTTTATTATCTCCAGCTTATTTTCTTGTTCTTATTCATTGTAAGCCCTCACGTCTGATGAGTGTATTTTTTTGAATAAAGACTATTATTATATCATTAAAAATTAATTGTCCTTTTACAGTATTACCTAAGTTTATATTATCATAATATTTTTATAATGTCCAGTATTAATGCACTTTAAAACTTACAGGGACTATATAGTGGTAGTAGAGACTATGTAAGTGCGTAGAAAAATACCGTGTAAAAATGCACTAAACTTTACTGACGTTTCAGACGATAGTCCATCGATTTATCTGAGTAAAAGAGAAATTGATCAGCAAGTCTAGTGTTTCTATAGGGATCAGTAAAATGCCAGCAATTATGAACCAATAAGAAAGTGACAAAATATAATAATAATCATATAATACGTCAATATGTTGGCGACTGAGACAGATAGACGTTTAGGTGTTCGAATTTGAGACCATATTCATTCTGATGTCAACAATTCAATTTCGACTTTATTCACACTATTTTCAACAATTACAAATATGGAAATATCAAGTAGACACGAGTAGACACTAGACCTGTATCCCGCCATTTTACTTCTTCTGATCACTCCGACATTTCTAATGACATGTTGCTTTCGGCTTCTGTCTCGTCACGGGCAACAATGCAGGGACGGATCCAGGACGTTTTAAGATTTGGGGGGGGAGGAGGGCGAGGTTAGGGGGGAGGGGGGGGGGGGTCCAAACGTATAACCTGTGGCAAAACTAGATTCTAGGATAAAACAATCAATAATTTTATTGAACCTCAGGTGTGACGCAAAACTAAAGAAATGAGACTCATTACTCGGGCCCTTCCGAAGGAAGCCCGAGTAATAAAATGGGCTTTCTTTTTATTCTTTTTTTTATTTTTTTCATGGTCATGGAATGAAGAAAAAATGCGAAGAATGAAGAAAGAATGCGAAGTATTTGATCGTATCGAGTTTCAAGATTACTCCTGAAGCAGATAAGGGAAAACAAACGACACACAGGACTCAAGTAGATTTGAATCTTAGTTTTGAAAGCAGCTGTAGATCTTGAAGCTATCGAAAGGTCAGGATTCTAGTTCGCTATGTCATGTTTGTTATTAGGCGACATTGGACCCCAGAGTAGGCCTTTTGTTGCTAATTGTAATAGTACGTGTACAGTTATGTCCTTGAGTATTTATAATTGAACTCACGACCAGTGATGTAACTACATCTATTACGGAAAGCTATATGTACAGAAGTCATGCAAACAGTCGAGCCAGTCGAGACTGAAAAGCAAGCCATCGAAACGCATACGCGTACTCTAAATCTTCCTCGAGCGTTTTCGAAAGGGCTGTTCTACGACTTCGTTCCACGAACTCGAACTCATCAAAAAATGAACTGAAAAGCAAATGAAATGAACTCAAAAACTATCATGACCTCGCTATGTCATGTTTGTTATTAGGCGACATTGGACCCCAGAGTAGGCCTTTTGTTGCTAATTGTAATAGTACGTGTACAGTTCTGTCCTTGAGTATTTATAATTGAACTCACGACCAGCGATGTAACTACATCTATTATGGAAAGCTATATGTACAGAAGTCATGCAAACAGTCGAGCCAGTCGAGACTGAAAAGCAAATGAAATGAACTCAAAAACTATCATGACCTCGCTATGCCATGTTTGTTGCTAATTGTAATAGTACGTGTACAGTTATATATTATGTCCTTGAGTATTTATAATTAAACTCACGACAACGATGTATAACTACATCTATTGACAGAAAGCTATATGTACAGAAGTCATGCAAACAGTCGAGGTTTATAATTAAACTCACGACCAACGATGTATAACTCCATCTATTGACAGAAAGCTATATGTACAGAAGTCATGCAAACAGTCGAGCCAGTCGAGTTATTTTCAGTAACTCATGATGGATGTTTATTTTATTCCACGTTTGAAAAATTCAGAAGGAAAAGGAATCGTAAAAATCGTACTTCAAAACTACATCAAAGCATTTAAGGCGAGCAAGGTCAATGTTCGTAAATCGAGATCGTACATACATTGTAGCCCTTCATCAGACATATATACATAGTCTCCCTCGTCACGCAACTGTCAGTCATTGCCAGGTCTCTCCTCACGCAACTGACATTGTCCTTGTCATAAGCCCGAGTGTACGCTCATTGAGCGTCTTGTTCACTTATTTTTTTGTGTTCCGTTTCCTTGTTATCCCTTTCGTATTGGTTCATCATTACCCCATGACTTGCTGATCAATTTCTCTTTCACTCCGATGAAGGACTGACTACCAATGCATCAAGGGTGCCACCCCCGGGAACCCAGGGGGCATTGTCGACATTTGTCAGATGATTCCTGCCTGTGGGATTGAGGGAAAACAACACTTTTGTACGTTCACGATAATTGAACCCGCGGGCCATGCCCAGGGGTTTTGTAATATCAGGTCAGCGGTCTACCCACTGGACGGCTTCACATTTCGCGCCACTTGTTTCTCGCACGAGTTGTTCTTGATACTTTTTGGTTTATTATGCCGGTATTTCATGCCTGGAGCATTGACCGAACGATTAAAAAAGCTTTGAGGAATTTATCGACAAAGGTAGGTGTTTCGCTTGGAATTCTTTAAACACTGATGACTACATTCATTTGATTTTCTAAGGTTCCCGTCCACACAGCACACTACTCCGTTTTCGTTTGAAAACGCATCGTTTTTATATTGTTCTCTATCCTCAAGGGAATCGAAAACAATCAGCTCATTACCAGAAACAATAGGAAAACGCAGGTTGGTGTTTTACTGTGGACGGGAGGTTGTGGACGGGGTCTAAATGTCAGCTTTCCACATTTGTGTAGGTGAGTACAGTAATTTCCCCCGAATTCCTCTGCCCCATACCCAGGGGAATTTCATGATGTTTAATGGGCATTTGAACAAATCCCCCAGGGGTGGCACCCAAGGGGAAAGCCGCTGATTGATGCATAACTTTCAAAATGTCAGTAAATTTAGTGTTTTTTTACGCATTCTACATGAACATGTTACATTTGGTTCTTTTTTCCATCTTAGTATTAATATTATTAGTATAGTGTTCTTTTACTAACCATAGATTGTAATAATAATATCTATGGTTGTATCACACAGTACATACATGTACATTGAGCTATCTATCCCTGAATGTCGATCCATCCCACATAATCAAGTCTCGTGATACAAGTCTCAGTCTTGTTTTACTGCATATTTCTGAGCCAATCAAGCACTGCAAGACATAATTTGTCTGCCTTATGAAAACTGCATTCTCTAATGGATACCGTAGTTGCAATATGAGCCAATCAAGCACTGCAAGACGTAATTTGTCCGCCTTATGAAAACTGCATTCTCTAATGGATACCATAGTTGCAATAGCAAAACTTTACATATGAAGGAGGTATATGTTGTCAAACTTTATCATGCTTAGCTACAGGCTAACCATGCTTTGCATCCTTATTTAGTTTCTTATAGCTTTGTTTTTTTCTTAGATAGCTTAGATAACTAGTAGCCATCTGATGGATCTATTTAATAAATCATTATTATTATTATTATTTAACTAAAAATAGAATTGCTGTCATTTTATAGCTATAAGCTATTGGCATTATTACTTGTACAATATAAATACACCAATAAACAAAATGACTACACTAAGCATCATCCACATAATGACACTTGATAACCCATTTTGAGGGGCATCCAACTTCACCTTCCCAGTCTTCAATGGAGCTAGTATACTTTCTTCTGCTTCATCTATGACTTGTTTAGCTCCAGGCCACATTCCTGGTCCCATTAGACGGTACTGTGCAGGTAGGGCTGGACCAAAGAAACACTTGATTGCAAACTGAGGATTTTGGAAAAACAATTTCCACAAGTTTGGTTTAACTCCTATGAGAGAACCAACGTCATCCATGTAGCGCAGAAAACCCTCTCTTAACTACAACAAAAGAATGGAATAATGTAAATGTTCTAGATAAAAACAATGATATGCAAGGTTGGTATAGATTGACTACAGTCTACCACATTTGGTCTGCTCACAACCTTTAAAATGAAATTAAATGAGGGTTTATCATGTAATTTCAAAACTCATAGGACAAAAATATGATCATCATAACTGGAAAGAGCTTGTTGAAATTAGTAAAAATGTGAAGTTTGGAAAAGATCGCTTCACAAATTTCGAAGATATGAATTTTCAAAAATCGAAATTTTGTATGAAAACCTTTGTTGGTATAAGAGTTGCCTACCAGCGCAAATTTCCAAAGGTTTTCATATATAACTAACATTAGTGTGTCAAACCCGTTACTGGAGATAGCACGTACGGGACTGAGGAACGAGAATGTGCTACCCGTACTAACAACAAGAATCACATGAGTGATCGAACACGAGATTACCTGTCATATGACAAGAGACATGCCGAGGCGAGGTAGGGGATGTCACTTGCCGCACGATGGGCGAACACTCGAATTAATTATTTTTAGAATCTAAAAATATCCCAATTTCGATTTTTGAAAATTCATATCTTCGTAATTTGTGAAGCGATCTTTTCCAAACTTCACATTTTTACTCATTTCAACGAGCTCTTTCCAGCTATGATAATCATTTTTTTTGTCCTATATCTCCTATAAGTTTTGAAATTATGTGATAAACCCTCATTTAATTAAATTAAATTTAAATTTAAATTTCATTAAAATGAGTCCATATATCTGGACATACATGCAAAGAGATGTTTACCACCTTGGCAAACAAGGAAACAATCTATCACCATGTTTGTCAACATTGTTTGCACAAACTGTAAACATTTGTTGTGGGAAATCTATTTATGTTGTGTGTGAGAAATGAGGAAATATTTCTGGCAACATTATTTTGCCCTTATTCTACATGCAGGTACATGTACTACAGTAAGTTTGTATATAGCGTACTTTTATTCTAATGTACAACTCACCACGTACGAAGCACTGCTTGCATGATGATTTTTGTTCATCATTGCATTTGTGTTTCTTGCAACAATATCTTTCTTCATAAACTCTTTACTTGGCAATGTAAACTCGCCTTTGAATACTTGCATGGCCCAGCGAGCTTGCATTTCACACACTGGCATCACTGCGCCTCCAACTCTAAAAACTCCAATGAATGCTAGAGTTGGTTTAGAAAGGTCAGCAGGAAAAGCAGCCTTGTAAAGCTGATGGCCAAAGCTTGCTGTTTCCGAGTTGAAAATAGATTTTGATAGGAAAGGGAATTCAATATCATATCCAGTTGCGAATATGATATCATCAATGTCATCCAGCTCTGTATCATCTTTGAAGAAAACTTTTTTATCCTTAAAATGCACAATTTCATCCTTTATGGTAAGCGTTCCTGTCACAATGCGATGGGGAAGCTCATCATTTACAAGGAAAAACTCCAAACTTTTTTTGTCGCTTGCCTCTAAACCAAAATTGGCCCAGTCATAAGTTGAATTCAATGACCTAAGCATCAACCACTGTAAGATTGATTTAGGTATTGATTGAACCGCCCTTGTGAAGAAGGAAATATCTCTTGGACGTCCTCCACTAGCCATGCGGGGTACAACATAGGTACCTCGTCTTGTACTGACATATACTTGCTTTGCGTGCCTACTCAATTCACAGGCAATATCACCTGAAATTTTAAAATGTTATCAATTATTGCATTATTATGTGTGCAAGTTAAGAATATATACATTATACATTTTTTTAGTCTAATATACAGGTATCACATTGGGTACACAGTATAATAATAATAATAATAAATGAAACCTATGGCTATGACCCTGCCTAGCCTGCGTAGCTTGGCTTTCAGGGAACGGGGAAAGGGGCCGGGAAAGAGGGAAGGGGAATGGGGCGAGGAGGGAAAGGAGGAGGGAGGGGAGGAGGAAAGGAGGGGGGAGGGGGAAGGGGGAGGCGGAGGAAATGAAAGCCTGCCACAATCCCATTGAATGTCGCATGTTTACCGAACCAAAGCTCGGTAAATTCTCTGATTGGCTGAAGTTCCTATTACTGACATCGCTATAGCAACTATCTGTTAGATCGCTTCATCTGGGTTTTGTTCCGTCATAAATCAGTACGGTAATGAAATTGTATGTGATTTATTCGCTCGTTTGGGCCATGAAATGAAACTATAAAAAGACGAACAAAAGGAGGCCATTGAGCACCTAAGTTTTGAGTGTGTGGTCGAGATATTGTTGCAGTTTCGGCAAAAGTTTAATTTTCTAGCTGTTCTCACACCAGTCGAAAACCTCTACAATCTTGAAAGCAGACCGAAGCATTGGGCGCCGCATTCTGATCGAGAGTCTAACCTAGACATCAAAATATGCTCAGTGTGGTAAGGGGGCTCTCTTCTCTGCCGAGTAGAGAGAGAGAGTCCGAAGGATTGACAGAATAATATTACGTTAGCCGGTCGCGACCGTTTGACCTCTCGACGCGGGTAATGGTATTCTTGGACTTATTATTGCTCTCTAATAAGCAGTAATAAGTTAAAGAACTCCTCTATCCAGCATGCTTTGGATCATATTTTCGTGCCTTTGAGTGAGAGTGTGTGAAGTGATCCCAACGTGAACAGTCTGCACCGTTTTGTTTAGTGTTTGATATTCTCGCTCCATGGACGATCTAATATAAACACTTTTCAGCTTTGACAGCAGTCCATCTAATAACTTCCGTTCAAGGCTTCTGGCGGCGCTAAAATCAAGGGGGCGGAAACGCGACATTCAATGGGATTGTGGCAGGCTTTCATTTCCTCTGCCTCCCCCTCCCCCCTCCTTTCCTCCTCCCCTCCCCCCTCCTTTCCCTCCTCGCCCCATTCCCCTTCCCTCTTTCCCGGCCCCTTTCCCGTTCCCTGAAAGCCAAGCTACGCAGGCTATGACCCTGCCCTGTAATGGCAGATAGAGCAGCAAATAACTGCTATTAGATTACCTGCAGTATTGCCAAGTCCAACAACTAGAACACGTCTCCCTTCAAACTTTGTAAAAGTCTTGTACGATTTGCTGTGAATCTTTCTACCAGTGAAATCATCTATCCCTGGAATGTCTGGTATGAAGGGTTTTGTTAAAATACCGCTGCAAACCATGACATAATCATACACTTCAACACACACGTCTTCTTTGGCTCGATCATCATTCTTTGCCCTCTTGACCGAGTGTATCTCCCACCTTCCAGTATCTTCGTAATCTTTGCATTTTTCGACTTTCAAAACATCACAATTGAAGCGTATTCTTCTTGTCAGATCAAATTCCTTGGCACAAGACTCCAAGTAACGCTGAAATAGATGTGCTGGCATATAATTCGGCATTTCCTTAGGTATTGGGAAGTCGCTGAGGCACGAATAGTGTTTACTAATGTTCAATATCGTTGCTTTAGACACGGCAAATCGTTCTTCGTCCTCAGTGTAGTTCCAAATCCCTCCTAACCAAGAATATCTCTCGTACGCTGTGGGGTCTAAGCCTGCATCGATAGCAGACTTAATAGACGTCAGACCAGCCACCCCAGCACCGATTATAGCTACTCGTTTTGCCATAGTGAATCAGAATCAACGAGGATATTTACACACCTCAAGAATCGAGAAATGTACACTGTGCTGGCCTGGACTCGCCTCACTCCCCTCGCGTCTTATAGTCTCATCTCACGTAGTGTCAAAATGAACTCCAGAAAGGGAGAATGAGCTTGTGTCACCTGTCACGTGACTTTTTAAATTTTCACTGAAGACAAACGAAATCAATACAATAACTGGAAAGAGCATACTAAAGTTAGTAAAAGTGGAAAGTTTGAAGGGAAGTAAGTAAATAGGGCAATAGCTACAGGCATTCAAACTTTGCCTTTTTTGTATGGAACGGTATGTTGGAAGGCAACGCTTGCCCTCCAAGCGAAACCTTGTCAAAGCGGGAAACTTTGAAAGCCTTTAACTTTTGTCTTATTTGTTTGATTCTGTAGAAAATTTTCTAGCGTGAACTAAATTTATAAGATTAGCGAACTTTCACGTGATGCGAAAACATTGATCTCGTGGTACAACGTGCCACGTGATGGCTTTCAAACCAACTTGCGGTTAACGAAACAGCCACTGAAATTTAAAAAGTCACGTCACAGGTGACACAAGCCCATTGAAGTTTCAGCTCATAATGTTTGACACAGGAGATGACATTAAAAATACTGTAATCCTAAAGTTAGTAAAATTTGCGATTTTGAAGGGAATGTCATTTAATCCTGTGCAAGTCCCATATTGTTCCGTGACTATGTTAAAGGTGCCGTGATTTTGCGATTGTCAAAGCGGTTTGAAAGCTTTTTTTCTTATTTTTTGATTTTTTTATTTTCATTTTACTAATTTTTTATGCTCTTTCAAGTTATGATATTTTCGTCTGCAGAGGTGAAAATTTAAAAAGTCACGTCACAGGTGACACAAGCCCATTGAAGTTTCAGCTCATAATGTTTGACACAGGAGATGACATTAAAAATACTGTAATCCTAATAAAATTTGCGATTTTATTTTTAATGTATTTATCCTGTGCAATTGTCCCATGATTGTGCCGTGACTTTGGTAATTGTGCCGTGATTTTGGTTTTGTGCCGTGACTTTGGTGATTGTGCCGTGATTTTGGTGATTGTGCCGTGACTTTGGTGATTGTGCCGTGACTGGGTGGTTTTCCGTGACTTTGGTGATTGTGCCGTGACTTTGGTCATTGTGCCGTGACTTTGGTGATTGTGCCGTGACTTTGGTGGTTGTTCCGTGACTTTGGTCATTGTGCCGTGACTTTGGTCATTGTGCTGTGACTTTGGTCATTGTTCCGTGACTTTGGTGATTGTGCCGTGATTTTGGTAATTGTGCCGTGACTTTGGTGATTGTGCCGTGACTTTGGTCATTGTTCCGTGACTTTGGTCATTGTGTCGTGACTTTGGTGATTGTGCCGTGACTTTGGTGGTTCCGTGACTTTGGTGATTGTGCCGTGACTTTGGTGATTGTGCCGTGACTTTGGTGATTGTGCCGTGACTTTGGTGATTGTGCCGTGACTTTGGTGATTGTGCCGTGACTTTGGTGATTGTGCCGTGACTTTGGTGATTGTGCCGTGACTTTGGTGGTTGTGCCGTGACTTTGGTAATTGTGCCGTGACTTTGGTAATTGTGCCGTGACTTTGGTAATTGTGCCGTGACTTTGGTGGTTGTGCCGTGACATTGGTAATTGTACCGTGACTTTGGTAATTGTGCCGTGACTGGTGGTTTTCCGTGACTTTGGTGATTGTGCCGTGACTTTGGTCATTGTGCCGTGACTTTGGTAATTGTGCCGTGACTTTGGTGGTTGTGCCGTGACTGGTAATTTACCGTGACTTTGGTGATTGTGCCGTGACTTTGGTGATTGTGCCGTGACTTTGGTGATTGTGCCGTGACTTTGGTCATTGTGCCGTGACTTTGGTCATTGTGCCGTGACTTTGGTCATTGTGCCGTGACTTTGGTGGTTGTTCCGTGACTTTGGTGATTGTGCCGTGATTTTGGTAATTGTGCTGTGACTTTGGTGATTGTGCCGTGACTTTGGTCATTGTGCCGTGACTTTGGTGATTGTGTCGTGACTTTGGTGATTGTGCCGTGACTTTGGTCATTGTGTCGTGACTTTGGTGATTGTTCCGTGACTTTGGTGATTGTTCCGTGACTTTGGTGATTGTGCCGTGACTTTGGTCATTGTGCCGTGACTTTGGTGATTGTGCCGTGACTTTGGTGATTGTGCCGTGACTTTGGTGATTGTGCCGTGACTTTGGTAATTGTGCCATGACTTTGGTAATTGTGCCGTGACTTTGGTGGTTGTGCCGTGACTTTGGTGGTTGTGCCGTGACTTTGGTAATTGTACCGTGACTTTGGTAATTGTGCCGTGACTTTGGTGATTGTGCCGTGACTTTTGTGTTGTGCCGTGACTTTGGTCATTGTGTCGTGACTTTGGTAATTGTTCCGTGACTTTGGTGGTTGTGCCGTGACTTTGGTAATTGTACCGTGACTTTGGTAATTGTGCCGTGACTTTGGTAATTCCGTGACTTTGGTGATTGTGCCGTGACTTTGGTCATTGTGCCGTGACTTTGGTCATTGTGCCGTGACTTTGGTAATTGTGCCATGACTTTGGTAATTGTTCCATGACTTTGGTGGTTGTGCCGTGACTTTGGTCATTGTGCTGTGACTTTGGTGGTTGTTCCGTGACTGGTCATTGTGCCGTGACTTTGGTGATTGTGCCTGACTTTTGTCGTTGTGCCGTGACTTTGGTCATTGTGTCGTGACTTTGGTCATTGTTCCGTGACTTTGGTGGTTGTTCCGTGACTTTGGTCATTGTGCCGTGACTTTGGTCATTGTGCCGTGACTTTGGTAATTGTGCCGTGACTTTGGTAATTGTGCCGTGACTTTGGTGATTGTGCCGTGACTTTGGTAATTGTGCCATGACTTTGGTAATTGTGCCGTGACTTTGGTGGTTGTGCCGTGACTTTGGTCATTGTGCTGTGACTTTGGTGGTTGTTCCGTGACTGGTCATTGTGCCGTGACTTTGGTGATTGTGCCTGACTTTTGTCATTGTGCCGTGACTTTGGTCATTGTGCCGTGACTTTGGTGATTGTGCCGTGACTTTGGTCATTGTGCCGTGACTTTGGTGATTGTGCCGTGACTTTGGTAATTGTGCCATGACTTTGGTAATTGTGCCGTGACTTTGGTAATTGTGCCGTGACTTTGGTGGTTGTGCCGTGACATTGGTAATTGTACCGTGACTTTGGTCATTGTGCCGTAAGTTTGGTCAAAGTCTGGATAAAAAGGTCGATGATATGATTTGACGGTGTTATTTGAGAGTTGTTTTACATTTGTAATTTCCCAGAATTCCTTTCGGTCATAGCTTCCATGATTTTCAAGCCGACAACGATTATGCAATTAGCTGTATAAAGAAAAGAAGACTCATGACAACTTCAACCAGGAACACAGCAGTTGAAATGATCTAGAGTACATCTGTCCATCCAAACAATCTGTAGATGCTTTGCGGGTACGATTCTTTACGCTACCAGGCTCCTGACGCTATGCACTCTTTGAACAGGTGGATTTATCAGTATAATAAATTCCTGAATTCTTGTATCTGATGAATATCGTTTTTAATCGATAATAAGACTCAAAAGAAAGCAACGTTAAATATTAAAATTATTTAAAAAATTAAAAAATCATTTATAATTAAATTATTTAACTGGACCTAGGACTCAAAGAAGGAGAAGAGGTGAAAATTTATCAATGTTTTTTTTTAAATTTTTTTTTTTACAAAAAAAGAATAAATATGTAAACAATTCCAAAAAAGAAAACAAACAAACAAGAACAAAAAAAAAGAAGAAGAAAGAATGGGACTCGAACCCTAGACAGAGATGAATGCCGGTAATATATCCAAAAAAGGTCCATACTCACAGACATTACGCTGAGTCACCGTATGTTACGTATAGGATCGATGAAGATTTCAGCCCCATCCGCGCTATCCGGGCATTGCACCAATCAGCTTAGTAGTCAAAGAGGGAGGGAACAGTCGGATCCTAGGCCCACTAAATAACTGCCCCGCACCACTAGGCTATCGTGCACGCTTGTTAATTTGGAGGACAAAATAACCTAGTGTATCTTGTGAATGGACTGTCTAGTATATTGTTGTGCACATTACTATGGTCCCGTGGCTCGCACTGTAACACAGCGCGTTAGAAGCACAAGGCCATGCAAGGCCCGTGTTCGATTCCTCGCGGTACCGACCTTCTTCTTGTACTGTTTATTTTTGTAAGAACATTTCTATTCTCACGAAAATGATTATTTTAATAATGAAAAATAACTTAAAATAATTAAAAAATCTCAAGTTATTTTTATTAATATATACATGAAAGTAAAGTATGCAAAGCACATTATTCCTGCATGTACCAGCTTACCAATGTTGTAACGTACGGTATTTTAACAAACAACAAATATTCACAAGATCGGTGTAGTAGTAAATGTTCTGGCTCTTTACTTGCTGTTTGCTAGTGCTCTAATCATCGCTCTATTTAGCAAATTGCAGATGGTTTCTTCGTTGTCTGTACTCTTATTGACTCACACTTGACGTCATAACTCAAGTACATTAAGGCCTGGGTCTCAAACTTTTCAAAATGGCGGCCGCAATTCAAGAGGGGG
This sequence comes from Actinostola sp. cb2023, assembly GCA_033675265.1. Taxonomy (NCBI): domain Eukaryota; kingdom Metazoa; phylum Cnidaria; class Anthozoa; order Actiniaria; family Actinostolidae; genus Actinostola; species Actinostola sp. cb2023. The sequence goes on along the minus strand of JAUJYZ010000200.1, from coordinate 265,237 downwards.
TAGTCTAATTATTTCTCCTTGTAATATTTCTTCTTAACACTTTGGCAATTACAATATAGCCACGATGTTCACAATTACACATGATAGTTTCCATGGAAACATGGAATGTGACCTTTGAACTCTAATTTAAATAATTAATATAAAAGCCTCCTGCATCATATTAAATCGTTTTACTATGCAGGAAATTGTTATACAAGTGAATCAGAGTTAGTCCATAGTATATATATCAAATGAGGACAATTGCAAATATTATCGGTAAGGCTGATTTAGGCTAAAATGAAATATGATACTTTCAATTTAAGATCATTTAAAAATATTTTTCTTCACCGTCCTCATTGGGATTATAAGTAATGACTTACCCCCTATTCATATCCATAAAAATATCAGACATATGAAAACTATAATGCAGAAGGCTTTTATAAAATTAGAGTTCAATTAGAGTTCAAAGGTCACATGTTTCCATGGAAACGTTGAATTTTTTGTTAAGGTCGTGGCTATATTATCAAAGTTTTAAGGTAAAACATTACAAAGAAAAGGAGAAAGACTACCCCCTCATCAAATAAACGGCACCATTTTGAAACCCAGGCCTTAATGCACTTGAGAAAATGTTCAAAACTCAATAGGTGACTTGCATGATGGCGTCATATGACTACAAGTACCAGAATGCTTTGCCCATTTTCTTCTTTTGTTAGATAATTAGCACCAATTGCTGGTTTGCAATACACGTCACGACGGCCATCTTGGTTGAACTTCAAAACTCATGAGGGAATACAAATCTGAATAAGAAAGAAAATTCCCAAAGCATTCTGGTACTTGTAGTAAAACAACGTCATCATGCAAGTCGCCTATTGGAATCACGAGCGTAGCGCAGTACTCTTATTAACAACGGCTGAGAGCCAATCAGATTGCGCTCTGTTATTGTAAAAAGGGGGATCGCTGCTTTCGGGGGACCGCTACTTTCGGGGGGTCGCTACTTTCGGGGGTCGCTACTTTCGGGGGGTCGCTACTTTCGGGGGGTCGCTACTTTCGGGGGGTCGCTACTTTCGGGGGGTCGCTACTTTCGGGGGGTCGCTACTTTCGGGGGGTCGCTACTTTCGGGGGGTCGCTACTTTCGGAGGGTCGCTACTTTCGGATCTTTACGGTAGTCAAGTTAGATACAAAGTTGTGATTCATCAGAGATGAAAAGTAATACATGAGGGTGCGCAAAACCATTACTCAACCAATCAGAATGCTTGGACACCGAACGGTCACCGCACGGCACGAACTGCATGTACCGTAGTGTACACTCGGGCAATCAGTAATAAAGTAGTAATGAAGTTTTATTATTGTTTTTATTATTGTTAACTTTAGCCAATCAAATCATGGACCTACACCAATGCTGCCTGGCTATTCTACAAAGAAAGTTTACGTTTAATGGCAGCGATTTGTGCTATCTATGAATGGTTTGTTTGTATGTACGCATACATATTGTAGCTGTGAGACGCCATGTGATGGATAAGTATCGTCATCGTTGTATTACCAATTCATTTTTGTCGTGGTCGACGCAATGCTATCTGACTCAGTTATACCGTCACGCTCCATGAGCTTACATTAGAACATTCAATTTCTAAGTTGGATAACTAAAATACATCCTCGTTTATTTTCTGGTCTCCAAAGACCGTATCTATAATTCTATCTATTCATTTACTGTGTGAAAATAACTTAAAGTCTAAAGTCATTCACGTCACTATGTTTAAACTAAATGGAACCCGACAGGGTCTCCATGGTAACCATTCATCAAGTCCTTTTGTTTGTCTCGTCATTCTAGAGACGATCGTCGCTGGCTTTTGATCTCGTTGCTAGAAAACAAAGAATTTCAAGGTTACATACTTTTCTCAATATCACCTCCGCCCTCTATTGAATCACATACTCGTTCCCAGTCCTTACTCTATGTTTCACGAGATTATCGCAAAGGACCATGGAACGAGTTTATTAGAATTAATGCAATTACGAAATTAAGTTCATGACATGAAACAGCATGTTGAAATTAGTATCTGTGCAAAGTTTGATGTGATTTGAGCGAATTCTGTCCTCGCCCCCCAATAGTAGCCTCTGGAACCAGGGTAGGTTTGGCTGGACAGCGTCAAAAAATTACAGAGTTTGTATGGGAAAATAGACATCTTTGTTGCCCTCTAGCATCGTCAATATTAAGCCGAAGTTCACCAAACTTTCCAGACAAGCTAAGTTTGATCCGCTCTCTCAGAAAATGATGCTCAATTTTGCTAGTTTCTTATTGAATTAGTTTTACGGACTTGGTCCCAGTCCCCTGCTCGTTTAGGTAATGGTTCAGTAACGCGCGTATACGCAAAGCTAGAGAACATTTTGTAGGCACAATACTGTGAAAAACTTACGACACGGACGTGCCATGACTCGGTGAGATGCTTAGGATTTCGAGCGAATCCGTGTGCCGTGCCGTGGTTTTTCACAGTCATACGAAATCTCCTCTAACGCGTCAACATACATACGTGATGTTTTCCTCCCGAACCTCCGAGTCAGTTCGCATCAAGACTGTGACGGTAGGACCACGATCCAATGGATATTTCTTGGCAGTTTTCTCTTTGCCCTTCAATATCAAAGAATTTGGTGAACATGTGGATTCAATATATGTCCACAAATACTTCATTTCTTCATGCAAGAGTGGAGAGAGCTCGGAGCAACTTCAGAATCTATATAGTTGCGGGATATTCTTTAGGATAACGTTCTGTAAAATCCTATGCATGAGTTATTTCCTGGAGAAAACTTGTAATAATGACTATGTGCTAGTGGGAAGAAAATTAATTCTGTCAATATAAATTCACACAGAAAAACTATACTGAGAAAGCAACCCGAGTACAATAGCAGCCCGAGTACAATAGAAGCCCGAGTACAATAGAAGCCGAGTACAATAGAAGCCCGAATACAATAGAAGCCGAGTACAATAGAAGCCCGAGTACAATAGAAGCCGAGTACAATAGAAGCCGAGTACAATCACAACTGACAGACAGTTGTTGAAAAAGCAAACGATATGTTATGTTTATCGTTAAATGTTAGGGAAAGGTGATGATGAGATTATATGAGCTTTAAGGTACTACAGAGAATTCGAGAGGGGGACGGTGGCGTGTTGACTCTAGCTCTGATACCCAATCATAGGCATAAATTAAATGAAGGAGTTAGAAATCATCTTACGTACTGAGTCTTGATTATGTGTTCCAGACGAGCAGCTAACCTTCTGCAGGAGAGAGTTATGTACAACGAGATGGTTATTCAACTGACTTTGTACGAGTGTTTAATGCTCTTGTGTATCTATCTCTTGGTTAGTATATTTGGACTTTAGATAGTTATATTTTTAAATTTCTTGTATGCCCAAATTATTATTATTATTATTTTATTGATTATGATTATTATTATTATTATTTTATTGATTATTATAATAATAATTATTATAATTATTTTATTGAGTATTATAATTATTATTGGGTTGATTTTGTCTCTACTGCAGTACGTATTTCTTTTTATCATATGACCCGTACGGCCCTGCTCGCGCGCTCTTAATAAAACCATTGGGAAAACGTCACGTGGTAAGGGCCGGACGTGTTGACGTACCCGGTCCGGAAAAAGCCGTCCGGCCTTGCTCGATTTTTGTCAGGAGATCGATTTGTTATGCTTTTTTTGCAGCAAAATTTATTTTTTAAATGTGAACAACAAAAGTGAACATTTTTTTTTTTTTTGATAACATTTTTTGATTGGTTCTCGTAATCGCGCGTTTGTGTTCTTGAATGATGTTTAGTACCAAAATGGTCCATATGAAATGGTCATATGATAAAATGCTTATTGAATGAGTTAGGTCGGGCCGGAAGGGAAAATATTTGGCTCTCGGTCATTCTGTACGGACCTCGCTGCGCTAGTTCCGTATACTGCCATGACCTCGAGCCAAATATTTTCCCGTCCGGCCCTCCACAATAAGTACATAATCATGCCTTGTCAACACAGGGGCGGATTTAGGGTGGGGCGAAAGAGGCGCACGCCCCCCTTTTGGAAATTGCTAAAGAAAAATATTACTCGGGCTTCCTGTGGGAGACCCGAGTCTAAAAATGCAAACTGTTCTTCGTTATGCTTGGTCGTCAAATCTGCAATGGGCCACTATTGCGCATGCGCTGTGCCGCTTTCATGATGCATCGCAGGCTCAGATCTACGAATAGTTGCCGATTGACTTTCCGAAAACTCGTCGGTCGAGTATGTTAATCACAGGGCCATGCTAATCTTCTCTGTATCGTTCCAATTTTAGTATGCAGTACGAACTGTATGTTTAGAAAAGTAGCCCGAGTTAACTCCACTTGTGGAGTCTAGCTTACATTAAATTTGACTGAAACCAATGTCGAACCTGAACGCGCCCCCTTGCAAAATCTGTGGATCCGCCCCTGCAACACCTTATCACTAGGTCTAGCAAACTAACAAGGATAGCTTTAGCCATAGGGCGTGAAACACGATGCCAATTTTATGATCTTTATAGCTCCGGTATACATGCATTCATATTTATCCATTCACAATGAGTTACGATAGATACATTATCATGCTTGTCAATTAGTCAGTCTCAAGACACTGGGACAAACAAATAAAATGTATGCATCAGTAAAGATAAGCGGCTAAATAGGCAATTTTCATGATGACTACAAGTACCAGAATGCTTTGCCCATTTTCTTTTGTTAGATAATTACTATTCTCATGAGGGAATAAAAAGGGCAACCATCTTGAAAAGTAACCGAGCCTTTTGTTTGAAAGAGAGGCTATAACCTCACTTTCGTGTAAAGGCCTGGTTACCTACCAAGGGCCTTATTCTTGTTTTTCTTTTTCCCGCGGGAACTAATTGATTTCCGCGATAAGCCAATTTGTGTAAGAATAAATGACTTTTGAAAACAGTACCTTGACAGACTTGGCCGTAGCGATATATGCCCATGCTCTGCAAGAAAAGAAATATTACATTCAGTATTTTTAATAGAGAAAACCCGATTTATGTATCACCGCGGTTGAAAGCAATATACATCGACCATGAACATCAAAACCTAGTTTTCATTGGCATCCTAATCATAGCGTAAGCATATTAGAACTTGTGTCATATGTGAAACCAGACGCAAGCACAAGGAAGTCTATTTTCTCGTATTACACTTTTACTATGCCTAGTAGAGCAATGAGTAACGTGTATACTTACTTTCTAGCAGCATGTCTTACTCGATCTGTTACTTCGCGAGTTCTTAGCGTTACACCAAATATGTCCTCATGATATCGACCAGAGCTCTGAAATAATCAAGTAAATATCTATTATTATTATTATTATTATTATTATTATTATTATTATTATTATTATTATTATTATTATTATTATTATTATTATTATTATTATTATTATTATTTATTATTATTATTATTATTATTATTATTATTATTATTATTATTATTATTACGAAGAACCCACCTTGAGTTTGTCTATAAAGTCCTGAGCTTCTGCTTGTGACATTGCAGCATACGACTCGAGCAGTGTCTGAGGAAAAATGAATTTCGATCATAAGCGAAACGTTCTCAAGTAATGAAGACATGAAAACAAACCAAGATATTTACCTGTAGTGTCCTGCACACATCTGCTGCCATGGAAACATCGCCACACGTATAGACGTGGCCATGCTGGGAGAGCAGTGTTTCTACAAGGTCGAAAGCATCTTCTCTGAGGAGATCCTGCACATAGCACTGGGAATAAAAATCACAAAATCGTCAGGTATGTGTGTACTGAAAAAGAAGTGAAGAAGATCGCAGGATGTAGGGCGCAGGACACAGGATGTTGGGGCGCAGGACACAGGATGTAGGGCGCAGGACACAGGATGTAGGGGCGCAGGACACAGGATGTAGGGGCGCAGGACACAGGATATAGGGGCGCAGAACAGGATGTAGGGCGCAGGACACAGGATGTTGGGGCGCAGGACACAGGATGTTGGGACGCAGGACACAGGATGTAGGGGCGCAGGACACAGGATGTTGGGGCGCAGGACACAGGATGTAGGGGCGCAGGACACAGGATGTAGGGGCGCAGGACAGGATGTAGGGCGCAGGATGCAAGACGCAGGATGTAGGGCGCAGGACACAGGATGTAGGGGCGCAGGACAGGATGTAGGGGCGCAGGACACAGGATGTAGGGGCGCAGGACAGGATGTAGGGCGCAGGACACAGGATGTAGGGGCGCAGGACAGGATGTAGGGCGCAGAACACAGGATGTAGGGGCGCAGGACACAGGATGTAGGGGCGCAGGATACTGGATGTAGGGGCACAGGATGTAGGGGCGCAGGACACAGGATGTTGGGGCGCAGGACACAGGATGTAGGGGCGCAGGACACAGGATGTAGGGGCGCAGGACACACGATGTAGGGCGCAGGATGCAAGACGCAGGATGTAGGGCGCAGGACACAGGATGTAGGGGCGCAGGACAGGATGTAGGGGCGCAGGACACAGGATGTAGAGGCGCAGGACAGGATGTAGGGCGCAGGACACAGGATGTAGGGGCGCAGGACAGGATGTAGGGCGCAGAACACAGGATGTAGGGGCGCAGGACACAGGATGTAGGGGCGCAGGATACTGGATGTAGGGGCACAGGATGTAGGGGCGCAGGACACAGGATGTTGGGGCGCAGGACACAGGATGTAGGGGCGCAGGACACAGGATGTAGGGGCGCAGGATACTGGATGTAGGGGCACAGGATGTAGGGGCGCAGGACACAGGATGTTGGGGCGCAGGACACAGGATGTAGGGGCGCAGGACACAGGATGTAGGGGCGCAGGATGCAAGACACACGATGTAGGGCGCAGGACGCAAGACGCAGGATGTAGGGCGCAGGACACAGGATGTAGGGGCGCAGGACAGGATGTAGGGGCGCAGGACACAGGATGTAGAGGCGCAGGACAGGATGTAGGGCGCAGGACACAGGATGTAGGGGCGCAGGACACAGGATGTAGGGGCGCAGGATACTGGATGTAGGGGCACAGGATGTAGGGGCGCAGGACACAGGATGTTGGGGCGCAGGACACAGGATGTAGGGGCGCAGGACACAGGATGTAGGGGCGCAGGACACACGATGTAGGGGCGCAGGACACAGGATGTAGGGGCGCAGGATGTAGGGGCACAGGATGTAGGGGCGCAGGATGCAGGACGCAGGATGTAGGGCACAGGATGTAGGGCATAGGACACTGGATGTAGGGGCACAGGATGTAGGGGCGCAGGACACAGGATGTAGGGCGCAGGACACAGGATGCAGGGCGCAGAACACAGGATGTAGGGTGCAGGATGTAGGGCACAGGATGTAGGGACACAGGATGTAGGGCCACAGGATGTAGGGCGCAGGATGTAGGGCGCAGGACGCAAGACGCAGGACGCAGCTCAACATGGCCGCGTCGCAGGCATTCAAAGAGGCGCACTATGCTGCCACCATACGACTCATGTCTGGCATGCCAAAGGAAGGAAAATCGGAGTACCCGGAGAAAAACCTTCAAAGCAAAGGAGAGAACGAACTGACAAACTCAACTCACATGAAGCGGCCGGTGCAGCGATCGAACCGGGCACCACAGCAGTGAGAGGCGATCGAGTGCTCTCATCACTCGTTGATACTAACCTTAGGTTGGTCAGGTTCACGTGACAGCGCAGTTCGAACCCTTGTCAAGGCGTTGGCTTTGACAGCTTGTGCTGTTTCATCTTGATAGATGTCATCTTGTATTGAGCTGCGACATCCAAAGTACAAAACCATGTTGCCCCAGTCACCAAGAGGAGGCGACTTGTTAGCGATGTCGTGTTGTCGCTGCTGCCAGAAACTTCTGAATGGTGCGATACCAGTACCTGGCCCAACCATGATGATAGGAGCTGTGTCATTGTCAGGGAGGTGGAACGATGGCGCACTGAATACATAAACCATATACATGTTTTACACAAGAGTATTTATACAGTCACCGTCAGTCAATGAACGAGTCTTTGAAACGCTGGTTTTGAAAAACTAACGGAGACCATTGTATGACAGAAAAAGTAACGGAGACACTGAAAAGAGGAACACTGAACAAACTAGACGCCCCCCCCCCCCCTCGGGGAACATACTAGACGCCCCCCCCCGGGGGGGTACACACCAATCGACTTACTGTCTGACAAAGCAGGGAACTATGTCATCGGGTACCAGGCTCTCGAGCCATGTTGAGCACACACCGTGATGGACTGGGCCCTGGCCACCTTGAAATGCATGACATAAAATAGACTCAGTTATATATACAATACAATCACTTTATTGGATCTCCCTGGAAAGTACGTCATCAAAAACCATCTTGCTATATTAAATTATATTATTACTGATTAACAAAGTCTGCCTCGACAGAGACCTCGGAGGGGTATGAAAGCTATTTTTCATACCAGTCTGGTACGCATGGCAACTATGGTATAGCATTATATGGTATAAAATTATTGGTAACTATGGTAACCATGGTAACGCTGGTCGTACCTCGTTTTGTGAACTTCACCACGGCAACGGTCACGTGAACTTCTCCAGGATGTAAGGCTTGAGATGAAGAGATGGAATAAAACCTCTGATAAAAACATGTTAATTAATTAGCTCCGCGTTTGTTTGTTATTACAGTAGCAACACTGACATAATACTGATATGACTGATATGTTTAACACCTAGGCTACTCACAGGCTGTAGTAGAGGAAGTTGAGTCAGGAGTAGAGCTGCATTGACCTTTAATGACGGGAATTCGTCCAATACTTCCACAATGTTGGACTGTTTGTCATATCTCCAGTTCTCATAGCTGTTGTCGCCCTGGGTGAGAGTCAATAATCATTAGTATTCTATGGATACTGACATCCTCGGTCTTAAACTTACTTTTCCTAATTCTTCTAGAAATCGTTTCTCTTCTGGATCATTGGCCTGTAAACGTGAACAACACCAATGGTAAGCTATCTATATAATCAACCACAGTAGCACTATTCTTCCAGTCCCCTCCCGAAGCGCGCTGGACTGTACTCGGTGCTACACGTGTTTAACACTGAAGAAAGATTATGAGCATCTGATTCAATCTTAAAGAGAGTTTTTTGAAAATAACACGCGACGTGAGGAAGTGTGCGCAAACTCAACGCGGAATTCAAAGTAACAAAATATATTGACGATTCTCTTTACGTCCCGTTATGTGGTACATATTTCTATTGAATGCCCTTCAAAGGCTAATGCAATGTTATACCTGTGTAGAAAGATAGTTGAGAATCTGTGGCGATGGAGTACCAGTAATGTCGATATGACGGGAGAATGCCTCTCTGAGAGTGATGGGAACTGGGAATCGGTGAACTTTCTCCCATTTCTTTGTCGTTCCAAAGGGACCTTTATTACGTTAAGATATACATTTAGCAATACTTGCTTTACTGTTGACCTATTGCTTACTAATATCAGTGTACTACATCATTATCAAGCTGAACACTTACTATTACGGAACACTTATCGAAGCCATTCCGACTACATATCGATTTCACGTCAAAATAAAAATGTATACGTAGTGACGTCATACCTGATAATTCATGACTCGCTTCAACTATGATTGGTTGATCTGGATCAGGTGCTTCACTCAGATGATCCAAAAACGACTGAACCAACTTCTTGTTATTAGAAGGAAAGATAGAAAGATGATCGCCAGGTTTATATGTAAAGTCGCTGTTGCTACTTGTGTCTAGGCGTACCAGCAGTGTTGCGCGGCTGAAAATGATGGAACAAAATGATGTCAACTGGACTGCGAGTAGACTCAGTAAAGACAGTTAATTCCTCGTATCGTATCGATATCCAGGGGCGTAGGCAGGGGGGTCCCAGGGTGCCTGCGACCCCCCTTCCTCTGGGTCTACTCTTTAAATTTATATGTTTGAGGAGGGGAGGGGGTGGATTTGGTGGCGAACGGTATGGAGTGCGACCCCCCCCCCCCCCCCCCCCCCCCCCCCCCCCCCCCCCCCCCCCCCCCCCCCCCCCCATGGAAACTCTGGCTACGCCCCTGGTCTCAAGAATTACCTCGAGTCAGTAGACTGCAGGTTCTTAACGGAGATAACCTTTACTGAGACAATAGTCTTGTTGTGAGATACAGAGAGGTCTATAATCAAACAAAAACAAGTTCAATCATTCATTCATTCATTCAGTATTTAATTAAACATGCATTACTTACTGGAACCCGCATCCATGAGTTTCCCGCTATCACGAGTGAACCTGTACTTCTCAGGGGACCATCCGCCGGATATAGTGTTCAACGACGCATCTGCTTCAGCAGTATTCACATCTTCTCCAATGCAGAACGTTTCACACGCGGCCTGTGTAGTAAGTAGATGCATGAAGTCCATAAGTCCAGTTTTGACGACAAAAAACCCTGAGCAACATTGATTCGACATTTTACCTTGAAAACATTCCTTGCCCAAGTCTTAAAAGATTCTTCCTGACTACACAGCTCGTCTCCTTCTCCCATCTTGAAGATCTGCTCTCCGCCGAGCTCTTGAATGATCTTATCGGCCGATTTGGCAAAGGCACAGAAATTGGGATAAGCACGTGACCCAAGACCAAAGACTGAATACCTGTCACGTGACAATAGTATTATTACGTCATCGTTGTATTTTAGACTAGAGGGTGCTGGCATGGAAACGCATGACGAGTGTATGACGTCACCTATCCTTTACACAAACCAGTAGACACCAACTACGGAAGACCGTAGACAAAAGGTCTAACGTACCTTAAGCTTCCTAAAGGCTGCTCGTCGTCTTTCATTTTCAGACCTTTTTCTTTTTCCTTCTGCATAAGAAGACTGCTTATAGTAGCCATTTCCTGACTTTCCACTTTTCTATGAAGAAACAAGATTATGTACGCTTTACTGTATGATCATACCTGTGGTATGGCTACGAAAAACTGTACATCAACGCGACGCAAACGAACATAAGGAAATGAAGCAAATTATGCGTACGTCTGCGTCAGGCCAGATTTCACAGTGAAATAAGGTCTCTTGTACTTGTGCTTATGCTTGCGCCAGTTTTCAGGGTGATATAAGGCCGTGAACGCCCATGATTTACGTCACATGCGTACTGTAATCAAAGTAATGATGAGCAAAACTTACTCATTAGTTGGATGCCGCAACTCGTACAAATAACGAGCGAAAGACTGCAACGTGAAACAATATTACAACAATTTAGAAAATCTTAAAACAGAATGAATGAATGAATGAATGAATGAGTGACTGAATGGATGACTGAATGGATGACTGACTGACTGACTGAATGAATGAATGAATGAATGAATGAATGAATGAATGAATGAATGAATGAATGAATGAATGAATGAATGAATGAATGAATGAATGAATGAATGAATGAATGAATGAATGAATGCTTTATTTACTCTAAAATTTTGATCAATCCATGATTCGACATACCTCTCCGTTTTCTGGTGGGTCGCCATTTCCAAAAGTACTCGTTACAATCAAAACAAGTTGTTCGTTTTCCAATTCTGGGTGAGGATATTCATCCATGGGTACTACCTTAAAATACAAACCACACCTAGGCGAAATATCTATAACACCGTGTAAAAGAGTACTTAACTTTACTGACGTTTCGAGCCTTATCCCTGCTTCGTCGAAGTAAGACGGAGTTTAAATACAGGTAATTAAAAAAAATCACTATCAATTTATAGTATTGTAATACTGAGAGCTCCCCCCCCCCCCCCCCAAAAAAAAAGAAGAGCTATACTAATAATGGTAATTCTGATAGTACAGCCTCACAATCGAGCAATGGATGCAAGGAACTGGGACGCTCTCGTGTGTCGTTTAGCCGGAAAGCACTAGATAGCAATGACCTAAACCAGGTCAAGATTTGAATAACAATAGATGCCTCGTTCTACAAAGACATGTCCTTTGTAGAACGAGGCATATCTAACAATAGTTCCTATTGTTATTCAAATCTTGACCTGGTTTAGGTCATTGCTATCTAGTGTTTTCCCGTTTAGCCACAGGCAGCCCAACCATTGCTTTTGAGGCTACTAAATAATTCAAAAAATGATTTTTTTTTTGATGGGTTCCCTGTGGTAAAGCGCGAGTGCGCAATACATATGTTGGGTTCCCTGTGCTGAGTAATGTCCTATGTTGGGCTTCCTGTGTGCGTCCTGCGGGATCCGCCCGCAGCAAATGTGTATATTGTAACAAGGTATGAAACTCGGTCACGTGACAAATACGTTTTTGACCCTAATTTTGTCAATGTGATGTGAAAATTCAATTTTTCTTCGAATAACTAAACTTTACCGTATTCTCGAAACACTTTTTAAGTGTCAGTCGTCTAACTTCAACGTACGCTGAGAAACTAATTTTTGAAATTTTGAGCGTCATGGACCGATGTGCGGCGCAAGTAGATGGTGCATTTTTCCGTGAAGTAGTCGGATTTTACCTTCGAGAAGGCATCGACAAGCGCTCGGCAAATCTGAACGATGCTCTTTTTGGCAAGGTTTTAACATGATATGTTCACTAAACATGAGTCAAAACATCTACAATATACTTTATCTGTTTTCTGTTTTGACTTCTGTAAAGTATTTGTTTTGTATTTTGATTTTTATCGATTAAAATCTTCAAAATTGACGCATTGTGTTTTATAAATGCTGAAAGTCTCAATATTTAGTACTGCACAACACATTTGCTATCAGTACTTGTACACAAAATGACAAACAACGTATTTATTTCAACAATAAGTTTACTAGCTTTTTACACACTGTTTTGCCGTTACTTTCTGTGCAATTTATTTACTATATTGATCAGTAATAGCATGGAAATAAGCTTAATAACAATGGATAAATATTATACACAAAGGCGACAAGTTGTGAATCACTGATCATGACTGATTGAATAGCAAACATCGAAGTTGGAAGCGATACTGAAGCTTACTTACGTTCCCGGTTACGAAAAATACGCCGTTAAAATTACTCTGTTTCTCTCAGATGATAGTAAGACTTTAATATTTGCTAAATGTGTCGTGCTATTTCAATGACAATACACGAACAACTGTTAATATTTTAGTTCACGGCAGCTTCACGAGTCCATCGCCATTCATGTCTCCTTCGTCTTCGATGTTGAGTTTGTCTATATTTTGCTCACACTGAGATGGTTTATGCTGTTGGCGTTCCCTTGTGTCAGAAGAACTATAAGTAAAGTACAAAATTATGTCAAACACTTTCTAGATGAGAGAGTTAGTAATGTTTAAACAGATAAAGTAAAATCAGTCAGTTGAGAGAGGTTCCTTGTTGAAGTGTATTTCGATCACTGACACTGCTACAGTCTACACACTTGTCAAATACTGAAATAGCTCACTGCTCAGTCATAATTTATAGAAAAAAACTGATTTGTTGAGGAGTATTAAGCAGCCCTTCTGCCCTAGTATAGGCAAGTCCTTTCATTAGAGAACATTTAGAGCAATTACTACGTAAAAACCATGACAAAAAGTACTTTTAGTTCAGTTTATTTTCAACTGCAAAACTTTCTCACGTGTCGAGCACAACACATCCAAAGTTTCTCAACCATTCAAAATTAAAAAGGACTACTTTAAAACCGTCGAATTTCTTCTAGATTTACTTAAAGTTGACATGAATTGTGAACTTCTAAACTTACCATGAATAGGGAAAAGAATCCCAACGTTTACACCGAAAAAATCAGTCTTTCTTGATATGAACTTCTCTTCCACTCCCCGCCATAATAACGACTTCACCCTGGGTACCCCCCAAGGGCCTGTAGCGTACGACGACTTCGGCTATTCGGCTCACGGAAAAGTGCACCATCGAACTACTTGCGCACATCAGGCCATCACGTGACTGGAGTTTCATACCTTGTTTAAATATACACATTTGCTGCGGGCGCATCCCGCAGGAGGCACACAGGAAGCCCAACATAGGACATTACTCAGCACAGGGAACCCAATATATAAATGCGCGCGCGCTCTCGGAAGCCCATCAAAAAAAAAAAAATTTTTTGAATTATTTAGTAGCCTCAAAAGCAATGGTTGGGCTGCCTGTGGTTTAGCCAGGCAGAACCTGGTACCGACAATCTTATTGGTTATTCCAGTCACGTGACACCTACCTTGGGATCGAAAGCATGCAAAAACATCTCACTCAGCATCTTAGCGTAGTTCTCAGACTTGCCAGTCTCGGTAGCGTAGAGAATGATGGCTTTGGTTCTTTTTGCCATCGCTTTACCCATCAGATTAGCAGAGAACTTTACAGCTCTACGTGAAGATAATACTACATGATGATGGTGGTAATTTGATTTTATATTTATAAGTTATTTATACTACAAATATATATTTATTTATTTCATGCACTATAGGAACAACTGATTTTGTCACTAGATACAAAATAATATAAACAATTTTTTTGTATCTTATTTCTTTCTTTATGTTACACACGACCCCTCAAGCTATTATAACATTAATGTGATCTAATACTATTGAGGGCATTAACCTTCATTGGGCCTAAATAAACCATTATGCCCGAAAAAAGATCACCTTAATATTATTTATATTTCCTAAGCCCTAAATTATCAAGGATTTAGTTCAAAAGAAAGTCTAAATCTATCGAGAAGTGACTCAACTCAACTTCACCTTCGGCCATCTTGTTTTAATTTTGAAGCAGCTAATTTACATTTTGACGCAGAAATATGACGTCACGTAAATTTGCGGGAAATTCAGCTAATGCCCTAATGCCCTTGGCACTCTGGTTTCCTGACTTCACAAATGGTTTTTTTAGAATTTACATAGAAATTGTGAGTGATTTATGCCCTCTAAATCCTTGATAATTTTGGGCTTAGGTAATATAAATGAGCTTTAAACACCTATCGTATATTGAAAAGTGTATAAATGGTGGTGGTGATGATGACGATGATAAGTTGTTTACGTTGTTGTCGATGCTAATGATGATGATGATGCATGGTGGTGGTGGTGGTACGTGTAAAGTTCTTACTTGGCGACTTCTTTAAACAAGAGTTTCTTTCTCGGCGAAGCAGATTCTTTTTTCTGACGAATGCGATAATGCTTCCATGGATCGTCCTGTGAAACCAATGATGTTTAGCAAGACCGACAATGATGTGAAAATATTGAATCACTCTTAGTTGAACTTCTTAGTATTCGTAGATTAGAATGCGCGCGACTACAATGTGCTTCCTGAAATGTTGAGCATAACTGTTGCAGGAGTTAAGACACACACAATTCTGCACCGTTTGTTAATTCCAAACACACAAACTACTCACCTGACATTCATAGCTTGGCTTGAGATTGTAATTAAGCATTTCCTAAAAGGTAAAGAGAGACATCAATTGTGTTCCTTTACGTACTTAAACAATTCTCATTACAAACATTCATGGCAAGTTTCCGTATGAACTACTCTATCTGTAGTCACCTGATGGAAGACAGGAGTAGATGAACCTGAAATGGGAGGTACAATCCACACCCAATCACCAGGACAACCACCACGAAGCTTTGTCTGTAAAAACATCATAAAATAAAGGTCCATTTACTAGTCAATACAACCACAACACAGACATAGTTGTACGTGTTTTGAAATGTGGCATTAACATTCAGTAAAGATGCTGTTATCAAATCACCTCGTTCTCGAAATGTTTCATGAACGATTCTGCTGCTGAATGGTGATCCGTGATGGTAACGCCAGCATCCTGTAACAACAACATCAATAACTTATCAAATGCGGATTCTATGCTGCGCATGTTTATGAGAAGCATCAGTATTAGTACTCATTGCTAGACTACCTGAAAGCTTTGAAGAACAGCCAGATTGAGTTCTACACAAGCGGTGTCTTTCCAGAGTGAGATGTGGCTCCTTGTATCGAGTCCCATCTTTTTGGCAATGGGCTAAGAGGAAATGAATACAACATTAACACCGCCGCCGGTTACTAGTTCTTGGTATACCGCCGCCACTAAGCTTTCCCGGTACTCGCTGGTACTCACACCCGGTACTCACACCCGGTACACACACCCCAGCAAGTACTCACACCCCGACAAGTACTCACACCCCGACAAGTACTCACACCCCGGTACTCACACCCCGACAAGTACTCACACCCCGACAAGTACTCACACCCCGGTACTCACACCCCGACAAGTACTCACACCCCGACAAGTACTCACACCCCGACAAGTACTCACACCCCGACAAGTACTCACACCCCGGCAAGTACTCACACCCCGACAAGTACTCACACCCCGACAAGTACTCACACCCCGGCAAGTACTCACACCCCGGCAAGTACTGACCTCTAGCATGTTATAACGAGCAGGGTCGCCCAAGTCACGTGCTGCTATTTCCGTCACCATGTACCTGTCGATGGTAGATACGAGCGATAAGTTTGCGTCCAAACCTTGAAATGTCTTTACAAAATGAGTTAATTACCATCCATTGAAGGGACATCCTGGGAATTCAATCCCACCGACATCGAGACAAAGACATGAAACAGCAGGCAATGCGTACCATTTTAATCCCATTTCCTCAAACCAGGGATATCTATTGATGAGTAAATTCTAGAGTTAATTTACCAAATCACAGCAAACTGAACATAGGCACACAACAAACAACACAATATGTTGCACAGCGTCCATTTGCAATGTCCGCCCGCTTATAGCTGCCCTCCCCTCCCCCCTCCCCCATGCTTCCATACAGACCAATCAAAGTGCTGATATATAAACTGTTATTTCTTGATGGACATGTACCTGGGATTAGCTGCCCCCTCCCTCCCCCCCCATGCTTCCATACAGACCAATCAAAGTGCTGATATATAACTGTTATTTCTTGATGGACATGTACCTGGGATTAGCTGCCCTCCCCTCCCCTCCCCCATGCTTCCATACAGACCAATCAAAGTGCTGATATATAAACTGTTATTTCTTGATGGACATGTACCTGGGATTAGCTGATCCCCCATGCTTCCATACAGACCATAAAGTGCTGATATATAAACTGTTATTTCTTGATGGACATGTACCTGGGATTAGCTGCCCTCCCCTCCCCTCCCTTGATGGACATGTACCTGGGATTAGCTGCCCTCCCCTCCCCCATGCTTCCATACAGACCAATCAAAGTGCTGATATATAATCTCTTGATGGACATGTACCTGGGATTAGCTGCCCTCCCCTCCCCCATGCTTCCATACAGACCAATCAAAGTGCTGATATATAATCTCTTGATGGACATGTACCTGGGATTAGCTGCCCTCCCCTCCCCCATGCTTCCATACAGACCAATCAAAGTGCTGATATATAATCTCTTGATGGACATGTACCTGGGATTAGCTGCCCTCCCCTCCCCCATGCTTCCATACAGACCAATCAAAGTGCTGATATATAATCTCTTGATGGACATGTACCTGGGATTAGCTGCCCTCCCCTCCCCCATGCTTCCATACAGACCAATCAAAGTGCTGATATATAATCTCTTGATGGACATGTACCTGGGATTAGCTGCCCTCCCCTCCCCTCCCCCATGCTTCCATACAGACCAATCAAAGTGCTGATATATAATCTCTTGATGGACACATGTACCTGGGATGTTTGACGGTCACTTCCAGGATCAGCTCAGGTGGGATTTCAAACAATTCTGGTTCTTCTCCACCAGCTTGTAAAACTACTGGTAGAACATCAAAGCTGCCTCCTTTTGGCTTCCAACCAAGAGATATACAGATCTACACAACAATTACATCATCATTTTAATACCCAGAGAACCGTCTGCGCATGCGTACACACGAAAACAGTCAATCCGCTGTATTGGAAATTCATTGGAAATTCATTGGAAATTCATTGGAAATTCATTGGAAATTCATTGGAAATTCATTGGAAATTCATTGGAAATTCATTGGAAATTCATTGGAAATTCATTGGAAATTCATTGGAAATTCATTGGAAATTCATTGGAAATTCATTGGAAATTCATTGGAAATTCATTGGAAATTCATTGGAAATTCATTGGAAATTCATTCCAAGGTTTGAAGTGCGCGCGTTTCTTATTGTCGAGACAAATGAGCGCCTGAGCGATCGAGCGTGAATGAACAACGTCCTTACATCAGTTATTTCTACGTTGGCTGGATCGCCGATGATCGAACCATCTGATTGTCGATAACCAGCATAAGTAATGATCTGTGTATTCCATACACGAAAGTCTTTCTTGGGCTCCCTGCGTTGTGGAAACACTGTAATAGTAGACCTGACAACAGCGAAACACGGTGTGAAATTGGTATAAATATACTACGTCATAGTTTAAGGTGCAGTAATACGGGCAACAAAATCGTGCAACTTGTCGCGCAACATTGTTGCGTTGCAAGTTGCAGAGCAATGTTTCTCGTATTACCATCGTTCGCGCAACTTGTCGCGCAACACACTTTCGTGTTGCAGGTTGCAAAACTTTGTTGCGCAAAGTAGAAGCTCTTTCTACTTCATGCAACAAAGTTTTGCAACATGCAACACCGAAAATTTAATTTGTTGCCGACAAGTTGCGCGAACGATGGTAATACGAGAAACATTGCTCTGCAACTTGCAACGCAACAATCTGAACGATGTTGCGCGACAAGTTGCACGATTTTGTTGCTCGTATTACCACACCTTTACATCAATCAATCAACTTTATTCACCGATGGTAACAGACAACACTGGCAAATCTGTGGCTCTCAATAATATATCACTAAATATAGTACTTGTAAACAAACTCAGTAAGAGTTATGTAGGTATGTTACGCACCTAATATTTCCCTTGTTTGTTCCGTATATAATAAGAGTTATGTAGTAATATTTCCCTTGTTTGTTCCGTATATAATAAGAGTTATGTAGGTATGTTACGCACCTAATATTTCCCTTGTTTGTTCCGTATATAATAAGAGTTATGTAGGTATGTTACGCACCTAATATTTCCCTTGTTTGTTCCGTATATAATAAGAGTTATGTAGGTATGTTACGCACCTAATATTTCCCTTGTTTGTTCCGTATATAATAAGAGTTATGTAGGTATGTTACCACTAATATTTCCCTTGTTTGTTCCGTATATAATAAGAGTTATGTAGGTATGTTACGCACCTAATATTTCCCTTGTTTGTTCCGTATATAATAAGAGTTATGTAGGTATGTTACGCACCTAATATTTCCCTTGTTTGTTCCGTATATAATATGTTTGATGATGGCGTCAAACATTCCTCGATTAGTGAACACATCACGAGCGTCAAATAACTAAAAGAAACAAAGAAGTTTCATCACAGATTATACTGTCATTGGACCAGCTCTCTGCCGCGGAGACGACTGAAGTTATACGTTGAGTAATACTACAAACCCTTTGAGTTACTGCGCATGCTCATGCAGTAAGTACCCACAGGCAGCAAGCTAATCGAGGCGGGCCAATCAAGTATACATTATGTAGTTGATGAAATAAATGACCTATAAATATGTGTGCTTTTTTATTAATTTGTAATCGTTTTCACAACAACAACAACATCAACAAGTTTTTGTATTTAGCACCTGAATTGGAATTACAGAATTTAGAAAAGACTAACGTGTATACTGAGCAATGACGCAAACAACCGTTTATGAAATCGGTGTGCACTGACCTGAAGTCGGTTCCACTGTATTCTCCCGATGCATCTTGGGGCATTCCTCCACGCCATCCTTGCTCCATACATGAGTTCTTTCTCGGTTAAGTCATAGGTACCAGTCTCTTCGATCTCCTGAAGTACATCGGTCAGACGCTTCTTATGTGCTGGACTATCAGCCCTGTTAGATGGAGAAAACAGGTTTTGAACTGAGACGTAGATAACATAGAAACCAGGAAACTGGGCCTTTGGCTGGCATCAAATATAACTATTTGATTCACAACGAACTAAACACATGCAATATTGCGGCAATCGCACGTGTTTGTCTGCCTCTGCTATGGTTGCGCGCAATGCCGTTGTAGAAGTGGGATCACATTGTACTTCAATAAGTTTGGTCACAACAAATACAGGGCTGGACACACGCTCAGCTCCTCTACCCCTCCCCTTTGAACCTTACCCCTCCCCTTTGAGCCTTACCCCTCCCCTTTGAGCCTTACCCCTCCCCTTTGAGCCTTACCCCTCCCCTTTGAGCCTTACCCCTCCCCTTTGAGCCTTACCCCTCCCCTTTGAGCCTTACCCCTCCCCTTTGAGCCTTACCCCCCCTTTGAGCCCCCCTCCCCTTGAGCCTTACCCCTCCCCTTTGAGCCTTACCCCTCCCCTTTGAGCCTTACCCCTCCCCTTTGAGCCTTACCCCTCCCCTTTGAGCCTTACCCCTCCCCTTTGAGCCTTACCCCTCCCCTTTGAGCCTTACCCCTCCCCTTTGAGCCTTACCCCTCCCCTTTGAGCCTTACCCCTCCCCTTTGAGACTTACCCCTCCCCTTTGAGACTTACCCCTCCCCTTTGAGCTTTGCTCACAGGCTATCATACTGCCAGCAATATTGCGCACAATGTTGCACTGTGTGCCTGTTACCTGTTTTACATGGTTTAATAATAGCCTACGTGGAGGGGAGGGTGGGTAAACACGTAGACCATTCAAATAGAGACTTACAATTTCATCGATGTATAATACTGTTAGTCTACGTGGAGGGGAGGGTGGGTAAACACGTAGACCATTCAAATAGAGACTTACAATTTCATCGATGTATAATACTGTTCTATAAAGTCTTCAGCATGGTGTGCGACTTCCTCTTTTGAACGTGGTATCCCATAAGGCCTTGCGTTAGGTAAATCGGCTGCAGTAGGTCTCATGATAGAGCCTTTACAACGTGACGGTGAACAATGAGTGGGCTAAATACAAAACAACACAACCGTTAAAACGGGATTCCTGTGGTAAACACAGGGATACCTAGCTCATGCGGAGACCGCTAGCCAATAAAAGCACTCGAGCCTTCGATCGCACAACTTCACAGAAATTTCATGGCGTTTTCAAAATGGTCAAATGTACTGATCCGCCATATTATTGTGTACAGACTGTGTGTACTGATACGATGTATAAGTGTTTGTTTGTCTGGTTTCATCGATAAGAATCCAACATATCGTCATGGGTAATAAGCGTGTGAACGCGGTGTCAGAAAGCTTGATTTAGGCTCGCAAAGGATTGTGGTATAAAAGCTACACCCGCCATATTTTCTGTGGGTTCTACTTACAACATAAGCTTTTTGGTGCAATGTATCTATTGTCTCCTTTCCAGTCTCCCAGTTTTTCAGTTTCATGACCGTTGGAGGACATTTGTGAACACAAGCCACTCGTGGAGCTGTTTCTTTCTTTTCACGTACATCAGTCTCTTCAGCCATGACTTTTTCTGAATGGCCATTTGTAGCTTTAAATCCATTGCTACTCGTATCTACAGCTTGGCCATTAACAGGGTCTTTGATGTCTGGGCTTTTTTCTTTGCCATCACTTTTAGAAGGCAAGGTTTTGCCATTTTTGCAAGGTGTACCGACGAACGCTTGATTATCCCGAGCATTTTTGCCGAATTTCGCTTGAAGTTTTAACGTCACAGTCGACCCAATGGCGATGTCATTCAAGATTTTCAAAGCCTTTTCAAACTCGATTTCTTTCAACGATTTTCCATTGACTTCCAGTAGAACGTCGCCTTGGCAGAGCGTGCCATTAGCCTCGGCAGTGCTGCCCTTCACGATGCTTGAAATTGTAACACATGGTTTTGTTTGGCGTTCTTTGACCAGAAAACCCAGCCCACCGACCTGTGCTTGACGATTTTGGTCAGTGTTACTTCGTCCTTCTTGTCGTCCATCTTGAGGTAATGATATCCACTGCAAAACGAAGTCACACGATGTTCTTTAAAGTATCAGTTGAAATAATGAACGTTTTACTGGACCAGTGTTTTGAGAGTTAATGTCTGTAGCTCGCATGAGTGCGCGCGTCTGGAAGTGTGCAAGATTATATTTAACAAGACGCTCTACTAGCGTGAACTTGGGCTTCTTAATAAAGCTGTTTTGATAGATTTTAAATGTGAAACCTAATAGCTTGTATCATATCTCATACAGAAGTAGTTTTAGCCTACATGTATTACTTGCAGAATTTAAGTCACTCGTTGCGTGACTCAGTAGAGCATGCATACGTAATTAACTTCAACACTCACACTCCTAGCTGACAGCTGCATGGCGAAGCACATTTCGATTTAATACCTTGCAAGAAACGATTTCACAAACTCAATAAAATTACGATCGAGTTCTTACTAAGCCACAGACATCTGTTAGAAATACACTTTCAGACAGAATTGCAAGGCCAAAAAGTATTCTCTAGGATATTTGCATCCTTACTAAGCAGTATTAATGAACGACTCGACTGGCTCGAGCAAGGGAGCACGGCAAAATCCTTTTTAAATTTGAATGCTGCTGGTGATTTGATTTATCGTTACGTACGTCTGCCATCTTGAATTTCGTTGATAAGCTGCTGACCACAACTTCTGTATACTCAAAAATTGGAACGATACAGAGAAGATTAGCATGCGCATGCGCTATGGTGACCATGCAGATTTGGCGTAGAAACACGACGACGACCAAAAAGAATAACCGTCTGTAATCTTAAACTTGGGCATTCCACAGGAAGCCCAAGTAATAAAATATCAGAGTGAATAAACTAGCTAAACTGACCGTAATCTGATTTGGATTAATTCCTTGAAGTCGAATCTCTCTATGAATGCGCTATGAGTACAGCTGTTTGTGTCTAATATTGGCGGGGGTTTCAATAAATAAAGCAAGTGAATTGCAAGGCAGACAGGATGTCTCAAACTACTCATAAATCATGCAAATACAAGTAGACTAGTTCCTCTTCGTCAAGATTGGCCAAGTATGATGCTGCTGTGGTCAGAGTCGATTATCAGTCTGTACCTGACGTAGTTCTACCGTTAGACGTTACTGGATTCCCTTATCATGGCGGACAAGAAACCTGCTTGAATGAAGCTTTATATTTGTGTCTGGATCTGTTACAAATGCACTCACTGTGACACTGTGTCGTTTTGACCGAAGTCAGTTAGTGTGAAATTAGTCACTCAGTCGCGACAAAAGCTTTTCACTGAGTAAACAGATTCAGTATTAAAGCTTATTTAGCTTAGATATCTTAAACCCGGCAGACAAATCTAGTTCCTTCTTATTCTCCATGTCGTACATTACATCAACTATTTGTAGCCGCCTCAGTAAATTCGAGAGGATTATTATTGGTATTCTTGTTGTGCAGCCAAATGACTGAAATAATAATAATAATAATAATAATAATAATAATAATAATAATCTTATAAGGGTAACTTTAGATGACAGGATGTCATCGAAACGTTGTAATCTCTTATCACTAGTTTTTCTTATTATAATAATAATAATAATAATAATAATAATAATAATAATAATGATAATAATAATGACTTTATTTCAGTGTCAATGTATTTAGTTTATACAACTAATTGGGGAGATATATAATTCCTTGAGAAATAAATAACAAAGATGCAGCGGCCATGTTTGACGAACCCACAAGAGAAGCTATAATGAGGAATATCGGGACCAATATGGTGACTATGACGTCACCAAGAGATCGTTCATACTCGAAGAATCTTAACTACTTGACGGTGTGTGTTGCGTATATATCTACACACGAAACGCATACGGAAATGCAAGTGCTTACACAACCCAACACTCATCTCACTAGATCGTTGATAACTATATTTCTGACTTGAAACTAAAATTAACTGATTAAATATATATTTTTTTCTTAATCCGAGCAAACAGTCTTACAGGGACTTTATAGTTGCGTGCACGACTACTCATACATAGCCGTTAGTACACCGGTGGTTCCAGGCAACACAAGTTTACTTTAAGCTTGACAATAAAACCTAAAAACATTAGCGGTTATGTAGTAATTTCCGTATCAGTATTTATACAATAAAAAGAATTCCTGACAGTCTAAAGACACGGCACTGAACTCAATGAAAGCTATCTCGCCTCAGGGTTGCAATTCTAATTATTAGTCTCATGAGCGCGGTCAGGATATTGTCTGTCGGTTTGTGCAAAAACACTGATTTAGTTTTTGACTTTCTTGAAAATTGATTTGAAAATCTGACAGCAAAACAAGGAAAGGTGTTTTTGTTTTTATTCAAGGTGAGAGAAAAAAACACACAAACAATGAAAGAAGAGCTTGGAAATCCTGTATGTTCTGTGCAGCGACGACGCGAGAATAGTACTGTCTTTGCAAGGGCGTTGACTTAGAAGAAAATGAGAGAAAACAAAAATGTTGTATTTTAATAATAATAATCAATTAATAATAATAATCAATTTATATAGCGCTATTTCTAATTTATCCAATAGCGCTTTACAATAAAAATGTTACTGAAGGTCAACTTCGTACTATTACAAGTTGAAAAGAAGAGGTATTCCTACTGCATAATTTCTCTCTGAAAGTTCACACGGAAGACTCGGTCATGTCCGCTCGTCATGTACAAAAAGGACATTTTTTTAATTGCGTCGCGCGATAGATGCTGCTGGCAAAACACAACATATGCTCTCAGGAAACCAAGAAAGTGTCAATATGGTTTTCTTTTTTTCTTTTCCTTGTCGTCATTACTTTAGCGGCAGTGTTTGTAAGCAGTCTTTTTAAACCCTTGGATGATGGCTTTTCAAGAAGGCGTACGACAAGGCGTCTAGAAATAAGTCAGTCAAGTATAGCAATTAAGGAAGAAACGTCTCAACATAATTCCACAGTCAGTGAAAACTATATTTTCAATCCCGAATTACATTATGCCTGACTACGACTTCGACATTTATTTAGCAGTGCACAACTCGCAGCACTTCACTTTCTATCAGAAACGACTAGTATAGCAATTAGATGGCCGCGACCATGGGTTAGTTCGTACTGATCTATAGCACGTGTATTCCTTGTGTGATTTAACTAAGATGACAAACAAACCAACTAGTAATGGTTTATATGATAAGTGACATAAGATAATTCAGTACGACTAAGCCACGATATGCACTTATCTTTGATTAGGGTACTTTAGTTAGTATGCACTACTAGACAGTGTTACAGGGAGTTTTTGGCTACATTCATATTTCGAATGCACATATTTCATCTAAAACGACTCGTCGTATTCTTAGAGCAGTTCTGAATTATTGGTTGTTGAGCGTCGAACTGTAAACTGCGTTGGTCTAAAAAGTTAAAATGCGGTTTAAAAACACGCGTTTGAAAAGAGGAACACTAAAAATGTTCAACATGAATGTGCTAAAACATTACTGTGATGTTTGATATCACATGAAAAACATCTTGGTTGACTGCGAGCGTGAACTATGTACACGCTGCCGTGTTCTGTTTAGATTAACGATTACAAACTATAACTGAAAATAGACTATATACTATAGTCATTGTGGATTATCAAAGCATCTCCTACTCACCAGAAACTCGGTACACAGACCCTAGACACAACGACACCTTTCACCGAGAGAGTTCGTCACAATCAGAACTGTTCTTGTGAAATTACGTGTCGCGCATCTATAAATGCTAAATGATTTAAGTTACATCATTTACCTCAGGTTTCCTTGGTTATAGTCTAATCCATTCTGTGCTGTTTCCTCGTAGTTTGTATACAGGTCTTGACATCCTTATAGTCATATGATCAGTTTTTACAACAGCTGTTACATTATAATGCATTATTCATAGTAGTAAATAATTTGTGTTCAATAAGAGGGCTAATGATAATCTACGTCCCATTATCGCCTAGAAGTAGAGGCGAGAACGACCGTCGAGAAATTACTCATTGAAGGCGCTGAATGGGTTCGGCGTTAACTGAAATCCAGGGCTGAGATACTGATGACTCTAGCTCAGACAAATACGCCGCCATCTTATTGTTTGCTTTTGAAAAGAAAATAATTTGTCGATGTAAAAAGTGAAATTGCTTTTTTTGGCACTTCTTATATAAACGTGTCTCCAGAAACCGCATTGAACATATACATAAGCTACAAGTTATTTAATACTAGTCAGTCGTGAATATTATCATTCAGTTCATCACTTTAATCGAGTAATTCAGCTTGGAAGTATAACATGCAGCATCAGAATCTGTCAAGTCCGTGATTTGCCGGCATATTTTCGTGATGTCTCCTTTTCTCTCTACAGTTTATTGCAAATTTATAATTGGTTTTCAATGTTTTCTGACCTCACAATGCCTTTTAAGGCATTGAAAACACTTACTAGGTTATCTGGCCTGTTTAACAAGTTCATTAGCTTTAGCTATTTAGTGCTACCCTCGTAAAATAAAGGCTTTATTATTATTATTATTATTAACGAAAGTTATTCTAGATACGCTGGACCAATGATCAGGCTAACCCAGAAATTATTTGATTCCAAACTTATATATATATATAAGTATAGTTTATGAAGAATAAAGTATATAAAAGAAAGCAGGCAACTTCTAATGTCCTGAAAACTTTACTAAATGTTTCAGTCGACCTTCGGTCTTCATCAGTAGTAAGAAAATAATAATAACTAATAAAAATGGTAAAAATATGTACAAATATGTACAAGGTGAAAGTGAGAGACAAATGACACTAAAATGTAAGGTCTATATATAGTGGAGTCAATTAGTAGATTATTATAGTATTGAACGCTGGAATTTGTAATAATACTAAGAGCTATAATGAATTCTGTTTTTGGATCTAAATTCCTGTCTTTTGTTTAGGCCATAAGGGCGTAACGTATGTAATTGTGCTGCCCAATATGCTTCTCTAGTGAGACTGAGCCTTTTGTCAACATTATGAATACAATTAATTTTCTCGATACAGGTAAATTTGAAATCACTTAAAATATGTTCACTATTGTTAAAGTGTGTTGCTACTTCACAAGTCTTTTTGTTGTTGCGCATATTGTATAGTTTATTTATTTATGTATTTTGTAACAAGTATGATATATGGTACAAATCATTAAATAAACTTGTAAAACTTTTCAAAAACTCATGCATAATTCATGAGCGTTTGGTCCAATTACAGGAACCACATCCATCACGTGAATGGGCCTTTATACCCGATAAAGCCATCCTTATTAGTATTCTTTATATAAAGAATACTAATGAAGATGAATCTTTAAATAAAGAATACTAATAACTGATGACTTTATCAGAGATAAGTTTATATGAAGAATTACGAGTCTCATAAATGACTATCCACTAAAGGCTGTCAGCACATGGCGTACTTATCTTGACACTGGCATCATCTCTTACACTTGTGGGAGCCTTTTTATGCCGACTGCGCATGTCAGTGATGTGAAAAGCAACACAATATGCTCAATTTTGAATTTATCTTGTTATTTTGGATTGGAATTGAAATAAATTGTTTTATTTGCCAAGTTGAGTTTTTGAAGCCGTTTAATAAACTCGCTGTACCTCGTGGTTTTAAACCCGATAAAACACTCCTGCTCGTTTTATAAACATCACGTAAAACATGAGCACCGAACTCATAATATAAAATCAATTGAAATTCCCCGTGTATTATTTCAATATATCTGTGTGATGAATTCATGTGTATTTACAACATCTTTTCCTCGGCTATCCCATGGGGCAGTGCGCGTGAAATTAGTCTCATTCTCAGTCCCTGCGCTGCTTTTCATGATATGCCAGTGGAAACCGCGCGCTCTTCAAACCTTGGAAATGAGTTGGAAATGTCAGTTTTTGAATGTACAGGGTAACCATAGCAACTGTCACTCAAACAACTTCTCACTGAGTTCCTTCTTTCACTTCAGCTCTTTTTTCCACGTGAAAGTCGGTCTACCTGTAGCTAGAGTACACGTTATATCATGGCTGCCATGTTGTTCTCCCGAGATAACGTACAACTGAATTACAACATGAAAGACTCACAAAAACCACACGAAATCAATCGCCAAACTTATCTATCGTTTTTGAAAATTAAACTCGAATGTGTGTAGTATCGACTAACACGGGCAACATCATATACAGTCATTTGCAAAAATTCTGGCCGCCACGATATATCAATATATCGGGTGCATTATGGGTAATTAAATAATATTATTTTGAGTTTTCTAACTTATTAAAAGCATAACTTAAAAACAACAAACGTAAGACTAAAATAAACATTATACTAAATATTTCCACCAACTTTGCTGGCGTTAACCTGCTTTAAGGGGAATTTTCGATTATTTAATTACCCATAATGCACCTGATATATTGATATACTGATACTTCATAGCGGCCAGAATTTTTGCAATTGACTGTATGACGTACATATACATGTATACAGTTGGTATGCGTGTTCTAAGGCTACGAGGTATTGTGGTTTACGAGGTATTGCACTAGTTTAAGATGTAAATTATGGTATTTTGGTTCACTACGGAACGCCAATATTTTTTAGCCATCAAGCTTTCATTTAGGGTTTGTCGTCATACTGTGTTGGTGACTACAGCTCTTATTTGCCTGTCTCTTTTAGAATGGTATCCGTTTTAGGGGTCATATAAAGCTTAAGCCACGCCCATCTCCGCCCCCGGGGTAGATTTTAGTCACTCATTTCAAAATTTTCTAAATCCTATTACTAGAGTGCAATTTAGAAAAGCGTGAAATAGTACTAACTTTAAATAGTACTAAATAGTGCTATTTCTATTGTTTCGTTCATTAGTGCTATTTAGTACTAATTTCTGTACTAATTAGTTATTTAGTTTTCAAGCTTTTCTAACTTGCACTCTATTATGCCGTGATCAATGTCTATAATCATTTCATCATCCTCGGAAACTCCACGCCCTCCCCAGTCTCCCTCAGACACCCTGGCTTCCAAGCATCTGATACTCATGTTCTTAAAGACTTACCAAAATTAATCAAGCTTGGCGGCTCCAACGTTCTCATACCAATTAGAATCTATTGATCGCCTAGTGGATATGCATTGATCGACCCCCGTGTCTTTTAAGTGCAACTAACAAGTTATGGCAAATTCCTTAGTAGACGTCATCAAATGATTTGCATATTGAGATTTCAAACCTCTATAACTCATAAACGCAAGTTTCAAATCACAAAATACTGAACCCACCAACTATTCAGTATATATTGAATAGAATTTTGTGGCTACTATCTCCATATAAGGAGATGTAGCCACTATGCCATCGAGTTGTAAGTCCGTCCGTAAGTAGTCCAATCTTCGGATAGTGTTCGGAATCGCACAGTGATCGGGATTCTTCGATCGACACCGAAGGCCTCGTGTCCGCTCGATGTTTATTCGATGGACTTTTGTATTTTCGTGATTATCGAGTTTATTGGCGATAATTTTTGTGACTATCGAGTTTATCGGCGACAACATCGGCGCTCGACGACGTGTTTCGAATTGTCGTAATCTCCCGTCTGGTTGTCGACTTGTTATCGATTGAAACGTTATGCCTACGTTTCTTCCATGTGCTTTATTCATGCGTTGGTTGAAGGTATTAAAACCAGGCACAGCTTTCCATCACTGGGTCAACTGTTTGTTCGCAAATAATTTTTCAGGATTTTTGACGGTCTCGGTGCAGATTTTCAAGCGGATAGACGAGCACTTCAAAGTGTCTGTTTGGCGGCCATGGTCGAGTGATTCCAACACCTCGAGTGGCTCAGCGTCTGCGACTGCGTCTACTAAAATCTACTAACTTTCCTTCGTGATTCGGAAAACAATTAAACCCAGCAATGGTTTTATATCCAATCAAACACTCCTGCTCGCTTATAAACTTAGCTTAGCCTGTGAACAGGCTCTCCAAGGGGAGGGGGAAGGGGATGGGGAAGGGGAGAGGGAAGGAAAGGGAGGTTCGAATTTAAATAGCAAACTGATATTTTAAGCTTTTTCTTCCCATGCAATGAAATCTTACAAGAACTGCATGTACTGAACAATATTGTATTGTACCATATTATAGTAGCCACATGCACGCATTGCGGGCCTATTTTTAAAACAATCTCATAGGGGTTAGTTGCACTTTAAGCGAGCCAACATGCCTTAATTCATGTTAGATCAGTCAAACGACACTGACTCGCACAGAACTAAACAGCAAGAAAACATTGACTCGTGATGTCAGTAGCAAAGATAGCGTTGGAAATGAAAACTTATTTGTCATGAAAACGAAAGTATTTAGCTAAATACAGTAGTGAATGTCGACATGAAAACTACCCTGCTAGACAGAGGTTTCTTTCCCTATCTCTTCAGAGGGAGCGCTAACAGGGGCATGAAAACGTGCTTGAATCAACAAAAGAATTTCTTCGATAGGTTTAATATAGTACTAACTAATTAGTACTAAATAGCACTGATGAAACTATAGAAAACAATAGAGATAACACTATTTAGTACTATTTAGTAATAGTACTATTTCACAGACATATGGTTTGCACTCTATGTAGATAACAGAAAAATACCAGTTTCGTTCCTTTATATATTCGATATTATTATATATAATACTCCAAAAGACAGAAAAAAACTTACCCTTGCAAACACTTTCTTGAAACAATGTTTTCAGAGATAAATATGGCGGGAATTTGGCTCGAAACCGATCGCGTGCTTCTCCGCGAGGTAATATTTCTAAACCTCGTCAGTGTCTCGTCAGTGTATGTTGCATATGGACACGGTTTCTAGATCGATAAGTACCACGAAGCAATTAGTGAGGCGTAGCCGAGTTGTCGTGGCACTTGGATCTAGAAACCGTGTCCAACTCACGTACTGGCGAGGTTTACTGAGAAATAACTTCTCATACAACAATAAGGTGATTCATAACACAAAGGCCAATAAAAACAGAAAGATAAATTACTCACAATTTCTATGTAGATTCTTAAGAAAACCATTTGTAAAGTCAGGAAAACAGAGGGCCGAGAGCATTATAGGATATTTATGCCCCGTCAATATAACATATTAGAGTTGGCGAAACAAAGTGTGCTAATTAGAGTGTAATAGTCAGATAGAGTGCAATTTAGAAAAGCTTGAAATAGTACTAACTTTAAATAGTACTAAATAGTGCTATTTCTATTGTTTCGTTCATTAGTGCTATTTAGTACTAATTTCTGTACTAATTAGTTATTTAGTTTTCAAGCTTTTCTAACTTGCACTCTATTATGCCGTGATCAATGTCTATAATCATTTCATCATCCTCGGAAACTCCACGCCCTCCCCAGTCTCCCTCAGACACCCTGGCTTCCAAGCATCTGATACTCATGTTCTTAAAGACTTACCAAAATTAATCAAGCTTGGCGGCTCCAACGTTCTCATACCAATTAGAATCTATTGATCGCCTAGTGGATATGCATTGATCGACCCCCGTGTCTTTTAAGTGCAACTAACAAGTTATGGCAAATTCCTTAGTAGACGTCATCAAATGATTTGCATATTGAGATTTCAAACCTCTATACTATTCTTCCCAGTAAACTGCGACACTATCGATTTTGAAACGCCGCTCGTGCCAATTGGAATGTAGTCACGTGATGCACTTTTTTGTACCTCGTGATCACTTGTGGACGTACTTCGATCCGTCATATCTCTCCTCCCGCCCTGGTCATGATTGTATCTAGAAAAGGACGAAGTTGAAAACAAGAAAAGCTAAATTCCCCACATATATCAAGCAAGCTCTTTAGCCTTAGAAAAACATCTACGGCGACATGCAAGGCACACTGAAAATTGCTTTCTCCTGGGCCCCGGTCCTCAAAGATCAAATGATCATCGTGCCGATATTAAGATCGCAAAATATCTTGTCAATTTCAGGCGTGGGAACCATCCGTTTTGATTGGTTGATGAAGAAAGCAAGCCTAATTAATTAGTAGTGTTACTAACGCGACCTTTCTATAAACTTGAGCTTTTCCCGGCCGTATAGAAAATACACGTGCAACAAACTGGTGTAGTAATTTTACTGTGGTTATTTAATGAATTCTTGCCCAACGTTTCCGACCAAATCAAACTCTAGCTTGCTTATAAACCTCGTTGCAAACGCATCACGTGGTGCCAAAAACTTGTTCACGTGGTACAAAATTCACATCACGTGGTTACAAACACAGACGCTACGAACGCGGTAAAAAAATCGACTGTGTCGCAGTTTACTGGGAAGAATAGTAACTCATAAACGCAAGTTTCAAATCACAAAATACTGAACCCACCAACTATTCAGTATATATTGAATAGAATTTTGTGGCTACTATCTCCATATAAGGAGATGTAGCCACTATGCCATCGAGTTGTAAGTCCGTCCGTAAGTAGTCCAATCTTCGGATAGTGTTCGGAATCGCACAGTGATCGGGATTCTTCGATCGACACCGAAGGCCTCGTGTCCGCTCGATGTTTATTCGATGGACTTTTGTATTTTCGTGATTATCGAGTTTATTGGCGATAATTTTTGTGACTATCGAGTTTATCGGCGACAACATCGGCGCTCGACGACGTGTTTCGAATTGTCGTAATCTCCCGTCTGGTTGTCGACTTGTTATCGATTGAAACGTTATGCCTACGTTTCTTCCATGTGCTTTATTCATGCGTTGGTTGAAGGTATTAAAACCAGGCACAGCTTTCCATCACTGGGTCAACTGTTTGTTCGCAAATAATTTTTCAGGATTTTTGACGGTCTCGGTGCAGATTTTCAAGCGGATAGACGAGCACTTCAAAGTGTCTGTTTGGCGGCCATGGTCGAGTGATTCCAACACCTCGAGTGGCTCAGCGTCTGCGACTGCGTCTACTAAAATCTACTAACTTTCCTTCGTGATTCGGAAAACAATTAAACCCAGCAATGGTTTTATATCCAATCAAACACTCCTGCTCGCTTATAAACTTAGCTTAGCCTGTGAACAGGCTCTCCAAGGGGAGGGGGAAGGGGATGGGGAAGGGGAGAGGGAAGGAAAGGGAGGTTCGAATTTAAATAGCAAACTGATATTTTAAGCTTTTTCTTCCCATGCAATGAAATCTTACAAGAACTGCATGTACTGAACAATATTGTATTGTACCATATTATAGTAGCCACATGCACGCATTGCGGGCCTATTTTTAAAACAATCTCATAGGGGTTAGTTGCACTTTAAGCGAGCCAACATGCCTTAATTCATGTTAGATCAGTCAAACGACACTGACTCGCACAGAACTAAACAGCAAGAAAACATTGACTCGTGATGTCAGTAGCAAAGATAGCGTTGGAAATGAAAACTTATTTGTCATGAAAACGAAAGTATTTAGCTAAATACAGTAGTGAATGTCGACATGAAAACTACCCTGCTAGACAGAGGTTTCTTTCCCTATCTCTTCAGAGGGAGCGCTAACAGGGGCATGAAAACGTGCTTGAATCAACAAAAGAATTTCTTCGATAGGTTTAGATCAATATATGTGACAGTATAGAGTGCAAACCATATGTCCGTGAAACAGTCAGTACTAACTAATTAGTACTAAATAGCACTGATGAAACTATAGAAAACAATAGAGATAACACTATTTAGTACTATTTAGTAATAGTACTATTTCACAGACATATGGTTTGCACTCTATGTAGATAACAGAAAAATACCAGTTTCGTTCCTTTATATATTCGATATTATTATATATAATACTCCAAAAGACAGATAAAAACTTACCCTTGCAAACACTTTCTTGAAACAATGTTTTCAGAGATAAATATGGCGGGAATTTGGCT
This sequence comes from Actinostola sp. cb2023, assembly GCA_033675265.1. Lineage (NCBI taxonomy): Eukaryota > Metazoa > Cnidaria > Anthozoa > Actiniaria > Actinostolidae > Actinostola > Actinostola sp. cb2023. The sequence continues at coordinate 231,550 of JAUJYZ010000200.1, read as the reverse complement.
CGAAACCGATCGCGTGCTTCTCCGCGAGGTAATATTTCTAAACCTCGTCAGTGTCTCGTCAGTGTATGTTGCATATGGACACGGTTTCTAGATCGATAAGTACCACGAAACAATTAGTGAGGCGTAGCCGAGTTGTCGTGGCACTTGGATCTAGAAACCGTGTCCAACTCACGTACTGGCGAGGTTTACTGAGAAATAACTTCTCATACAACAATAAGGTGATTCATAACACAAAGGCCAATAAAAACAGAAAGATAAATTACTCACAATTTCTATGTAGATTCTTAAGAAAACCATTTGTAAAGTCAGGAAAACAGAGGGCCGAGAGCATTATAGGATATTTATGCCCCGTCAATATAACATATTAGAGTTGGCGAAACAAAGTGTGCTAATTAGAGTGTAATAGTCAGATAGAGTGCAATTTAGAAAAGCGTGAAATAGTACTAACTTTAAATAGTACTAAATAGTGCTATTTCTATTGTTTCGTTCATTAGTGCTATTTAGTACTAATTAGTTATTTAGTTTTCAAGCTTTTCTAATTTGCACTCTAAACACAATAGAAAACAAAACTGAATTAGAGTGAAGTAGTGCTAAATACGCTAAAGTGTATTTCACGGGTTTATGAAAACCACTCTATAACATGCGCATATGCGCTTGGGTATAAATGACCTTCATTGGGCCTAAATAAACCATTATGCCCTCAGAAGATCACATTAATGTTATAATATTCATGGCACAGAGGCCAATGACAAGAGACTTATCATAATTTTGTATTGTGCTAGTTGAGAATGCACACTTTTTTGCAGTCGTGAAGTTTCAAGGTGAACATTCCTTTAATAAAACCTTTTAGTAATACATGCACATTTCTTCAGCATGGATCGAAATGCTGAAGGTAGTGGATCTCCACCAAAAAGATCGATTCCTTTGATCATTAACCTTCAATGCAATACGATTTAGTAAAATGTCGTTTTTCGTATGTTTTTTCGTGTCGCCTCCTAGGTTATCGTCGAATACATATATACATGACATACAGTTGTATGGAGACATATGAAAAAGGTCAGTACAGCAAACTGAGATAATGCCGGCAATGGGCTTATTTTTCGTTTAAAAACCGTTGACGGGAGATGGAAATTGAGTGGCAAAACAATGATTAAATCGTTTCCAAATATGCAAATTACCCGCAACTGTAGTTTAGAAACCATTTCCAGATACGCCGGTAAATATGGAAATGAGTTATTGTTTTACCCCCTCAATTTCTCTCAGCTTCAAACCCGCCCACTTCCATAATTACTCGGGCCCGAGTCTAAAAATACAGACGGTTTTTCTTTGTCATGTTTCTACGCCAAATCTGCAAGTGGTCACCATAGCGCATGCGTGTTTAATTTACCGCTGATTGCACGGTACTAAATCACGGGGCCATGCTGATCTTCTCTGTATCGTTCCAGTATACAGAAGTTGTGGTCAGCAGCTTATCAACGAAATTCAAGATGGAGGACGTACGTACGTAAAACGATAAATCAAATCACCAACATTCAAAAAGGATTCTGCCGTGCTCCCTTGCTCGAGCCAGTCGACTTGTCATTAAAGTACTGCTTCAAGTTAAATATGCAAATATCCTAGAGAATATTATTTGGCCTTGCAATTCTGTCTGAAAGTGTATTTCTAACAGATGTCTATGGCTTAGTAAGAACTCGTAATTTTATTGATGAGTTTGTGAACTCGTTTCTTGCAAGGTAATCGAAATATGCTTCGCCGGCTGTCAGCTAGCAGTGTCCCTAAAACCACTGAGCTATTAAAATCTAAGAATGTTTTCGATTGCATTTTTGCCATTCACTGACCCGTTCTGAGCGTGGAAATTCTGCTTTTAATTGTGCAAGTAATAGGCTAAAACTACTTCTGTATGATGATACAAATAAGCTATTAGGCTTCACATTCAAATCAGTATCAAAACAGCTTTATTAAGAAGCCCGAGTTCACGCTAGTAGAGCGTCTAGTTAATCTAGTAATCGTGGTCGGTCATTGGCGATGTGTATGAATATTTAATGTTGTATGAGAAACTTAGAAAAAGGGCGCGATCTATCACGTTATGGCAAAGGTTCGTTATATAATTTGCGGAGAAATAACACCAAACTGAATGAAGAAAATCAATAATTAATGTGATTATATTCAAACGTATTTTAATTTAATGCAGTGAGTGGAGCCCGTCCAATCAATGGCGATAATCAGAACGTGACATTCGATGTTTTTACTTCATCAAAAATGTATTTGTTGAAGTCACGAAGTCCAAGAATTAACACACTGACTACAATATTTTCAAGTTCAATTCTCTACTTTCTCATAGCACATTACATAAGGCCTAGTTCAAACACAGGGAGCCCAAGCTCATTATCTGTGAAGACCGTTGTTTAATTTGCATATTTACAGTAAATGTATGTGGCTTTAAAACATCCCTCCGTATTTCAAGATTTTTCGTAAATAATAAAACTTTTTTTTCACTAATGCGGTTGTTCTTGCTACTTTCGATGTTGTGACGGTGTTTCGTTAAAAACGCTCTAATGGCGCTGAAACGCCGTCACAGCATCGAAAGTAGTAAGAACAACACATTAGTGAAAAAAAAGTTTTATTATTTACGAAAAATCTTGAAATACGGAGGGATGTTTCAAAGCCACATACATTTACTGTAAATATGCAAATTAAACAACGGTCTTCACAGATAATGAGCTTGGGCTCCCTGTGGTTCAAACGCCGTACTCAGTTATTTACTTCAAAAGAAGCCGCCTCATTATCTATTGTTTTAAACGGGTCATGATTAGCACGACGTCTGAACTAGGCCTAATGCTTTGCGCCTTGGGGTTTATACAAAAGAAAATGGGAGCTTTCTGTCAACCATGCAATTTTGCAACACCTTTTTCTTTTGTATTACCCCCCAAGGCGCAAAGCATTATGTGCGAAAGTAGAGAATAGTGAAAGTTAGTTAGTTATTCGCCGAAGGCCTAGTTATTAATAGTCATTCACAGTTAGTATAGGTTTATTTGAATTTTTACGATATTTTATAGATTTTCTGATGCTTAGATTTGTATTTTTATATTTATTTTTACTTTGTAATAATGCGCCAATCAATAATTATTGATTGATATAATTACTTGGGCTACCTGTGGTAGCACAACTTGGGTTTGGTCAGAAGTTGCAGTCCTTCCCGGTCACAGGAAGCCCAGAGAAAGTAAAGAGAGAGTCGTGATTCGATTGGTGTTCCGCCATTGCAGTTCTTCGAAGTCACTGAAACGATGTTTGATGGATTTCAAACCCTTTATGTTCGCTGTTCATCAGATAAAAACACTGTGAGATGAAAGATTACAAAGTACTACCTAGCAGCTTAATTAATTAATTAATTAATTAATTAATTAATTAATTAATTAATTAATTAATTAATTAATTAATTATGAACTGAAAACTGAAGGAGAAATTCCACCTCAAAGAACCGTTGTGAATCGACATCTACTCGAAGACACGGGGTCGAGCCCGTAAACAAATGAACTGACATCATTCCGAATAAATAAATACTGCTTAAAATTATTGAATTCGATAGTTCTTTTGATTTCATGTTTTGATAATAATTTACTAACTTTGCACAATCAGGTGAGCTTGATTTCGATCCCACAGGATATTGATTTTATAAACCTTTCAAGTGTTATTTGGTGGCTTGTAATTTTTCTGTCCGAAAGTATATAAGGCCAAGAACTTATATTGTTGATTTTATCACAGTTGACTGTGAAATCGATACGACGGCGAGTTACGTTGCGCAAGTTAGCGTGCTAAGAATTTATGTTCTTTGGAACGTTTGTATCTATAATAAAATGCATCACAGATGTTCATTAACTATTGAACTTTATTTCTTGGCTATATTTACGCTTTCCTGCTCGAGTATCGTCACTGATAGAAGAGAAAATCTACTTGATCTCGAAGTAAATCGTTTTAACGAGTCACGCAACGAGTGACGAAAAGTCACGCTGCGATGTCTACTGCTGTCCAAGGTTTTACACTTCTCTGAAATAGTATGCTGATCATTTTAATAGTTCTCGGAAATACAGTAGCCCAAGTGAACGCCGCATAAGGGCGTCTAGTTATTATTACAGAGTTTTTGGGGAACGTAAAACCTAGCAACCAGGCCTCTATAGGCCTTTCTTGTCCAATGTACAATACTGGGGGTAGACATATTTAGTATTTTGTCAGACTCGTACCCAGTCGCTTCTCTTACTCGCGACGTGGGCGCGCGGTGTGTAGTGGGAAGGGAGGAAGAAAAACGCGAAGTACTTTTTCTCACTCCTTCCCAAGCGCCTTTGCGCCCTCCTTCCCAAGCGCCTTTGCGCCCTCCTTCCCAAGCGCCTTTGCGCCCTCCTTCCCAAGCGCCTTTGCGCCTTCCTTCCCAAGCGCCTTTGCGTTGAGCGCTTCCCGGTTCGGTTACCACGGGATTTCCATGGGATTTATACGGTAAGTAACCGACTGGGTACGATTCTGGTATTTTGTCCGGCCAGGTCATCGAAGCGAATGTGAGCAAGTTTTATATATTAGCACGGCTCAAGCAAATGATCTTCTGTTTATTTTATAGATAGATATCGATCGTGATCTGTTCCCGTCTGTCCGTCCACATCAGTCAGGTGCACATGCGCCGAATCCGTTTTCAGAGGTTTTCTCAGTTCTCAAAAGTTCCCGTTTTGGTCTCCGTAATCGTTTTGGAATAGGAATCACCGCATTTCCTTACGTCTCCACGTTTGATGGCGTGATTCCTTAATCTCATCTTACAAAGCCGTTATGCATTGATTTCATTGATCAATATTGGATATTTTTTTCAAATTTGTTTTCAATTTTGAATATTCGCAAGTGTATGCGCGCACAAACCCAGTCAGTACATCAACGGCACATCCATACACGAGTGCTGTTAAGCAGATAATCGTTTAAGTATCTTACTCCAAAAACATCAATAAGAAGACGAATATTTCCGCAGTACCTTGACTGATAAACGGCTTAAGAGAGAAAGATATCTCAATGCGGCCATGGATTAGTTGGGATAAAACAGCTTTAAGTAACGTTATAGAATGAATATGACCTATTCTACGCCCTGATCACAAAGATCCTTTCTATGTATCACTATTCAGGGCCGGTGATGTTGAATGACTATAATCAGTTCTTGTCAGATCATCAATACTGTGATATTAATACACAGACACGAGTTTTGTCATGAAAATCAATTCATTTAGTATTCAATCGTGTGATGCAAAAGGTAACATTCCAACACGATTTTATCTTGGTTCATTTCACGACATCTTTTTATCATTTTGCGATGAATTTCACAGCTAAAACTACATTTCTTCGACACGTTAGGGCTAAATTGATGTTTTAAGATCAATGATTTTACATTATTACAAAAATATAAGCATTTTGTAATCAATAAATAACAAATATATCTCTCTTGGAAAAGCGCTATTTTTTTTACAAACAAAACTTAGATTCGATTTTGTATTCAAAAACCGCTACAACACTGCGTCGATTCTGTGAATATTTTTTCGGATATCTCTGCGCGGCGGGCGCTATTTACCTCAATTTTGAGTACTTGATTGTACGTCTCAGTGTTCAATTTTAGTTGATTTTCTCAGCAGCCTTCCTGGATCACACAACTACCTTTCGCTCGACCGAATGGACTTTGTGCAGGTGGGGAAAAAGTCTTATCTCCAAAAATCTGCGGTTTTCTCGGCTGTCACTTGTCTTTGCAAATTAATTGTTAGTGAGACTGACTCTGATAATTAAACAATAACTTCTGTGATTTCACTGCATTTATGAAGCATTTTTGGATAGCTTTTGCGTTGTGCAGCCAGACAGGATGCATAGAAGGAAGGAAGAAAGTTAAGCAAGCAGGACGGCAGTCAGCCAGGAAGGAAGGGAGGGAGGGAGGAAGTGAAGGAAGGAAGGAAAGAAAGAAGGAGAGAAATGTTGTAAGGCAAGACTGAACATTTGAACGATCTAAGGCATTGAGAAATGAGAAATGAAAGAACAAAAAGGAAGGAAACTAGATGAAAATCGAGAAAGAAAGAACAAGAATTAGTATTGAATTTACATACGTTTGGTGGTCATAAGAAAAATCGACTCGGGCAAATATTTCTGTGTTTTAGTTTTCAACTAAAACTTAAATAAACTGCCCTTTTTCATTGATCGTAAGTGATTTAGATTTGAAATCATAGTTATTTTGGATAGTTTCGTTATTACTTAAGTATACATGACAACCTCAGATGTAATTCGATGCACTTTTTAGATGAAAACAAAATTAGCACTTTTCGCGGTATCAGATCAGTTTGCCAAATCAACATCGATCATACGTCGAAAAGTTCTGGTCTAAATCAGTGTTTGTGGTTATTACTTTGTTATTCAAACAAAACCACTCAAAACCGCTTCTCTGTGTATTGACTTGCAGATTCCTATAAATGATTCCGAGTTACAAAACCTCGTCATTCTAACCAACCAACACCGGGCAGTTCAGTTCACCTGAATTAGCAAGTTGCGATTGACCTGTCTTTTCAGTTTCAAACTGATTTGAATCGGTTTGTATCTGGCGTTAATCTACGTAAATGGCATAACTATTAGCTCAAGCCACTGTTACACTGTCTAGTTTCGGTGAAATATTGTTCAATAATTTATATATATTTTCAGGTAGACAAGAATATAAACGTGGAACATTATGTAATTGATGTGACGGCCCATATGTTCTGTCCCTATCAGTCAGTCTGATGACGTTACTGCATGCAGATAGAGCTAGTTTGATGGCTGTTCACTGAGTGGAATCGCGGAATATATAATTCATGTTGCTTTCTCTCCATTCACACTCGCATATGAGTTCTATGATGAAATTAGTCGAGATTTACTTGAAAAGTCCGGCTTTCAGTGGCTTCCCGGCAACGTTATAGTAAGTCGTGCGCCGTAGCATGAGTTGATCTGTATCGATGTAATTGGTCATCAGTAGCTCAGCCAATCGCCTCCACAAGGCTGTAATGGTGCCACTTTCCTTGTCGTGTATAGTAATCTGAACGTACCTTTTAGTTGGACTGTTATTTTAGTTATCTCTAGTTATTTATTTATTTATAATCTTCGCCAAGGAAGTCCCAGAGAGCTAACGCTTCACTACGGGGTCCCAATCAACATATAAATAGTACAGCAGAGTAGAATAACAACGAATAACGCATATGCATGATCTTGTAGTTTACAAATAGGCAGGGTCCGCGGAGGGGGAGGGGCCGGTAGGGTTATAGCCCCACCACTTTTCTGTCCACAGGTAGTTAAAATTTATGAAATTAAAAAAAATGGTATTGTCATTGCGACCCTTGTACGGAAGAAACATTTTAGCCCCATCACTTTTAAGCTTGCTCCACGGGCCCTGATAGGACGACACGAATTTCACGGATGAATTCCACACGGCCCCGTCCAAGCCAGATAGTTTTTACTCCAATCGTTAGTCAGTTGATCTCGAGAGACGCAAGCCGCATATGCGCACATTCACAATACTGCAATCACAAGAATAATAAACAATTTATTCCTCATTTTCGTGTGTGCACTTCGTCGATCCCTTTTTCACAAAAAGTACAAGACACAAGTTCTTGATTATCGGTTTGCGTCAAAAGTTGTACGTCAGCAAGATATGAATGGCTTATGAACCACAGGAATTGTACAATACTAGAATAAATATCGTAGTGAGAACTAAACAAGAATGACACAAAGATATTTGAAAAAAATTTGACGACAAGAACAACAGCATCCAGTCGCTGCTAAAGTTGTGGAATAAAAAGAACCCCAAATATTTCATACAATTCGTTGAATAACAGAGCACTCTACGTAGAGCCTACTAAACGACGGCGTGCATGTTATGGTTTTCAGTGAGCGAATCAAACATGTACATGCTTTGACTCTTGAGCAATGAGAGAAAACTAGTACCGGTGGATTAGCTGCTATCGACCGACTCATCCAAGTAAATTGCTGTCATGTTTTATCGATTGTTCGTGAAGCGAATGACAAACGAACTGTTTCTTCCGACAGATTCAACACTTTGAGGTGCAGACTGATAGTGTAGTTTATTACTTACGATTTGAAATCATCAAATTAAACATGAAATCTAAGTTTTGTTCACAAGTCTGATCTCGTCTCCAAAGCGTATCGTGTCGCCAGCGTTCAATTAGAGGCAATCGTGGCCCCGTGTGATAGCGAATACCGCGAATACTCGACTAGACGCGCACATCAGTTGTCCACTCCGGACAACTATAGTAATTTCCAGTTATTTTACAATGCTTTCAAACGGTGTGTTATCAGTCTTTTTGGGGAAAAACTGCCAGCGTCAAACGCTCTCTAACAGGTCCTTGGGCGGTGCGGGCTGCAGACTGAGCTGTTGATTGACGTAAGTGTAGTCGCGCCTTTAATATAAATTGCTCAAACGTCACGAACAATAAAATGAAACGGAACAAATATGTGGACACAACATTGCTCAGTAAAATTAGACCCTTTCGTAGTCGGTGCGCGATGTATAAATAGATTGAAGTGGCTTAAGATTACTACTGGAGTTTTACTTTTCAAAATAAACTGACGGTGGATTTTCCGACTTACGTTGCTAACAACCATTGTTGGTTATGACAAGGGTGCTTTCCCTTACTTGTAATGATCATGAAAGCCTACAAGCTAATTTCCTACCTTAGTTTCGTAGAGCAGTAATCAGCAGTCCTTCTTGCCGGTCAGTACTAAAAACAAACACAATAGACTTTATAGTGACGTCAAGTTACTACTGTAAATATCAGATACAACCACAGTTCCTTTTGCTCGGGTTTCCAAAAGCAACTAAGTGCATTTTAACCTGATCAGCATCAGTCGTTAGTAAATACTCAACACTTATCTCATCGATAGTGTAATAAAAACAGCCATTGTACTGAAATTGGAATTAAGCGATCAGAAGCTGTAGCGAGGATTATGCTGTCGTGCAGAGTGTTACATGACGAGGTTATTTCATTGTTTAAAGCTGAAAACTAGGTGTTGATCAACGACATTGGTCGTCCATTTAATGACACTCAGGTTAACCCTTAACACGCACAAATCATTAATATTTAAAAAAACATTGGATTTGCCAAGGATGTTCAATCTGACAAGTTGAATTAAAGTGATCGTTTATTTTAGGTCTATTTTGTTTTCACGGCCATGCATTTTGAATGGCGTTATTCAAGCCAGGTGGAAAGAAAAGAGAAGATAACGTTTTACAAGCCGTTCTCACGCTATGCATTTTGAAGTGAGATGAAGAGACGAATCTCCAAATCTGCTTTACAAGTATTTTATCTGCGTAGCCCCTGCGTAGTTGAACTGAGATGGGGATAATGGCTGCTGGACTGTTAGCGATATTTACAGTCTTTATCAATCTTGATTTGTAATCAAAACTGACTAAAATTCTGCGTCAAAAGATGTTTGTGATTGCTTGTGTAAACTATGAACAAATGCTAGCTTTTCGTTACTTATCGAGAACACTATCCACAACCACCCCAACCCAACCCACCCCCATCACACATCACCATGATTACGACCATAGATAACTCTCAGAACACATTTCCCATGCTACCTTTCGGCCTTGTCGCGTAAGCAGTACTGACTAATTAGTACTAAATAGCACTGATGAAACAATAGAAAACAATGGAGATAACACCATTTAATACTATTTAGTAATAGTACTATTTCACGGACATGTGATTTGCACTCTACAATACAATACAATAACCAGTAACAACTAACAATAGCCAGTCGCCCATATCTCCCAAAGCCTTTCTATTTCTTACTAGTTATTTCTAATAGAGTGATTCCAATAAACCTGGGCACTACTAATTAGCTGTCAGTGTTTATTAGATGCAAAGAAACAAAAGAAAACAAAAGAGTGAGTGTCTAATAGTGTGTATTGGTGTAGTTTATTAGTAATGCCCAGGTTTATTGGAATCACTCTATTAACAAGAACAAATAAACAAAATGTGTCTTCTTCAACAATACGCTAGACGCAAGCGATTGATTAGGCGGACAACGGCACTGAATGACAATAATGCACTGTCCCAGTTGGACACGGGATTTAAATCTTAGCAAAGGTCACATGGCTGACTAAGCGCCTGGTTGGTCTAGGAAAACTTACTCTCGACTAGTGAACACTTTGATCAAAATATCTCTGACAAATGGTCTAAATATGCTTCCAGAAATTCTCAAAAACGGTTCTAAATATCCCGATATTTCCGCGGCTCAATATCTTCTAAAATTCTCTGATCTCGTTATTTACTGTAGTTAAATGAAATTGACTGTTTGTCTGTCTGTCTGTCTCAGATCTGCCTCACTCTGTCTGTCAGTGTCTAGCTATCTGTCTGTCTGTCTGTCTCAGATCTGCCTCACTCTGTCTTGTTTGTCTGTCTGTGTGTATGTATGTCCCTGTCTGTCTAGCTGTCTGTCTATCTGTCTGTCTGTCTGTCTAGCTGTCTGTCTGTCTGTCTCAGATCTGTCTTGTTTGTCTGTCTGTCTGTATGTCTGTCTGTTAGCCTGCCTTCAGGCTCTCATTTGTTTATTTTTTTTTGGGGGGATGGGGGGGGGGGGGGGGGGGGGGGGGGGGACTAATCCCCTCTCTTCTCTCCCAAGTCCCGGCCCTCCTCACCCTCCCCTCCCGTCCCCCCCCCCAAATAATAACAAAAAGAGAGCCTGAAGGCAGGCTATCCCGTCTGTCCGTCTGTCTGTCTGTCTGTCTGCCTAAGTGGACGGTGATTACACAGGATCATTGTAGCTGGCGCATGCGCTGACTCAAAATAAACTAGCCTGTCAATAAATAAAGTACACCAGTATTTATTGCACACTGTGTGATGTTCAATAAACAATAATAATTAAATTACTCAGTATTTTATTTTCCAGAATAGATTTGATTCTCAACACTGTTTGCTGTCAATTGTTTTTCAAGGTGTGGCCTGTATTTTCACTCATTCAACTATGGTGGCTGCCGCACGTAGAAAAGAGAGTGATTACTAGTAATTGATTTCAGTGTGATGTTTATTAAACAATAATAATTAAATTACTCAGTATTTTATTTTCCAGAATAGATTTGATTCTCAACACTGTTTGCTGACAGTTGTTTTTCAAGGTGTGGCCTGTATTTTCACTCATTCAACTATGGTGGCTGCCGCACGTAGAAAAGAAAGTGATTACTAGTAATTGATTTCAGACACGCGAGTCAAAACATACCACCAACCGCGACGTGCATACAGGAATGTAGGCCAACCACTCCTCTCTGTTTTGTGCAATATTTCAACGGTAGTTGTATATGTAGTAGAAATAGTTTGGTCGTTTAAAATGTACAAAAAGATAACGTTTTGACAACAAAGTTTTCGTTGATCTTATGAATTCATTATGAAAATCAACTGTGCTTTTATCAAGACTCACATCAATGACGATGGGTCACAGCAAGGAACACTACTGTAATGAAATGTCGTACTGTTTAGCTTACACTCAACCAACCAAAATAGAGCGTTAAATTGTAAAACAAAAGCAATTATATCGAGTCTAAAAGCCTTTTAAAATGACAACACGCAGAACCTGTAATGGAGATTTGAATCGTTTCTAAAAAGTATAGTTTTCACTGCACAATTGCTCACGCCAGTCATCTAACTCGGTCTCTTTTCGCATTATTCCCCTTGAGAAGATCCTGTACGAACGCCGCTTGGTACAGCATTCCGGCAGGAATGAAACGAAATGTAGCGATGTTGTGCATGGAAAAATAAACAGTTTTAGAAAGAGAAAATAAATCCTATATATGAAACACCAACTGACATGGCATGCAATATACGACTGGGTTCTTCCGCACAATACTACAACTATTAACAATAAAGACCGATAAAGACTAAGAAATTCGTTGAAATAACATCAGTAGCATGCAGCTAGCAAAAGACTTACCGGCTACGCGTAGCCTATCGACATACCTTAACTGTGGCTTCGGTACCGTGTAAACGATAACACAGCGCTATCCACTAGTGTCCTATTTGCATAATTGATCTTTATAATGCCACTTTAAAAGCGTTTAGAATCTCAAGGATTAAAAAACCACAGATCCGTCTCTGAGCGGTTACAACGTGTTATATAGGATAAGCTCTCAACCACTGATCAATGGTGAATCTGTGCAGTTTTTTTGCTCAGTCAGATTGGCTAAACCATCATGTTGGTGGCAAGTGTACTGATGATTATCACAATCAGTAGTTTTCTTCAGCATTCAAGCAAGATAGAAAAGATTTAACAGTAAATATCAATTAATTGCGCTGTAACTTCAATGTCTTAGTCACCAGGAGAATGACGCGCGTTTCCACAGACCGGCGCGGCGATTACGTCAGTAATAAGAGAGAGTCAATACAGGATGAGAAATATAGCTAACATTTGAATTGGCTATAGACATGAAATGTAGATCAACACGAAACATAAACCGAAACGCGGAAATGAGCTTAAATTAGCAAGTTCACTTGATTGACAATCATGAAACATTTACCTGAAATATCTACATGTTTCGAAAAATACAGACTCATCGCTGGTCGGCAAATCTCATTTTATGAAACGGAACTATTTTTTTTCCGGGATTATCGCTCGACTGCATCAAATCGCAATACATTAAAAGAAGCAAGCATTGTTGGAAAAGTTGACATTGTCATGGATTCAGGATGTTTACAAAACCCAATGTTAGCCGGTCAGTGTGAAAATTAGATCAATTGTTACTGAGAAAAAAACATGCATAGAAAAATATAATAATACTATATATGCAGAGCAGGGACGAGCAAATGATACTGTAAAATATGGAAGAATATAGAGGATTGGAAATGAAGAGTTTTAAGTCTATATAATGACTTTTTTCGTTTACCAACACATTCTGTCACGGCAATGATTGTTTTACGTTGTCAGCCACTGACAATCATCTATGCTTCTTGGTAATTAAATTTCCTCTTAGATCGAATGTGATTTTGTACTGAAAAAAAGCAATTACTGGAAATATGTTGCCAAAAGAATAGAAAGAGAGAATGAAAGGAAATAAATGAATACTGAAAGGAAGAGGGGGATACAGAGCGGAAGAAAGAAAAAAAAGAAAGGAAGGAAGGGAGTATATTCGGTGAATAAAATGGAGAAAGGAAGAGAGAGAAAGGGAGAGAGCAAAAAGGAAAGAAGTACGAAGGAAATTGAAAGGGTATTGACAGCGAACAAAGCCACATAACAATGAGAAAATAATTGAATAGATTCAAAGATCAAATAACCCATAGTACAAATCGACAATGATCGTTAGAACAAACCAAAGCAGAATATATGATGACATTGTCACTCTCCGTGTTTGCTTTGTACCAATTTTCCCAAGAGTTGCTATTTCCACTTGCCATTGTTACAGCCAATACAAACGGTAAACATTTCACTCTTACTCATCATGTTCATACTCGATCATTGTTATACCCACTGGAATAGTAGTAGTCACCTTCGTGAAATATATATATTGTTTATGTGGTTTTCACATATAACGCACGCTCTCATTGGTTGATTTGCGATCACTCAGTCGTACATGAGCTGAGCGCCTCGTTGGCTATCGTCCATGTACGACGAGATTGAGTGGAATAATTGATTTATTATATACAATGTAGACAACCACTGGATTGTGAGAAATATAACATTTGTTTTTATTTTTAGTTCGGCAAAACCGGTTTGCCATTGTTGAAAATCTCCAACTTTCTCTACTCGTGGTATATGAGCTGATAGCCTACTAGTAGAGTAACCAATCAGAGCACGCGCTTGCTTATATCCAGTGGTTGTCTATAATAACATCAGTTGTAGCCCGTTTCATGTGATCACTAGTGTGATCATGATCTTTTTGATTTTTAGAAAACAAGCATAAATAGTGGAGAAACGGAAATCCAAAAAGAAAAGTCCAAAAGTTTTCAATTCAGCGATTGTTGACTGATCATCACAACCAAATGACAAACTAAATATGCTTCCACAGATTTTTCACCATAAACCTTTACTTGACTGATGTTGTGTAATAACTCCGAGAAAACTCCGATGTGAAAGGGTCGGGTTAGTCTCCCTCGCAGCCGTGCTAAGTGTCGCTGCGAGGGAGACTAGGGTCGGGTATGATCGTAGTCTCTTTTAGGGGTGTAAATTACGGTTTTTGGTCTCCCTTAGGGTGTTCACGACGGAACGCCAATATTTTTAGCCATCAAGATATCATATAGGGTTGCATGCGAAGAAATAAAAAGTGGCTTCCTTCATATATATATATGGTATATCTTATATGGTGGTCCATAGTTATTATCTATATACAATAATCCGTATTTTTAGGTACATTGTTTTGCTTACTATAAGATGTTACAATACGATATAAATATGATAGAACGAGGCATAAATAATACTGAAAATGTGACCATCTTTGAAGGATTGATTGACCACCGTTTGTCGGTGCTGACCAAGAGGAACGTGGGCTCTAGGGACGAGATTGGATCTGGAACCGATACATTGATAGCATCACAATATGAACTAAGTACAAAGCAGTATGACAAGACAAAAAAAGATTTGATGATATTAAAAATTATATAATATTTTTTTCAGTGATAAACGTTTCGGCCAATTAAACAAAAAATCATTTGCAAAATTAATTTGCAGATCAGAGATCCACAACAGAGTAACAGAGAAAACCAAACTATCAGTTAAGAAAATACTTTTCAATTATATTATATCAGTAATTTTTTCGCTGATATTAATTTTATGTTACCAAATTTTTAAGTAGTTATTTTCGGTCATTGTTGCTGAAAAGCCTTAAAAAAATTAAAATAAATAAATAAATAAATAAATAAATACATTGACACGTTAAAAAAAGTGACTAAGTGATTTTATTTATTTATTTATTTTTACCCCAAAAAAATGTAAATAATGCCACAAAAAGAAAACAAACAAACAAAAAGAAAACAAGAACAAACAAAAAAAAAAAAAAAAAAAAAAAAAACGAACGTGTCACGGCTGGGACTCGAACCCTCGACCCCCAGGTTCAAAAGAGATGAATGCCGGTAATTTATCCAAACAAGACGCTCAATGAGCGTTCACTCGGGCATTGTGAAAAGGAAAATGTCAGTTGTTCGAGGAAGTACTTGAAAATGAATGCCAGTTGGTTGAAGAACAAGGACAATGTCAGCTGCGCGAGGAGAGACCTGACAGTTGCGTGACGAGGGAGACTATGTATATACATGTATGTGTCGAGTTCATTTGATTTGCCTTTGAGTTCATTTGATTACCTTTTGACTTTGAGTTCAATTGATTTGATTTTGATGAGTTTGTGTAAAGGTCCCCTCTCTAGCTTCAGATCCCGAAACGTCGAGTTTGGAATCGAGTTCGGGTTCGAGTTACGGTTCGAACGTCGAATAAAACAAGGACATCTTCTTCAATACAATATAATTTCTCTGACGTCATGACAATCAGTGACAGTTGAGTGACGAGGGAGACTATTAGTCCGGTGAGTACGAACATGATACGTCTTGAGGTTGCATAGGTCAGATGGTTCCGATAACGGCCTCGCGTTTGTTTTAAAATATATATATTTTAAGCGAGCTTCTAGTCCTTTTACCACTTCTAGTCATTGAACGATGAACTAGAATCCTGACCTTTTAATAGCTTGAAGATCTACAGCTGCTTTCAAAACTAAGATTCATAATCTACTTGAGTCCTGTGTCTCCTTTATCTTTTCAAATCTGCGGAGTAATCTTGAAACTCCGGATACGATTAAATACGTCGCATACTCGTCATTTTGAAGCCGAACAAAACTACTACTACTACTACTACTACTACCGAAATCCGCATTTTCTAACTCGGGCGGCCTGCGGCCTGGGCCCGAGTAAAAAGGACCATACTTCCAGACGAGGGAGGGTTTTCTTCGAGTTACGAACTTCGAGTTACGAACTTCGAGTTACGCGATTTTCGAGTTACGCGCTCGGACACACCCACATTTTTTAGCCAACGCCCACTTTGACATTTACGCGTAACTCGATGACAAACATCGGTGAAATCAAAATCGAGTTACGTAACTCGAAGTCAACGAAGCGAAACTTTATTTTCGAGTTACGCGTTAACTCCGTAACTCGATCCTAAAACTCGACAAACACGTTTTCGAGTTACGTACATAAATATGTAAATAAATATGCAACTTTATTATTATTATTTTTCCAAATGGCCTTAAAAGTAGAAAATCTACTAAATTTTTTAGAGAAATATTCTCATCACTAGCTGATGATGACAGAACTTTTGTCTGATTTTTCAAAACTTAAAATATTGTAATAATAATAATAATAATTATATTATTATTATTATTATTGATCAGTACAGTTTTATTATAACTCTCTGTGAACTAGGACACCTGATTCTGATTAGTTTTCCCAACTATTTCAGGCCGACTCTAGCACCATTTTTTTAGTATCAAAGCTGTAAATATATTTTGTGATGATGTAAATTAATGATTCAAACCCCCGAAGGAAGGAGTGATGTAATAATATAAACAACAACAACCATTTGTGTGGGATAAGGGGTAGAGAATGAAGTACCCCTACGCTCTAAAAACTGAACCTTTACAGGTCAAGACGAGAAAAATCGAATACAATCACTTCAACCTCTAAAGGGAGTCACAATCCCCCTGGCCCATCCTCTCAGCTCGGTCCACAAGAGGCGGAGATACAACCTCAAGGGGTCACAATCCCCCTGGCGTCTTTTCCGAGTTGAATTTATCAGATGAATTACAATATCCAAATCCAGAGAAGAAGTATACGTTTTCCGCAAGATATATAGGAAAATAACTGACAATTTCTATACAGTAAGTTGTATCTAGGTTGGTTGAGACACAAGTGATATTATGGAATGACATGTAATATCTTGCAAATAACTAATCATGGAGCAAGAAGCATGATTTTGCATGATTTTGAAATATGGATAGTGGTATAAAATTGCTGTTTCTTTGATTGGATGTATTTCAAGTATATATAATAAAGTTGCATATTTATTTACATATTTATGTACGTAACTCGAAAACGTGTTTGTCGAGTTTTAGGATCGAGTTACGGAGTTAACGCGTAACTCGAAAATAAAGTTTCGCTTCGTTGACTTCGAGTTACGTAACTCGATTTTGATTTCACCGATGTTTGTCATCGAGTTACGCGTAAATGTCAAAGTGGGCGTTGGCTAAAAAATGTGGGTGTGTCCGAGCGCGTAACTCGAAAATCGCGTAACTCGAAGTTCGTAACTCGAAGTTCGTAACTCGAAGAAAACCCTATCTCCTTCCAGACATTATGCTGAGTCACCGTATGTTACGTATAGGATGAAGATTTCGGCCTCATCCGCGCTATCGGACATTACACCAATCAGCTTAGTGATCAAAGAGGGAGGGAACAGTCGGATCCTAGTCCCACTAAATAACTGCCCCGCACCACTAGGCTATCGTGCACGCTTATTGATTTGGAGGACAAAATAACCTAGTGTATCTTGTGAATGGACTGTCTATTGTTGTGCAAATTACTATGGTCCCGTGGCTCGCACTGACACACAGCGCGTTAGAAGCACAAGGCCATGCAAGGCCCGAGTTCGATTCCTCGCTGTACCGATTTTTTTTTTTTTTTTTTTTTACTGTTTGTTTTTGTAAGAACATTTTTTCTGTGTTCTCAAAAAGAAGAAGAAGAAGAATAGAAGAAGAATACTTAAAATGGTCTTGTTGACTATTAAAAGGCCCATTTTGTAATAACAGTTCTCATATTTAAACGACGCTCTGATTGGGGCAAAACATATTTTTGAAAACACCTGTTTTCAAAAACGTTGCCCTTTTACAAAATAGCAAAATAGCAAAAAAAAAATTAATTGGAGAAACAAAAGAAATGCGCTCAAGCTGAACTCTGGCTTTTTACTATTTACTATTTTGTAAAGGACAACGTTTTTGAAAACTGGTGTATTTCGAACACTTTGTTGTATATGTTGTATGTCGACGCTTTCCAATAAAATGCCTTTATTTATATTTTTCATGTCAGCGGTTTCCCTCCACCGGCGCATGAGTGGAAAACAAAATGGCGAGACTTTCTGTTGTTAGTTGTCTTCTTCAGTTCAAAAGACATTTTGCGCGGTAAATTTTGATTCAGTGTATTTTTATCAGTGTGTTTCTCAGTAGTAAAAACAAGTATTTTTGTGTGTTTCTTTCATATTCTCAGATTAACAGAAATCGGCCGGTTTCAAGTCCCAAAAGCACAAGGAACTTACGATGCTGGGCAGGTATTAATCATTGTATTTGTAAACATCTTTATGACGTGTTAATTGATTGCTTAATAATACGTTTTGTACAAAAATGCCCGGCAGTCTTACTAGTACTGTTTACAGTTTAGTGTATTTAGACCGTTCCCGGCTGCCGGGCACCTATTTTAAAACTGAATCCATTGACAAAATAACAGTAAGCTTACATGAAAGTAAACTAAATGGGGACACATCTATAAGTTAATATAATAATATTAGCATAAAACTAAAAGTCATTTTATTGTTACTTTCAGCTGTTTCTTCACAAGATATTTGGTTATCGTGGTGTTATATTGTTCCCCTGGGTAGCGAGGGTATATGATAGAGACAGAGAAACTATTGAAAATGAAAAGTGAGTAACTCAATGTATACAGAACTGTTTCTTTTGTCTTTTTGAATGAATTCGTATTTGGCTATTTGGACAACGTTTTTGAAATTAGGTGTAATAATAATAATAATAATGGTTTATTCAATGCTATTTCCACGAGGTGGCTCTTCGCCCATTGAAATCTAATACCCCATTCACACCAAGGGTTATTTAATGGTTTAACTAAACATGTTAAAAAAATTATCTACAAACGCCATGGAACTTTTGGCACAAAACTGCTGGTAAACTGTCCTTTATGTTGCACAGTATAAATTCCAGGTAGTTTGAATATTTTGAAATTAAATGCCCTCAAATTATAGAAACGAGCATAAACTCAGTTTAACTAAAAGGTTTGGTGTGAATGGGTATAAATCTAATCACACAATCATGTTGTAAGTAGTATTGTTTTTGTATTGATGCAATGATATTATTATTATGACTTAATCTTTACAGAAATCTTGAAGAAACTCCAAGTAATTTAAATAACATCAACAAAGAATTAAAACCAGAAACTCAGACTTACTACCAGACCTTGATTGACACCCGTGATACTCCATTTATTGTATGTATATTATTACTCATTATTACCATTTATAGAGTCATTTACGTATGAGTGGGAAGTAGTTACGGTACGGTTCGTGCCATGTGGTGATGGTAATGTGCCGGGACCATGCCATGTCTAAGCATTCTGATTAGTTGAGCAATGATTTTGCACGCTGTGATTGGTTGAATAGAATGCCTTCAATTCCATACCATAACCGTAACTCTGTGCCGTAGCTTTCCCACTCCTATGAAAACGACTCTTACTAAGTGTTACAATATACATGTAACCACCATCACTAACCACCATCATATACACCTATTTCAAAAATCGTTGTCGCAGCCGAAGCAACAGTCAACACTCCAAGACTGCAAAGGATTTCGGTAATTTTTCTCGTAATTAATTTATTCAGTTGTGGTCATTGTAAATAGTTATCATGAATGTAGATTTTCAGCTCATTAACAGTTTGGAGGCGTGGCACATGAAAATGCTTGATGCCTGCTCTTATTCGACGGGTTTAGTACCCGCAACAGCACGTTTGTAGTACTAGTACTTTCCGAAATATTCGGTTTAACACCTGAGCAACCACTTCAGCTTGCCATAATAACATGTCACAAACGCATGCAACCAAAATATGCTCTGAATGAATGAATTACGAGAAAAATTACCGAAATCCTTTGCAGTCTTGGAGTGTTGACTGTTGCTTCAGCTGCGACAACGATTTTTGAAATAGGTGTATACAAATGTATCAACACTATCATCACCATCACTGTTATCGATAGTAAGCATTTGTATAATAAAGGTTGTGAATGGTCCCTTGGAGTCTCAAATTTCTAGATTGATGGTTTTTCTCAGTCTGACAAAGTCTGGATTTTACCACTTGCCAAACGCTGCTGCAGGGCCCATGGAGGGGGAGGGGCTGGTAGGGCTATAGGGCCCATGGAGAGGGAGGGGCTGGTAGGGCTATAGGGCCCATGGAGGGGGAGGGGCTGGTAGGGCTATAGGGCCCATGGAGGGGGAGGGGCTGGTAGGGCTATAGGGCCCATGGAGGGGGAGGGGCTGGTAGGGCTATAGGGCCCATGGAGGGGGAGGGGCTGGTAGGGTTATAGCCCCACCACTTTTTTGTCCACAGGTAGTAAACATTTTAAGGAAATTTAAACAAATGGTATCGTCATTGCAACCCTTGTACTGTACGGAAGAAAACTTTTAGCCCCACCACTTTTAAGCTTGCTCCGAGGGCCCTGCGCTGTTGTTAAATTATTATTATATTATTATTATCTGGCTGTAACTTTTGCCTTCGCAATGTACTTGGGTAAATGATAAAAGTTGTCATGAAATAAGTTTCTTGCAATAATTACTATGTTGAGAATCTTGGCAAGATTAATCCTAGAACATTTCAAGTTTCTGCAAGAAATTACACAGTCACCCAAGATTGTCAACCTGGGCACTGATTTTGTCATCATCACTGCTTTCTTTACCAGTATCATCATGATCATCATTACCATCATGATCATCATCACCATCATCATCATGATCATCATTACCAATATAATATTTTGACTTTTTATTCATGTTTATCCTGTCTTGTCTTGGTGCTACTACTCTAGTAGTCTAGTATTGACATTTAGGGTTGAAGTCTGTGTGTATCTTTATCGCCTTTACAGCGTGCTCAACCAGAGATTGTTACATTCCTTGGACACGACACTGACAATGCATTATACACAATCCCAGGTACGTAATAAAGGGGGAGGGAGGTTCTTTGGGGTTTAAAAGGGTAGAGATTACCGTCGGGAAACCTTGAAAAATACGGTCTACACACACTTCTTACTACATTCAATAGAAGTACAAACTGGCAGAAGTATGTGAATATGTTACAGGTGGTTGGTACTTTGTGTCTCACACTGTAATCAGCCTGATTAGTTAAGAACTGTATTTTGTGTACAAGACTATTTATACCCCACACTACTTCCAGATTACCATTAGCTAGAATAAATTATTGTCTGTTTGTTTTTCAGGATTGGATTATGTATCTCATAATGATATTCTACCATATATTATCAGTGATCCATTTTCAAAGCCCATCAATCATGAGTTGTTTGATAGATTCTTAATACCAGAGCCAGGAAAAGGTAAGAAATTCATGGAGGTTATAATGGTGACGATAGTGGTGGTGGTTATGATGAAGACAGTGGTGGTGGTATTATGGTGATGATGATGATGATAAGGATGATGGCAATGATAATGATGTGGTTAATGATGACAGTAGTGGTGGTGGTGGTGGTGATAATGATAAGGATGATGGTGATGATGATGATAGTGGTGATGATGATAAGGATGATGGCAATGATAATGATGTGGTTAATGATGACAGCAGCGGTGGTGGTGGTAATGGTGATGATGATAAGGATGATGGTGATGGTGATGATGTGGTTAATGATGACAGTAGTGGTGGTGGTGGTAATGGTGATGATGATAAGGATGATGGTGATGGTGATGATGTGGTTAATGATGACAGTAGTGGTGGTGGTGGTAATGGTGATGATGATAAGGATGATGGCAATGATAATGATGTGGTTAATGATGACAGCAGTGGTGGTGGTGGTAATGGTGATGATGATAAGGATGATGGTGATGGTGATGATGTGGTTAATGATGACAGTAGTGGTGGTGGTGGTAATGGTGATGATAAGGATGATGGTGATGGTGATGATGTGGTTAATGATGACAGTAGTGGTGGTGGTGGTAATGGTGATGATGATAAGGATGATGGTGATGGTGATGATGTGGTTAATGATGACTAGTGGTGGTGGTGGTAATGGTGATGATGATAAGGATGATGGTGATGATGGTGATAGTGGTGATGGTGGTAAGGGTGATGGTACTGCTGTTGCTGATATGGTGGTAGTGGTGATGATGAGAGTTGCATTTGTAGTGTTTTGAATTGTAAAACATCTGATATGCCGTGAATAGAATAATAATCTACTTGAACAAGCTAAGAAGAAGTCAAAACATAAATAAAATCATTTCTAAATCACACTTGTTTGTGAAAGCTCCATTTTTACAACTTCAGCACCTAGAACAACAACATCAAGATTAATTTATTATTAGTATTAATAGTTATTATTATTAGAGAATGAACATGTTCTATGGTCAACATTATTTCAGTTCCACCGTTCAACTGTAAAGATGCTCTGCAGGTTTGGCAAGAAAAGAACCACAAATGGCTGGAGCTAACAGATGTTCATAGAGAGACAACTAATAGTGTGAAAGTTACAGTTATGCCATTCTTTATGGGCATCAAGGTACATGTATTCTAGAAACAGTACTCTCGTATCAGCCACATATCTTAAACATACACCTCAACATCACAATATTACAGAATTAATCTTTTTTTACACAATAGCGCTGCGTGGCGGTTCTAAAAATAGGTCACGTAATAGATGCATGACTCAGACAAGGATCATGCAACTGTAATCGTACTGAAAAGAACACGGAGAAACCTACATGTACATTTTATCATGCAAACACTGCTTATTTTCAAAACAATTGTCAGTAAAAAAAAAACCCTGAAGGACTGAAGGATATGAAAAATTTGGTTTGTTTGTCTGAGTTGTGACGTCACTAATGCGCTTCGCTATTACTTACATGTAGTCTCTTTCTTTCTCTTTTGAAGACTATTCAGCCTACGCCAAATTACTGGGTAAGTGATTATATATATTGTCAATTGATATAGTTTACATTTTTGTAATTAATTTTGTACAAAATTATGCCATTTTTGTAAGCGCAACTGATATCTTTAAGTGTGCAAAAGAACATATTATGTATTATTATTATTGATTTATTCTTAAGTCAATTAAACATATAACTCTTATTTGATTCTATACAAGTTCACCATTTTTATACTTTTACTGTGATGCTTCTATTGCTAGTGGCGCTACTGCATTCGCATAGAGAACTTGAGTCCTGAGACAGTGCAACTCAGAGAAAGACATTGGAGAATATTTAGTTTGTCTGGCACCCTTGAAACTGTCCGAGGGCGTGGAGTAGTAGGCCAGGTATGTACAGCTTATGGGACTACATATGTATATCCTCTATGACCCTACATATATATGACCCTATATGACCCTCTATCCCCTCTGTGACCCTCTGTGACCCTCTGTGACCCTCTATACCCTATATGACCCTCTATGCCCTCTATTACCCTCTATACCCTCTATACCCTCTGTGACCCTCTATATCCTCTATGACCCTCTATACCCTATATGACCCTCTATCCCCTCTGTGCCCTCTATGACCCTCTATGCCCTCTATGCCCTCTATTACCCTCTATGCCCTATGTGACCCTCTATATCCTCTATGACCCTCTATACTCTATATGACCCTCTATGCCTATATTTTTAGATAACCATTGTATTGTATTTATACTGATGATTTTACCGTGTTTCTAAATAAACTTTATGTATGTATGTATGCCCTCTATATCCTCTATACCCTCTATACCCTCTATACCCTCTGTGGCCCTCTATACCCTCTATGCCCTCTGTGACCCTCTATGCCCTCTATGCCCTCTATTACCCTCTATGCCCTCTATGACCCTCTATACCCTCTATGCCTTCTATGACCCTCTATGCCCTCTATGCCCTCTGTGACCCTCTATTACCCTCTATGCCCTCTATGCCCTCTATGCCCCTCTATGCCCTCTATGCCCTCTATTACCCTCTATGCCCTCTATTACCCTCTATGCCCTCTGTGACCCTCTATATCCTCTATGACCCTCTATACTCTATATGACCCTCTATGCCTATATTTTTAGATAACCATTGTATTGTATTTATACTGATGATTTTACCGTGTTTCTAAATAAACTTTATGTATGTATGTATGCCCTCTATATCCTCTATACCCTCTGTGGCCCTCTATACCCTCTATGCCCTCTGTGACCCTCTATGCCCTCTATGCCCTCTATTACCCTATATGCCCTCTATGACCCTCTATACCCTCTATGACCCTCTATGACCCTCTATGCCCTCTATGCCCTCTATGCCCTCTATGCCCTCTATGCCCTCTATGCCCTCTATGCCCTCTATGCCCTCTATGCCCTCTATGCCCTCTATGCCCTCTATGCCCTCTATGCCCTCTATGCCCTCTATGCCCTCTATGCCCTCTATGCCCCTCTATGCCCTCTATGACCCTCTATGCCCTCTATACCCTCTATGCCCTCTATGCCCTCTATACCCTCTATACCCTCTATGACCCTCTATGCCCTCTATTACCCTCTATGCCCTCTATGACCCTCTATACCCTCTATGCCCTCTATGCCCTCTATCTATACCCTCTATGCCCTCTATGCCCTCTATGCCCTCTATACCCTCTCTATGCCCTCTATGACCCTCTATGCCCTCTATACCCTCTATGCCTTCTATGCCTTCTATGACCCTCTATTACCCTCTATGCCCTCTATGCCCTCTATTTACCCTCTATGCCCTGAGTTTTTCAAATACCCTATACCCTCTATGAAAAAAAATGCCCTCTATTACCCTCTATGCCCTCTATGACCCTCTATACCTTCTATGTCCTCTATGCCCCTCTATGCCCTCTATTACCCTCTATACCCTCTATGCCCTTTATGCCCTCTATACCCTCTATTCCCTATATGACACTTTATGACTCTTTATACCCTCTGTGACCCTCTATACCCTACCCTCTGTGGCCCTCTGTGACCCTCTATGCCCTCTGTGACCCTCTATACCCTCTATGACCCTCTATACCCTCTGTGACCCTCTATGCCCTCTATACCCTATATTCCCTATATGACACTTTACGACCCTTTATATCCTCTGTGACCCTCTATACTACAAACCTACAATCTTTTACCACTGGATACTCAACCTACAATCTTTTACCACAGGATACCCTCTATACAATCTTTTACCACAGGATACCCAACCTACAATATTTTCCCTACAGGATACCCAACCTACAATCTTTTATCCACAGGATACCCAACCTACAATCTTTTTCCACAGGATACCCAACCTACAATCTTTTTCCACAGGATACCCAACCTACAATCTTTTTCCACAGGATACCCAACCTACAATCTTTTACCACAGGATACCCAACCTACAATCTTTTACCACAGGATACCCAACCTACAATCTTTTACCACAGGATACCCAACCTACAATCTTTTACCACAGGATACCCAACCTACAATCTTTTACCACAGGATACCCAACCTACAATCTTTTACCACCACAGGATACCCAACCTACATGTACAATCTTTTACCACAGGATACCCAACCTACAATCTTTTACCACAGGATACCCAACCTACAATCTTTTACCACAGGATACCCAACCTACAATCTTTTACCACAGGATACCCAACCTACAATCTTTTACCACAGGATACCCAACCTACAATCTTTTACCACAGGATACCCAACCTACAATCTTTTACCACAGGATATCCAACCTACAATCTTTTACCACAGGATACCCAACCTACAATCTTTTACCACAGGATACCCAACCTACAATCTTTCACCACAGGATACCCAACCTACAATCTTTTACCACAGGATACCCAACCTACAATCTTTCACCACAGGATACCCAACCTACAATCTTTTACCACAGGCAGGGGCGGATCCAGGGGGAGGGTTCTGAGGGTTGCAACCCCCCCTATGGATATTTTTTTTAATACCGCTTGTATAGATATGTCTGTCCATATGTCTCTCTTGCACTTTCAGCTCTCTCCCTCGTAAGAATAATATAATTCATTCATACTGTTTACACGACCGTTCGACTTCGAGGCCGGTTTGACTGATAACAGAAAGAACCTGCCGTTTTTAGCATCAAAAACGTATGTGAAGCCTTCATACTTGTAAGCTCACCCAAGAAGACTCTTCCAAGCATCTTTGTTGGATGTCCAATAAACTCAACATTTTACTGAAAATTGAGTTTTGTTGTGTTAATAATAAAACAACTCCAGATCTCTAAAAATTGCATTTTAGAGCTTGTAGATTTCAAAATTTGCTGGGGGGGGCATGCCCCCAAATCCCCCTAGTAGTTTGCGGCTTTGCCGCTCACACAACACAACGGCCGCAACACAACCCCCTGTTTGACAAAAACCTGGATCCGCCCCTGACAGGATACCCAACCCACAATATTTTACCACAGGATACCCAACCCACAATCTTTTAGGAGTAGCCAATATGGGAGGGGAGGTCTCATAATGTCTCATAATGTCTCATCAATGTATTTGTGCATTGCAGGAACCAGTGTTGTCTCCACAGCAACCAGCCTTTCAATACAGCAGTCACGTGTCTCTTCAAGCACCCAGTGGACACATGTGGTAAGCAAAGTATTACAGTCAAAGCTGTATTAAGCGGCCACCCTTGGGGAATGTAATGTATTACAGTCAAAGCTGTATTAAGCGGCCACCCTTGGGGAATGGGTTTATGGCCGTTTAACAGAGGGTGGTCGTCTAACAAAGGAATACTAAAATGAACTTGGGGTGTGGTGAAATTCAAATCACCAGAAAAGCAAAATGTCGTTCTTTGTTTTAAAAATCAAACTTAATGACTGGTGTCCAGATTAGATCAATGGCGATGGCTGTTTAGTAAATCAGTAGGTTCTGGACTGACTAACCTCGTGTTCATGTGGAAACACAAATGCATTTTCACCTGTATGAGAGGCTAGTCAGTCCAGAACAATGGCAATTGAAATTGGACGCCATTATTGCTGATTTGGTCTATAGATATTGTTGTTATGTTTTTATCAGGGGTACATTCAGAATGGAGCGTCCTGATGGCAGTACTTTTGATGTAAGAATACCTCCATTTTCACTGGAAAGCAAAGATGAAGAACCTTCGCCAGTAGTGTAGGCTTAGCAAATGCACTACTAGATGGACAGATATTTCCCTCACATGATCTACTAGACTACAGTAGACCAGTATTGATGGATTGTTAGCTGTGGTATCCACTGGGAATGCGAATAAACTGAATGGAAGCTAAAACTAATGTGGTACATGCATTCCTGGACCTGTTTGCTTGATTCATACTGTTGTCCCAGAATGCACCTCGTAGTTTTCCTACCTTTAGTCACGTGATGATATGATCAACAAATAAACAAGAATAAAGCCTGGTTTAATTGCACCACAATGCAGCATATTCACTGTAATGGTATAGAGTCGTTTTCGTATGAGTGGGAAGTAGTTACGATACGATATCGCGCCATGATCGTGCGATGATTTTGCGCGCTGTGATTGGTTGAATACAATGTCTTCGAGGTTTCCCACTCATAAGAAAACGACTCCAAAGTTTCTAAGGAAAACTACGCACACACTAGATAAATTTCAAAGTTTT
Source organism: Actinostola sp. cb2023 (assembly GCA_033675265.1). Classification (NCBI taxonomy): domain Eukaryota; kingdom Metazoa; phylum Cnidaria; class Anthozoa; order Actiniaria; family Actinostolidae; genus Actinostola; species Actinostola sp. cb2023. The sequence continues at coordinate 203,913 of JAUJYZ010000200.1, read as the reverse complement.
AATATCAAGTATTAGATCAATGAATATTGATCCAATTTTGCGATTTTCATGTCAAACATCGTGTCAGTTATTTCTTATATAAATGTAAATAAAAACAATTCAATTGTCTCTTGCTGGCTGGCTGGTTATTATTAAACTAGTCGGGCTAGATGCTGGATAGTTCATGGATTATATGGGAATAAGTAAATATTGCCGGGTTGGCACTTTGCGTCATGCATTTCACTGTGAGAACGGGCCTGACGCAAGCATGAGCATCCGTCAATCAGTATTTTACCACATCTTGTGATTGCATCGGGTCCTTATTCACGTGACTGAAGTTCTTACGGTTGGTTACTGTGGAACGAAATAAAGAAAAGATTTCGATAATTACACGGTGAAGATTAAAGCCGGTCATAGACGAGCAAGTTTTCTATGACAAGTTTTGCATTGACAAGTTTTATCTGCTCGTCTGTAAAGGAAATCTGCTCGTCTGTAAAATAAAACTTCTCAATGCAAAACTTGTCATAGAAAACTTGCTCGTCTGTAACCGGCTTAACTCTGCAGGGCCGTACACAGCACAGGTGCAGGGGGGCAGTTGCACCCCCCCCCCCCCCCCCCCCCCCCCCCCCCCCCTGCCCCCCCCCCTGATGCAAGGCGAAAAAGATACCAAAAAGTACTGAGAACTGTACCATTTTTATTTATTTATTGATGTTAAATACGTACCGCCCCCCCCCCCCCCCCCCCCCCTTGAATTTTGTACTCCATACGCTATGCCATTAATTCGACGCCCGCATATGCAGGTGTATGCTGCTGGGCGTGATCGATCGAATAGGATTTCAATTTATCGAGACTGATTACTTTTCCACAACTGGCCCGATCTAGGAAAAGGTTCCAATCAGTTACGGCTCTCGCCCACTCTGATCAATATCATGGAAGCCGTCTGTTAATGACACCAGACACGCCGGGAGAACTTTTAGCAACGCTTTTGTCGCATAAAAATGGCATGTTTTGACACACGTGTAAAGTACCGGCAACATACACTCATTGCCAAGGCCATGGCGGTCATGGCGCGGTATGTAGACACGCATATTCAATACGACATGACGTAGAAAGTGCATTAGAGTTCAGTGCGATTGAGGAAGTAACATATCACTTTGAAGTAAACACGTGTCAGTGACGTGTTGCAGCAAGAGATTAGCAAACTAGTTACATGAACGTTCACACGTGTCAAGCTGGTTTGTCTAAATCTAGATCTCATTTTACTCCAACGACAGTCATGTATCGAGACTGAATTTTAAGAAACAATTATTAATTGTAGATGGAAATATGGAAAAATTGAAAGTCATAAAACAAGTGCAAAGCTACATGCAATATAGGAACAAAGTTTGAAAAAGGAAAAAGAATGGATGAGATAACGCGGGCGATTTTCAGTTTCAAAAGTATTCAAGACAGACTGCAGCCGAAAAGTAAATGAAACGAAAAGTGTCATGTCAAAGATACTTGGACCGTTTTCTATGGTGGCTCCATTGGAGCACACATAGACAATTTTAATGGATGATCTCTATCAGTAATATTTGGACATAAAGTAATTACTAAAATAGATGTAGCGTTGCCATTACGTTATTTCAGTTTCCTCACACATGGACATATACAATTGAAATCATTGTGAAAGTATTGTAAAAAAAAAACACAGAAAGTTTCCATAAGGCGAGGGAGTTCGTCAAACTATCGCCGACAACAAAAATAACTTGAATATGCTATTATTTATTTCACGTGCACGCACTGCACGCGTTGCCCTGAATGGTGTATCGACAAGAGACCGGGTATTATATAAATGGTCTCTTGGTATCGATTATATTTATCGCCGGGCGGAACACCGGGAATTAGAAGAAAAGCTGATTGTAGCCATACAGAGGAAATGGTGACCGTAGCGTGGTTCTGTAGCAAGGAACAGTCTGAGAAGAAAGCGTGGAAAATAAAGAGCGTCTAACTTGCGTGGCATACTAGCTGGTGAAGTCATCACCGTACTAATAGTCAGTGAAGGCGTACTATGACTTGCCCAGTGAATCTAATTAAGAGCAGATTTTCGCAGTTTTACTTGATTGAGGAGATCAACTGGCGAAATGGCAAAGTGTAGAAAGTCAAAGCTATATGCCTGGTTAATGTATGGTATCCAAGGTCTGAAATATGATCTGTCTTACGTCAAAAAGCTCAAACAATTTGATCTACTTTTAGCTCAACGACTGCACAATGATCCAACTATTTTTAGAACGATTTTCATTTCTATTTCGTTTTTAATTAGATGCTAAATAAGGAAGTCTATATCAAGTTACGGGTTAAACTGATCAATCGAGAAGGAAGACCTCCACGACTGAAATCAGTGGAAAATAAAATACTGATGCACCTGGTATTCTAACAACACACTGCTCGTATGACAAGAGAAACGAGAATCAGTTACGGGTTAAACTGATCAATCGAGAAGGAAGACCTCCACGACTGAAATCAGTGGAAAATAGAATACTGATGCACCTGGTATTCTAACAACACACTGCTCGTATGACAAGAGAAACGAGAATCAGTCTATATATGTTGCTCTACTTTTTTAGCTGGTCTAGAATGTTCCAAGAAAGTATTTTTTTGAATAAAAAGCTTACATTTCTCAATCTTACGTTGGTAACCCATGGTTACCGCGAGACGGAGATTTTACTGCGTGGGCTATTTCCAGTTTTAAAAAGCACATTTTTATCGATGACGAACCAAAGTTCTCTAGAAAGCAAATAAGATGTTGTAATCTTGAATCTCTTAAATAAGTTCCAGAAGGAGTGCAAAAAAAACGTCCATTTCCACTCGGATCGCCCACAGCACTGACGCTACATTGGCTTCTTTCCCCGGGAAAAATTGAAAGTGCTTCTAATGCATATAAGGTAATGTTGCCCATATTAGGAAGATTCGCGTGGTTGGTATTAGCACGCATGTGCGCCAGAAAGTCGTTTACACACAACACAACAGTTGATAAGTTTGGATGTTTCACGGATTTTCCCTTGAAAATTATTTTTCCAAAATGTGATTGCAGTGAAAAACTATGTGAAAGTAGTCCAGTGAGTGTTTGGTCTGTAAAGAGGTACTATTTTTGCCAAGATCTGTTTGCGAGATGCACAAATGTGGAGAGAAAATGCAACGTAGCGTATGTAAATCGTTGGAGTTTACCACCGGAGCCGCTGAGATCCGACTACTCAGACTGTAAATAGTTACTCAATTAACTGTGATTTTTAAAGTCAGATCTCTTGATTTTTATAGTCTGTATAAAAGCCTTTATTATGCCTATGCCATCGGCTAATGGCAATATCATGGAGAAAGACTTCGGCTCCAAGAAAACTGTTGATGAACTCAAACGACAGGTATCTAAACTGAAAGCTGAGCTGGAATCAGAGAGAGCTAAACTCAAACAGGTCCATCGAGACAAGACTGCTGAATTAAAAAGGGTCCAGGAAAACTACGAAAACGAGAGACATCGAACTGTTGAGAGCGCTACAAAGCGTTTACAAAGTGAACATGCAGTCGAACTTCGACGAATTCGAGAGAGTTTGGGAAAAGAGAGAGACAATGAATTACGACTCGTTTTAAAATTCAAGGAAGAAGAGTTGAAAGCATTGAAACAACAAATTCAAGAGGAAAAGGATCGTTGTAAACGAGCTGAAGATGAATGGAGAAAGCATAATACTGATAGAACAAGGAGTAGTACTTATGAGGTTGAACGACGTCTCAGGGATGACATAACTGATCTGAAAGAACAAAAACGAAAAATTGATGAGTTGTACAAACTTAAGTGCGCTGCAGATTATGAAAAAGCTGAACTAATAAGACGACTAAAGAGTGAACACGAACGAGAAGTGAATGCATTAATCCGTGAGTCTAAAAGAGAGGTAGCAAAGGAGTTCCACCATTTACGATCTGCAGAGAAAGCTTTAGAAGAAAAAAATCACGAACTCGCTTTCAAGGATCAACTTACAAGAAAGCTTGAAGCTGAAAAGCAAGAAATTCGCCAGAGAAAAACGTCAGATGCTTTATCAGATAGCCCTCTTAGATCCCGTTTAGGTAGCTGGACTCAAGAAACAGAAATTTCACCGGAACCGGATGATGTCGTAAGTACAAATGGTCTAAAGTTTGTATGGTTGGGTCGAGTATGGGAGTCGTTACTACCGGCAACCGTTTATTCCTTGTTACGGTCGGTATCTTTTGGCATAGAATAACATATCATGTTTATGTCGTTAAACGCCACGAACCGAGTCGTAGCAAGAACATTTAAGAACAAACTCTCATTAATTCGTTAAGTCAAACACTTCATGCTTGCAAACACACATCATGACCAATGTTTTGGTTTGTTTATCATCGTCTCTTTGTATTATATCGTTCTAAATTGATTCGCTCAAAAGTAAGTCAGATAATCGAACCTTTTCAAAAATCTTATCTTTACTAAGTAATAGTAGGTCACTTCAATAAGCATAGTTTAACGATCTTTGGTGGAATTCGAATTGTCGTTGAAATGAATCCACCATTGTTATGGATTTTGTTATGCTGTGATTTGTTTCAGTGTGAGCGTCACGACTATTAAAGATCGAATATATCCATCTTATTTTATTGTGGAATGACGCTTTACAAACCACAGAATACTACATAATCTAGCTATTATAGTTATTATAGTAACGATCTTTATTAATATTAATATAGCCCAAGAAGTGCAAACAGTTCGCCCCCTGGGACGAAACATACAGATGTTCCTATCCATCGCATGCAAACCATGGCTATACGTACGATGTTTCAATATCCACTAATTATTCTTTGTTCCAACAGATTTCAGTTTGAAAAAATGATGGCAATTTTACCTCCATTTATAAGTTTATAAGTTTACAGTTTGAAAATGCTTTTTGACAAAGGATCTTAAAAAGTTTCTCCAGTTAATCCATACAATGAATTTTGTTTGAAGATCCTAATCCGATAACTTCAATACACGAGTTATTTTGATTGTTTTGTAGAATTCTTTCGAATGTGGCTTGTGACTACAGAGAAACAAACTGTCAAAAAACTCATAAACTTTTGTTATTTAAAACCAATTATTACAACTGTGCTAATTTTCCAGGCTTAGTCATGGTCTGTATTGACGTATAAAGTGCTGTTGCCAAGTGTACATGATATTTACATGTATTTCAGTTGTTGTTCGAATCTGCCCAAAATATAATCTGTTAATTTCCCTGAAAAAAAAATGTATATATACATGTATATATATAGTTGTGACATTGCTACCAAAGAGTTAAACAATCATTAATAATTGATTATAGAAAATTTGCAACTTTAACAGTTGATTTTATAGAACTTAATACAGTAAAGTCAAAAAGCTGCTTTTAAAACTGTTAATATAGACATTCATTGAGCTATAGTCTGTATTTTCCAAGCATTATACAGAGAACGTGGTCCAAAAGAATGTCAGTATTGTAAAAAGTCATCACAACAGTAATGTATTTGGCCATCTACTCAAGAGTCTTCCATTGTTAGTAACGTCATAGTCACCATATTGGTTCCCGATATTCCTCATTAGCTTCTCTTGGAGGTTTGTCAAACATGGCGGCTACATGTACATCTTTGTTATTTATATCTCAAGAGATTTTCAATCATAAATTTGGTTTCACCCCAAGAACTAATATTCTTAGTTCTAGTTGTAATCGATATAGTGTTTAAGAAAAGTGATGCAGTTGCTTTGGTAACAGGCTGTAGCTCAAAACATCCATCACAATTTCATCAAATATGCCAGTTTTTTTATTTGCAAAATTAGTAATAAAATTTTTCACATTTTTCAAATTTTGCATGTAGTCAAATTGACATGAGCATTATCATTCAAAATGTGTCTCTCAAGAAACATGTACATACATGAGCAGTGTAATTGCATGTTCTCTTATGCCTTGTTCTAACGCCATACTTTCCAAGAGCCATTATAATTACTTAATTACTTCAAAAGAAGCCGCCTCATTATCTATTGTTTGAAATGAGAACGGCTCATGATTAGCACAACGTCTGAACTATAGGCCTTAGTTATTCTTCTCTGTATCTACACAGTAGGCCTAATTTTCAAAGTTATATACATGTTATGTATTAAATTTCATGATTTTTTAGTTCCAATCCCCAACAAAAGGACGTCATGATAAAGAAAGAGAACTCCGAAAGAAAAATGCTGAATTACAAAGTCGGCTTGATCAACTGGAAAAAAAGTGTAGCATCCTTGAGGTAAAATTGACTTACAGTATGATATGCGATATACAATGTAACAACCTTTATTATATAATATAGACAACCACTGGATATGAGCAAGCGCGTGCTCTGATTGGCTACTCTACTAGTAGGCTATCAGCTCATATACCACGAGTAGAGAAAATTGGAGATTTTCAACTATGGCAAACCTGTTTTTCCGAACTAAAAATAAAAACAAATGTTATATTTCTCACAATCCAGTGGTTGTCTATATAATAAAACCATTATTCCACTCAATCTCGTCGTACATGTACATGTACATGGCTGATAGCCAACTCGGCTAGCTCCTCGTTGGCTATCAGCCCATGTACTTGATGAAAATGTGATATTTGTATTGGCATGAAATTAAACTGCTTTTAATATAATTAATGTTTACTTTGTTATTCTGCATTATTATTATAGAAGGAAAATACCTCTAAGCATACTGGGAATCAAAAGGCATCTAGTCTTGTTGAAGAGAAGGTCAAAAAACTCAAAAAAAGGAATTCGGAGCTTGTGTCCATTGCAAGGCAGCTTGAAGAAAAAGCCAAAAAGTTACAAGAACAGAAGAATGCCACAATGGTGAGTAGATTCAGAGAGAAAAGTCAGGATTCTAGCAGCTGGCAACTGGCAACATTCCACTGCTAATTCAAGATGGAATTATAACTACATGTATGTCCATTGTACCTGCTCAGGCTATGAAATTTGCCTTTGTCGAGTGTCAACTTTTACAATTATACCCACCATAGATTTAGGTTTGCTGATCTACTTAGAACCCTGTGTATTCATTGTTGCGTATCTGAAATATCTAATATGATATACTCAATACTGTATAGTTTATTTCATAGTAAAGTCTGTATTGTGTATGAATGATTATACAATTGATTAACTGTTTCAGAAACAAGCAAATAGCAAGGCTGACCCCAGTGCAGAGGTTGAACACATGAAGAAAATGTTTGCAAGACAAAGAGCTAAGGACCTGGCTGAACAAGCAAAATCTCATTTAGGAAAAGATAATGAAATAGAAAAACTACGCAAGGAGGTGACATCATTATCTGGAACTAGACCGCAAGCACAGGTATAAAGTTCTACATGTATCTCTAAGAGGATTTGAAAACATTCTAGCAGTCAAGTAGGGGTGCCGAATGGTAAAATAAAGACTTTGTGAGACCATGAGACGTCTATTTTAGAATTTGAGCCCCCGGTACTCTAGCTGGTTTACACATTGCGAGCCTGAGACTTTTCACGAGAAATCTTGCAAGCCTGAGCCTTTTTTCCTGACCTTCGCATACAAAATGTGATATTGAGGTATTATTTAAAAGATAGACCTAAAAAAAATGAACAAGATAATGACAGCAAAAAAAAAGACTTTGAGACTATTTCAAAAATTTGTGACTCCGAGATTGTCTGTCAAGAAAATACCAGACTCCGAGACATGATTTAGCATGACTGTAAAGAAACTAATTGAGACTCCGGTGGTCCAAAAAAAAGCAAGACTTGCGAGACTTGCGAGACTTTTGATATTTCAGTTTAGAGCTGATTTTGTATGTCTATGAACAACTTACGACACAGATGTACCATTACATGTGTCATGACTGTGATGGTTTAGGATTTCAAATAAAACCATGCCATAACAATGCCGTAGCCATGCTGTACTGTGGCCGTCAATGATCAGTGCCTGCAAACTCCATTTTAAAACATTTCAAAACATTCAACAGAACAATAAAATTGATGAGCTTCAGTCTATCGTAAAGAAGACAGCAAAAGAAAGGTTAATATTGGAGAAGAAACTTGCTTTGGTTGAATCACCTGGTTCCAGTCCCATTCCCCCTTCACCAGGGATGGGTGATCTTGAAAGGAGACTGGGAACATACAGCAACAAACTAAAGACATCAGAGAATGACAGTTTGCACTTGGTGAGTGATTTCAAAAAGTTAATAATATTGTCGCTTCAAAAAGTGTTTGGTGAAAGTCACTTGGTTTCATTGATTGTAAACCTAGCTAGACAGATAAGTGAAGAGTTTGACTATATTTTATTCTAATTTTAATATGTAAATTATTTCATTGTATTAATGATTGATATTATTGTAAAGTGCTATTGGGTAGCAAAAGAAATAGCGCTATATTATTAAAACATTATTATTATTATTATTATTATTATTATTATTATTATTATTATTATTATTATTATTATTATTATTATTATTATTATAAGTCAGTAAGACTGGACTTCATTTTGTTGAAGTAAAACTACTCACCTTATCAATCTACCATTTTGCTGACTCATTTTTTGAAGTCAAACACTCACAACTTATCAAAACCCACAAGCTGACACACATTTCCACACACTCAACACCACACACAACACCCACACCACACCACACCACACCACACCACACCACACCATGAAATCAAACTCCAAATTACACAACTCACCAACCCACAACACTCACTTAAAGTCCTAACAGACCATCTGCCAAGAATCTGGTTTTTGATCAAAATTAAATTAAAATTTCTGTGTTTCATTCAGCAAAAGGAATTGGAAACGAAAGAAAAAGAATATGAAAATCTTAAAAAATCAACTGAAGTACTGAAGGCCAAATGTTCCAAACTGGTGAGTGATAAAAGGGAAATGTTTTGTTTTCTTCAATTGATACAAAATCGTTTTCTATTCTGTAGGAACTTGAGCGTGAAAAATTTGCAACAAAATGCACCATGCTTTACCAAAAGAATGCTGAACTTGGGAAACGAATGAAAGAATTAAACAAGGTTTTTGTGAATCCTTCATTTTATCTCATTCCCACACCATTCCCATTCCATTTCCATCCCATTCCCACACCATTCCCATCCCATTCCCATCCATCCACTGTCTTTCACCATGCTTGTCACTTTCACACTGAGGATTGCTATCATCTAGACTATCATTTGCTTCCACTTTCATTCAAATATTGCATTTCATCTCATTCCATATCGATAAACATTCTCATCGCACTCCACTTTCCAGACTTCCCTTCAATCTACTTTATTTTATCAACACGTTGAATCTGGGTTTTTTTCTTTCGAAAATAATGCACATCCTCTCACATTAGTTCATATCATTTGTCAGCTGTGGGTTAATATCATGCAGTGTGCATTGTAGTTGTTTTAGATTTCTGCTAGGTTTTCAGGATTCACAAACTTGCTAACATAAAGTTGTTGTTACAGCTTGAGGAAGAGATAAAAAGCTTAAAAGAAACTCTACAAAAAGCTGAAGAAGAACGCCATGACTTGGAACATGAATGTGTGAAACTTGAAGTGCAGTTGAAGGACTTAATGCATGTCAAGGAGGTAGGTGGGAGTTAAAACATTCGTCATTGTTGCTTACCTGTAAATATTGTATTATCACGCCAACGTAAAATATGTAATATATAAGATAAAACTATTAAAAGTATAAAACTAATGTTTTCGATCTAGTTATCATCAAGTACATGTAATGCTTTTAAAGTGCTTGTGAAGCTTATTTTTTATTTTGAAAATCGATTACATATGAAATGAATAGTGGGATGTTTCAGTGTTTTGTGATTTGAGCTTCGCATTTGCGAGTTATAAAGGTTTGAAATCGTGATATGCTAATTCGGTGACGTCAAAGGAGGCATCATTTATTATACAAAAGCGCCCCTTTGCAAATCATTGACATTTTTTAATCTGGAAAAAAGTTTTCTACAACTTATATAAATGATGTTAAACTTTTTTTATATTTCAGAAAAGAATGCTACTTGAAAAAATATAAATAAGTTACAGCAAATGCCTCCTTTGACGTCACTGAAACATCCCACTATTCACTTCATATGTAATTGATTTTCAAAATAAAAAAATAAGCTTCACAAGCACTTTAAACCTATTATGTCCCAAAAAAAATCATGGACAAAAACAATTAACAAAAAGTAATTTATGACCGCTGAATGATGAAATAATATTTTAGTTATTCGATCCACATGCAAAATTATTTATAATTACTGGTAATTAATAATTAATTAATAGAGTGCAAACCATATGTCCGTGAAACAGTACTTACTAAATAGTACAAAATAGTGTTATCTCTATTGTTTTCTATTGTTTCATCAGTGCTATTTAGTACTAATTAGTTAGTACTGTTTCACGGACATTTGTACTCCAATGCCGTGTTTACACTTGAGCGCTCTACCAAGGTACAAATCAGAAAACTATTGTTTGTTGCATGGTCACCGCTCAACAAACAATAGTTTTCTGATTTGTACCTTGGTAGAGCGTTCAAGTGTAAACACGGCATAAGGCATTTACATTTAAATTAATTCTGCCCACGTTATGGTTGTTTATACATACTAAATTATGGCCCATTCACACCAAGGCACATGGTTTAAGCTAAAATTAATTAAGTATAAAAAACTGGATATAAACTTTAACTTTATCTTTATACACAGTAATAAATCCCAGGTAGTTTGACTCTTTTAAAATTAGATGCGTTTGTGTTATACATTGTAGAATCAAGAAAACATCATTTGAACTAAACATATTTAGGTGTGAATGGAAATATAAAATACTATAACTATTAATAGATCCCGTAATGTCGCGTAACCTTGCTGAATATGGAAATGTTGAACATTTTCCCCCCAGGATTTAGAAGCATCAGAACAGCAGAGAAAAGTTCTCGAAACAGAACATATCTCCAGCGTTTCACGACTCAGAGAACGCGAAGAAGAAATCAGGCAACTGCACAAGGTATTGATTCTCGTCAGTTATGATGTCATAAGTGCCGAGTTTTAATTCTTTACTCTACATGCTTTAGATTCAAGAAGAATCAACTCGTGTCCATCGTCTTGCCGTGACGTCACTAGAAAACGATGTTCGAGCCTTACAACAGAAGTGTGCAGACTCGAACGAAAGAGCCAACAATCTTAAAAACGAACTTGCAATACTAAAAACTTCAAAAACCAGTAATCAACATAAGTCAACTCAGACATCTCCAGTCAGTGTAGTGACACCAAGCCACACTGAGCTACGTCATGTACCACGTCATAATCAACAAAAAGAGAGTAAGACTGAGAACGAAGGAAGTGATTCATCAAGTAAGGATATACTGGACATGGTAGCTTCTCGTATTAAACAGTTGGAGCTGTCCGATAGCGAGGAGGATTCCACTAGTGGTAAGTTCTTATGGGACTTCAAGCATACACTCAATGATGATGTAAAATGAAGTTGTGATTAGACACAGTAGACATATTTTCTGTCAAAAATCTAATTAATCAGTTTTCAATATTTTTGTCCTTGACCCGTGCACTCTAGTTTCCACAGGAAACCCATCAAAAAAGATGCGCACATACGAATATCTTTTTAGTTATTATAATTGGCCTCAGAAGAAATGTTTGGGCTGCCTGCATGTGTCTCTTGTGCGCGAATCTTTTTAAATATACATACTACGTTCACGAAGGTTGATGATCAGTGATGATAACGACAATTCTACAACCGCCTGCTCATACAAGACCCCTTTGCTGGTTACTATTAACTGTATAATGATATATATGGTATTATACTAATTCACAATTCGTTTAACCCTTCGTTTACCCATTAGCACCTTCCGACAGCAACAAAAAGACCAAACCTATCCAATCAGATGAAGATGACATTGCGCTGTTGTCCCGTCGCATCAACCAGGCGACTTACAGCGATGACAGTGCTAGTATCCTGGATGATAACTATGAGAGTGATACAAGTCGAGATATGAATAGCGTAGCTGATGGTGACATGGCCGACATGGAAGACAATGACATCACAACGAGCATGGTGGACGGCGAAGAGACTGGTAACAACCTGGATAGTCACCTAGACAACAACAAAAACATACAGACAGGTCGGTGTTGACTCTGTTTACTAGAATCTACTTATCAATATGCCATTAAATGAAAGGAAATTGAACATAAATATCTTGCATTCTTTGCAGAAAATAAATTTTCCAACAAATTCGTTCCTTCTACTGAAACAACCTCAAAACACAGCAACAGCTCGTTAGATAAAAGTATTGACGAAAAGTACCTCTCACAGGAGCAAGTAACTGAAGATTCTGATTCTGAAATAGATGAAGAGAATCTGTGTGTATTTATTGCTCGCTTTAGTTACGACCCTTTCCAACACTCACCTAATGATTGTCCTGAGGCTGAACTAGCATTCCAAGCTGGTGACTACCTGTACGTGTTTGGTGATATAGATGAGGTAGATACGTCATGACATAAATGAGTAATAATTATTACTGTTGGGTTCCCTGTGAAGACTTGTACGACTCGACTGTCGTAAAGAGATTAATCGTAGGTGTGCGGTCTTCTACATCCTGATTTTAGACCAATTGCCAATGTTATTGAATCTTAGTGGTAGAATCGTTACGACTTATGTACGGTGTGTAGTCTTTTGATTGCTAAAATTAGCTAACCAACACATGCGCAAATGACCGACGATCTTAACATGTGCGGTCCCATAGAAAATCGAGTCATATACCGCAAGACGGTCAAGTCAAGGTCAAGTTGTATAGCGTGCGCACATCTGAAGTCGAACTAATTTTCCACAGTTGACACCAGTGACGACTTTGACTTCGCAATGAATCCCATATCTCTTGTAGCACCCAGCCGTATGAAAACCTTGTATAAGTTAATGCATTGTGTTTTGTACAGGACGGTTATTATCTGGGAGAACTAATTGGCGGACAAAGGGGACTGGTACCCTCGAATTTTGTGGAGAAAATTGCAGGTAAAAACTATCAGTGTTTGCTTGATAAACAAATGAACTTGTTGCATGCATTGAACTTGTTTTTCTTCTCAGACGAGAGTGAGATGTCATGGATAGTCAATCAGGACGAGCAAACTGGTAAGTTGTCATCATAGTTTGTAAAATAAAGACGAAAAGTCATTTTTGCAACCAATATAAATAGTTAAAACAAAACTATCATCTACTTATAGTAATCCACGTTATGATCATAGACATATACTTTGTCAACAAGTATGGTATGTTTATTTGTAGATGAAATGTATGGAAGTGACGAGGAACACACTGAAAGTAAGTATTTGTAGTGATGATGATCGTACAGATACGGTGCAACATCGCATGCAATAATAATAATTTCTTAAAAACACATTAACCGAAGTCTCAATGCTTTTTACAATGCTGGCAATTTAAAAAAATCGCAGCAAGTGGTTTCACTGCAAAGTTTTGAACATTTTGTGACGTCAAATCCATTGTCAATAAGAGTACAGACAGTGGAAAACTGCTTGCCATTTCATTTTTACAATAACAAAGTCAAAAAAATCACCCAAAAGCAAGGATAAAGTTGCGCGCTGGATCCGTGCGTGAGCGATTCATCAGAATCTGTGTCTGTACTCTTATTGACAATGGCTGAGAGCCAATCAGATTGCAAGAATACGCTCTGTTATTGTAAAAATGATTGCAGCATGTGTACAACTTATTGATGTACAGTGTGATTCTACTTGCAACAAATTGTAGAGACAGACACAAGCTGACATTGTGCCATTGCATGCAATGTTACCAGTAATGTTGTGTCTTCACCTTGACTGTGAAATCTAAATCTATGATTTTGAACAGTGTCATGTCATAATAAACGTTGTAACATATTTTTGTATTGTAACAAAGTAATGATGAACTATGGTTCTTCTAAACATACAGCTAAACGAGATGTCGAGGCCAAAGAACCTGTGGAAAGATCTCCTCCTAAAGTTGTACACTTCTCTGGTATATAAATCCCACTAGTAACATTGTTATAACTACTTATGATCAGTATAGCATGCATTAAACATAAAAGTTCCATGTTGTTTCTTGTAAACACTCTACGTAAACCTTGCGCAAGTTAACCGTTACATAAACCAATAAACACAAATTAAAACAGAAAAAGAAAATATCAGAAAAAGAAACAAAGAAATAAATAGAAACATTAAAAATAATTCAAATATTCATAAATCAATGATATAAACAATGATGATATAAGACTTTCTACTGAATCCAGGAAAACTTCACCGCAATCTACGACTAAACGTCGAACACATACCTGATTCCAACCTTGGCGACATAGAAGAAGAAGACGATGGTGAAGATTCACGTGGAGTACTTCTTAGCAGTCATGATGGCTTTCCTAGTGATGATACAGATCTTGAACCAATCAGTGAGTAGATAGACACATGATTTGCAACCAATCAGTGAGTAGATAGACACATGATTTGCAACCAATCAGTGAGTAGATAGACACATGATTTGCAACCAATCAGTGAGTAGATAGACACATGATTTGCAACCAATCAGTGAGTAGATAGACACATGATTTGCAACCAATCAGTGAGTAAAGAGTCGATTTGAACCAATCAGTGAGTAGATAGACACATGATTTGCAACCAATCAGTGAGTAGATAGACACATGATTTGCAACCAATCAGTGAGTAGATAGACACATGATTTGCAACCAATCAGTGAGTAGATAGACACATGATTTGCAACCAATCAGTGAGTAGATGTGTAGATAGACACATGATTTGCAACCAATCAGTGAGTAGATAGACACATGATTTGCAACCAATCAGTGAGTAGATAGACACGTGATTTGCAACCAATCAGTGAGTAGATAGACACATGATTTGCAACCAATCAGTGAGTAGATAGACACATGATTTGACATGTGATTTGCAACCAATCAGTGAGTAGATAGACACGTGATTTGCAACCAATCAGTGAGTAGATAGACACATGATTTGCAACCAATCAGTGAGTAGATAGACACATGATTTGCAACCAATCAGTGAGTAGATAGACATGTGATTTGCAACCAATCAGTGAGTAGATAGACACATGATTTGCAACCAATTTGCAACCAATCAGTGAGTAGATAGACACATGATTTGCAACCAATCAGTGAGTAAAGAGACATGTGATTTGCAACCAATCAGTGAGTAGATAGACACGTGATTTGCAACCAATCAGTGAGTAGATAGACACATGATTTGCAACCAATCAGTGAGTAGATAGACACATGATTTGCAACCAATCAGTGAGTAGAGGGATATGTGGTCTTGAACCAATCAGTGAGTAGAGGGATATGTGGTCTTGAACCAATCAGTGTGAGTAGGTAGAGATGTCACTACCTCTAATCACAGGCTTACCAAACTCGAGGTGGGGTTCCTGTGTTGGTTGGTTGGGGTTCCTGTGGTGAGTTCTGTTCCGACACTAAACCATGTGAATTTGCCGTTTTTAGGTTGAAATGTTAAAGGGTTTTCAGGAAGTTTTAGTTTCCAATAAAGTGCCAAAACAAATTTTATTCATCCTTCTTTTGAGCTGTGTGTGTCGTTTCTTCGCACGAGGTGTTTTAAGCGAGTTATTTGACATTTCCTGGTGGCGGGTTTCACGTCTATCGTGTAGGTAAATTTACACAAGGCATGCAACTTCGAGCCGTACGAATGATACCTCGGTCCGTATTCTCGTCAAAATTCACCGTTTTTTCAAAGCTCTTACTCATCTACTTCGGGGATGCGAAAGACCGATGATTGACCTATGCCCTGGCCAAGTTTGAGGTCGATCCATGTGAAATAAGTGATGGAAATAATTTTTTGAACCTTTATTTTAGCTTTCTCCTAGGGATCTGCACAAAGTGCTGTCCCATTGGAATGTCAAGAATGCATTTTTCTGTCGAAATTGCCTCTGGCCTACACCGTAGGGAATATTTTGCTCCAAAGAATGTTCATGAGAAAATTATTCCCTATAGCCGGTAGACCAGAGGCAATTTCGACAAAAAATGCATTCTTGACATTCCAAGGTGACAGCACTTTGTGCAGATCCCTAGGAGAAAGCTAAAATAACTTTTTCAAAAAATTATTTCCAACACTTAATTCACATTCACATTCGACCTCAAACTTGGCCAGGGCATAGGTTAATCATCGGTCTTTCGCATCCCCAAAGTAGATGAGTAAGAGCTTTGAAAAAACAGTGAATTTTGACGAGAATACGGACCGAGGTAGCGTTCGTACAGCTCGAAGTTGCATGCCTTGTGTAAATTTACCTACACGATGGACGTGAAACCCACCACCAGGGAATGTCAAATAACTCGCTTAAAACACCCTGTACGAAGAAATGACACACACAGCTGAAAAGAAGGATGAATAAAGTCTGTTCTGACACTTTATTGGAAACTAAAACCTCCTAAAAACCCTTTAACATTTCAACCTAAAAATGGCAAATTCACATGGTTTGGCGAACAGAACTCACCACAGGAACCCCAAAGAACCAACACAGGAACCCCACCTTGAGTTTGGTAAGCCTGTGCTCTAATCTGTATTGACTTAATAACCACAGGAATTCCATCACCCAAGCATGTGATGCTGGAGCGACAACATACTCGAAGTCTACTATTAAGCTGGAAACCCGCTGACATTCCTCCCGATGAGGTTAAGGGTTATGGTGTATATGTGAATGGTGATAGGAAGATGGTGGTAAAAGGTGGTCGTAACACCAAGGCTCTGATCGAGGATATCGACCCATTAAAGGTGACTTAGTAATGACCTAGTGTATATGGTGTATATGTGAATGGTAATAGGAAGATGATGGTCAAAGGTGGTAATGAATTAGTAATAGCAAAGCCGCCTAACACTACTCAATTAGGAGACCAAAGTTTACCCCCGCCCCCCACCCCCACCCTTCACACTCTGTTGATGTTCCTTATTAGGGGGGATTCCATAAACTAAAAGCAAGTGTGCCGATACTTTGTCTTTTGTTCTGGAAAGTATCTAGTGAACGCGTTCCTTTGTGACCATTCTAAGCAAGTTTTATTTCGTTTTCAGACATATCGCATCTCCGTCAGAACCATAACCATTCTAGGTGAAGAATCCCTCGACCAGGAAGCCATGTTAACCATAGGCAAAGGTAAGCAAAACAAGACTTTGACTCTAAGATTGAAGTAAGACTAATGCTGCCCCTTCTATAGATGCTTCGGTTGCCCCTAGCAACCTTCAGAGCAGTGACATATCACCCACGTCAGCCAAGATCGAATGGTTACCAGGCAACAGTTCCTATAGTCACGAGATCCTGGTCAATGGCACCCCACTCCGTACAATAAGGTGAGTGACAGCCTAGAGAATCACGTGGCCTGACGATAGAGGACTAATATAGGACCATTTATCCTATCTACACCTGGCACCTACCAGTACACCCTAACTAATATAGGACCATTTATCCTATCTAGACCTGGCACCTACCAGTACACCCTAACTAATATAGGACCATTTAACCTATCTAGACCTGGCATCTACCAGTACACCCTAACTAATATAGGACCATTTAACCTATCTAGACCTGGCACCTACCAGTACACCCTAACTAATATAGGACCATTTCTCCTATCTAGACCTGGAACCTACCAGTACACCCTAACTAATATAGGACCATTTATCTTATCTAGACCTGGCACCTACCAGTACACCCTAACTAATATAGGACCATTTATCTTATCTAGACCTGGCATCTACCAGTACACCCTAACTAATATAGGACCATTTATCTTATCTAGACCTGGCATCTACCAGTACACCCTAACTAATATAGGACCATTTATCCTATCTAGACCTGGCATCTACCAGTACACCCTAACTACTAATATAGAACCATTTATCTTATCTAGACCTGGAACCTACCAGTACACCCTAACTAATATAGGACCATTTATCTTATCTAGACCTGGCACCTACCAGTACACCCTAACTAATATAGGACCATTTATCCTATCTAGACCTGGCATCTACCAGTACACCCTAACTAATATAGGACCATTTATCCTATCTAGACCTGGCACCTACCAGTACACCCTAACTAATATAGGACCATTTATCCTATCTAGACCTGGCACCTACCAGTACACCCTAACTAATATAGGACCATTTATCTTATCTAGACCTGGCACCTACCAGTACACCCTAACTAATATAGGACCATTTATCTTATCTAGACCTGGCATCTACCAGTACACCCTAACTAATATAGGACCATTTATCTTATCTAGACCTGGCACCTACCAGTACACCCTAACTAATATAGGACCATTTAACCTATCTAGACCTGGCATCTACCAGTACACCCTAACTAATATAGGACCATTTAACCTATCTAGACCTGGCATCTACCAGTACACCCTAACTAATATAGGACCATTTATCTTATCTAGACCTGGAACCTACCAGTACACCCTAACTAATATAGGACCATTTATCTTATCTAGACCTGGCACCTACCAGTACACCCTAACTAATATAGGACCATTTATCCTATCTAGACCTGGCACCTACCAGTACACCCTAACTAATATAGGACCATTTATCCTATCTAGACCTGGCATCTACCAGTACACCCTAACTAATATAGGACCATTTATCCTATCTAGACCTGGCATCTACCAGTACACCCTAACTAATATAGGACCATTTCTCCTATCTAGACCTGGAACCTACCAGTACACCCTAACTAATATAGGACCATTTATCTTATCTAGACCTGGCATCTACCAGTACACCCTAACTAATATAGGACCATTTATCCTATCTAGACCTGGCATCTACCAGTACACCCTAACTAATATAGAACCATTTATCTTATCTAGACCTGGAACCTACCAGTACACCCTAACTAATATAGGACCATTTATCTTATCTAGACCTGGCATCTACCAGTACACCCTAACTAATATAGGACCATTTAACCTATCTAGACCTGGCATCTACCAGTACACCCTAACTAATATAGGACCATTTATCCTATCTAGACCTGGCATCTACCAGTACACCCTAACTAATATAGGACCATTTATCTTATCTAGACCTGGCACCTACCAGTACACCCTAACTAATATAGGACCATTTATCCTATCTAGACCTGGCACCTACCAGTACACCCTAACTAATATAGGACCATTTATCTTATCTAGACCTGGAACCTACCAGTACACCCTAACTAATATAGGACCATTTATCCTATCTAGACCTGGCATCTACCAGTACACCCTAACTAATATAGAACCATTTATCTTATCTAGACCTGGAACCTACCAGTACACCCTAACTAATATAGGACCATTTATCTTATCTAGACCTGGCACCTACCAGTACACCCTAACTAATATAGGACCATTTATCTTATCTAGACCTGGCACCTACCAGTACACCCTAACTAATATAGGACCATTTATCTTATCTAGACCTGGAACCTACCAGTACACCCTAACTAATATAGGACCATTTATCTTATCTAGACCTGGAACCTACCAGTACACCCTAACTAATATAGGACCATTTATCTTATCTAGACCTGGAACCTACCAGTACACCCTAACTAATATAGGACCATTTATCTTATCTAAACCTGGCACCTACCAGTACACCCTCACTAATATAGGACCATTTATCTTATCTAGACCTGGAACCTACCAGTACACCCTAACTAATATAGGACCATTTATCTTATCTAGACCTGGAACCTACCAGTACACCCTAACTAATATAGGACCATTTATCTTATCTAGACCTGGCACCTACCAGTACACCCTAACTAATATAGGACCATTTATCTTATCTAGACCTGGCACCTACCAGTACACCCTAACTAATATAGAACCATTTATCTCTTCTCTAGACCTGGAACCTACCAGTACACCCTAACTAATATAGGACCATTTATCTTATCTAGACCTGGCACCTACCAGTACACCCTAACTAATATAGGACCATTTATCTTATCTAGACCTGGCACCTACCAGTACACCCTAACTAATATAGAACCATTTATCTTATCTAGACCTGGAACCTACCAGTACACCCTAACTAATATAGGACCATTTATCTTATCTAGACCTGGCACCTACCAGTACACCCTAACTAATATACAAAATGTAGGACCATTTATCTTATCTAGACCTGGCACCTACCAATACACCCTAACTAATATAGGACCATTTATCTTATCTAGACCTGGCACCTACCAATACACCCTAACTAATTTGGAACCCAAGGAACATTATCGTGTTCATGTGCGTGCAAGAAACCCCAAGATATTCCTTGACGAAGATTCGCAAGACATTGAGAACGACCCGTTGGCAAAAGCCATAGACTTTACTACACAAAAAGGAGGTATGTCTTGTACATTCTGTTCAAAGTTAGATAATCTTACTAGGAATACACAGAGGATTTCCAAGCTTGTCGAGTGTTCATGTGAACTTGTTGCATCTTCCTGCAGGTGCTCCAGATCCTCCTCTCGACGTTCACCTCGTACCCACGCCCTCTCATAGTGGTCCAAATACACTGGAGGTGAGCTGGATCCCAGTAACGATTACCGAACAAGGGACTTCCAATGGCGCACGCGTGAATGGGTACAAGGTCTACATTAACGACGTGACATGCGCAGAGGTTTGTTTATTTGCTTGTCACGTTATATTTTGTGGTTGCGTTACATTGAAAGGTTCTGTTGCGTTACATCTTGAGAACTGCGTTACATTTCTCTTTTGTTTGATAATGTTAGTCAGTCAAATGGTTTTATTTTCTTGGTAGGTGACATCACCCACAGCAGATTGCGTGAAAGTTGCTTCATGGATGATCGAACGAGCAGCCAAGAAAACCAAAGCTGAAACCTTGCGTCTGACAGTTCGTACGCAGTCCTCATGCGGCGAATCAGTCCCGTCCAATTTACTTTCCATTCCTCTACATACGTTTAACTTCCAAATGAATAAATTAATCGGTCCACAGCCCATGGGGACCCCTGCTAAACCTTACAAGAGCGATAGTAGCGAAGAGGGCTCTGAGCGCGAAGGGATGAAGGATGACAATCACAAGGAATCTCACTTAGCAAATCACTCCAAAGAAAACCAAAAGAACAAAAACAACAAAGAACAACAGGATAAACCGGCTGTCAAACCAAGACAAGACGCGCCGCGCAAACCTCCTGTACCCAAGACGCGCACTAAAGGAAGGCCAGCGGTATGGAAGGTTGATGATGACGATAGTTGGAATAGTAGTAAGAGCGATACTGGTGGTAATAGTACTGTAGATGAAGATGAACAAGTTGAAATATGTCATGTGCAACGGACACAAGAAACGCCTGTCGTAGATACTAGTGAGACTGTAAGTAACACGAGGAAGAACGAAGAAAAGATACAACAAGAGCAACAAAACAAGGTAGCGTGCAATGAGATCGTGAACCATGCAGAATAAAACCTATCTATCTATCTAAAACCTGTTTGTGTGGGATAAAACCTGTTTGTGCGGGATAAAACCTGTTTATGTGGGAGGGAGAACGCACGTTTGTGCGGGATGAAACGTACCCTGGGTACCAGAGAGATGAACAAGCACACGTTTTTTAAACAAGGCAATTGTTAATTAAAACAATAACGATAATTTGTTCTTCAACAGGAACATACAACACATAGGAACGAAGCAGAACTTACTAAGGAATCACAAGACGTCAGTAAAAACGATGATGAGACGTCGAAGACTGAGGAAACACGTGAGAGAAAGATATCAGTATTGAGTGACATTGACTTGGATGAATTAAACAATTCTTTAAAGTCAGCGACCAGTTACATTGACACTGCAAAACAAGACGTAAAGGAGCCATTTTTAGGTCCTGTGGACCTCAGCGACAGTGAGATTGCTGACTCGAGTGATGAACCTTTGTCAGTCATCGACGAAGCAGAAGAGGACGAAGAAGACAACAATGGCTCGACACAGAAGAGAAGTCGCTCCTCACGAAGTCATTCGGCTTCGGACGGTTTTAGAAGTGACGACGATGTTATGGATTTATTGGGCGGCGAGGAGCCCGAGGACAGCAAAGAACACGCTATAACGGCAGCCAAGGTTAGGAGAGTCTCTGAAGATCACAATGACGAGAAAGAATCAGTTCCAGGTGATGACGCTGAGAAGGGTTTACTAAAGTACCTCGTTAATTCTGAACAACACACACACAGTAATGGAGACAGTGAGTTTGATGATGGAGGAAGAAACCAAACGTATAGTGACGTGGAGGCAGATCAATATGAACCTACCGCACCGTACGAGACGTCGACACCAACGATATCAAGAAGAAACGATCATGATGAAAAGTTGACTCAAGATGACATCAACGAAAGCGAAGTTGCAAATACAACGTATACTTTGGAGGAAGATGAAGAAGTACAAGAAGAAGAAGAACTCATTCGTATATTTATTGCTTTGTTCGACTACAATCCTGCTGTACAATCACCAAACCCTGACGCAGAGGAAGAAGAACTTGCCTTTAACGAAGGAGATCTTATTAAGGTAAAACCAAGCTCCATAACGGTATATGTAAAGACGTGCTTGATAGAACTCGTATTTCTTGTTATTTCAGATGTACGGTGATCAAGATGCCGATGGGTTCTACTGGGGAGAATTAGATGGCCGTGCTGGTTTTGTACCACACAACATGGTGTCAGAAGTCCAGGTAGACGAGGAAGATTTGCTCGACCGAACAACGTCTTCACTTGCCGAGTCACAACTCAATCAGTACCCACAAAGTACCAATGACCACGAGCACCTAACAAATGAGGTTCCCAGCCATCAGTACCCACATGATAATGTCCCTGATCCTCCTCAAGACGAAGAACGGTACACACCCGAAAACGTCCAAATCCCCACCGATGGCCAACCTACCCAGTACCCTAAAGTTATCGTCCACAAACCGAGCGATGCTGGGCTCCATGAGACTAGTTACCAGTACCCTGAAGACTCGAACCCAGTGCCCCACATAGAATTGAATGAAACTTACGAAGGAGATGAGAGTAGTGCCTTCGAAGATCCAAGAAGTAGTTTCAACTACAGCCTTGAACCCAAGAAAATGGTGGCTCTGTTTGACTACGATCCACAAATGTTATCTCCTAACCCTGATAGCGAGGTAAGCGAATAATTATGCAAACTGTGATTAAATCAATCCCGTGTGATTGCTTTAACTTTTTCACGCAACGCGCTGACTTGTGTCGTGTTCCGTGACGAGACTAAAAACCAGCTGCGAAGTTCCACAAGGAATGAGAGTAAACTTTCGTGTAGCTCACTATGGGATATTCTAGGGAAGCTTTAGCCTGTGTAGAAGAGTCAGGGAATTGGAGTGAAAATCAACCGAGTTATTAACTGAGAATAGTGTTCAAACAGAGAGTTTCTTCAGGGAAAAGAACGATCATAAAAACAACTTGTTTTATTTGCAGGTTGAACTGAAGTTTCGATCAGGTGACATACTGTACGTGTATGGAGAGATGGACGAGGACGGGTTTTACACGGTAAATATCAACTCCTGACAATCATATCACTTTGACGACTTTTTTAAACTTCAGTTTCATTTCACAGGGTGAAATGAGCGGGGTACGAGGACTTGTACCGTCCAACTTCCTAGAGGAGTTTCAAGATTCTAGTTTACCGTCTGACGTTAGTGTAGTGACTGAGCCGGTAAGTAGCTTTCTTACATTACTAGCGTGTATTCAATCAATGGACCTTTCCGTAGTTTCCCAGAATGCTTCATGATTCTGCGCGTGCAAGCGAGGTCAGGGTACAAAATAGATCGAAAATATTAAGAGAGAATGAAGAAATTCAGTAAAAAACTTAGACTTTTAAATTATGGGTGCGTTCGATTGACCTTATTCCGGAATAGGAATAATTCCAGATTCTGGGGCAGACGGATGACGTCATTATTCCGGAATATTCGAAGCATTCTGCTATGATAAGCAGAATGTTTGGAATATATTCCGCCTATTCCGGAATCGGAACAGACTCAATTGAATGGATATTCCGTATTATTCCAAGTATTCCTATTCCGGAATAAGGTCAATCGAACGCACCCTAAAAGTGCGTAAGAAGAATTACAAAGATAGATGCAAATTCTCAAGCAATTAAAATATTTTTATTCTGTTCTTGATTCGTTACAGTAGTCATATTTTCCTCAAAACACGATCAATTCTAAATATTTTTTACCCCTGACCTCGCTTGCGCGCGCAGAATCATGAAGCATTCTGGGAAACTACGGAAAGGTACATCAATGTTTTACTCGTTGTTCTTGGAACAACATTTAGGGTCCCCTCTACTCAACTCAATGATATCCATAATCATACTAACCATTGACGACAATGTTAATCTAATATATGTATCTATCCAGAGGAGTTACTGTGGCAACATGAAGTCTACTGATGTCTAAAACTCTGTCTGGTGTGACTGTTTCTGGGTCGTCTTGTACTTCAGGTCTCATCTAGTCTTGGCTAATTCTTGATGTTATCTGCAATGAATCCCGTATCTCTGCTGTATGTCTGTATATCTTCTCTACAATATTCTATCCATTTATCTTGGATTTCTGTGCTTTGATTCGCTGCACTCATTGGTCGATCATTCTTGAGTTTTTATCTTGTTGTTGACTATGTTGTTTTATAAACAGTAATGTTACTGCCGTCCTCTCATCTGTATACGATTCTTTTATCACCGATGTTATGTGAATTATTGTAATCACGTGTTTGAAGCCGCAGACAGCCTCACTTTCATGTTATTGCTTGATTAGAATCCAAGATGGCGGCCGTTTTTATCAACGCGTGTTTTTATTTTTTTTCTAGATATTATTTTAGCGTTGCTTGCAGTGGCTTGCTATCTTGATTGATATGTTAATGTATAGGTATTTTTTAACAATTTTATTATTATTTTAGGAGTCAGTCCCAGGCCCCAGCAAGACGACAACGCCAAACGGTACCCAGTCTCCAAAGGACGAGCCGCCGAAGAAGAAAAAAGGCCTTTTCTCAAAGGGCAAGCAAATTCTAAAAAAGATGACGAAGAGCCAAACATCCAAAAAATAACCCTAGTCGATGTAATATTTATTATTTATTATTGTAAATGAGAATTTCTATCAATACTTTTATCTAAATTGGCAAATCAAAATTTGTCTTCAGACTGACTGACTGACAGACAGACACAGACAGACAGACAGACATTTAATGTGGTCGGCTTTAGCTGCCATCTGTCCGACGTTTCAATATTTAAAATCCTCGTACTTTATATTCTTCACCAGAGACATTCGTTCAACAGGTTTTTTCAAATGTTTGGCAGGTTTAACCGGTTTGACCAGGAGAGTGTTTTAAGATTATAGCGAAATATTAGGCTGTTCAAATGTTGTCAACTGTTGTTGTAAGGTTGACAGAAGTCGGTGTGAAAAAACTGTAAAAATGAAATATGTAATATATGTAGAGTAATAGACGCTTATGCTCCGACAAAGTTTGTAAAAAGAGTGATTCGTACATGTTTTATTACGATAGACGTACTTTCAAGTATTACCACACTAACAGCAATAGAACATACTAGCAGCAATAGAACATACTAACAGCAATAGAACATACTAGCAGCAATAGAATATACTAGCAACAATAGAACATACTAGCAACAATAGAACACACTAACAGCAATAGAACATACTAGCAGCAATAGAACATACTAACAGCAATAGAACATACTAGCAACAATAGAACACACTAGCAGCAATAGAACATACTTTCTTAACTTACAGTATTTTAAAATGAATGAATTTTGAAAAGTATATTTTCAAATCGATGCAATGTTCGTGATTCCATAGCTCTATTTAGATTAAAATGAGATAATATTTACTCCTGACTAGAACAGACCGTTACAGTCATCACATAGTATTTATTGACCAGTATAAACAACTCTATATATTTTATCTCTACACCTTTGTAAAATACTATCTTTCAAAATGAAATAGAACAGCTGCGTTTTTAACAATACAAATAAAGTTTTTATTTAACTGTTTCGTCACCGTTAATGCATGTGGGACAATCCAAATGCGCATGTGCCTGGATGTATGCCAGTGTGTTTGGCAGCATCACAACCTTGCCGACATCCAGCGAATATTTCTTTTGTGTCGAGTGAACCACGGCCTCGAGGTCTGGTGACGAGCTCGACTTTGACGTTACAGTAATGTTAGATGATGTCATTCCAATTATGACGTCAAAGCTGTTGCCAAGGTAATCTAGACCAATGATTTTCATTCCTGTGGTGTTTGGTAAGAGCCTGGGCATGAATTCAAGGTACGGTTCGTGTAGCTTGAACCCACCGTAACCAAACAACACTGCCTGTAGGAACCCCCCTGCGCCAGTGATAAAGTTCACAGCACCTCCCCCTGGGGTTTCTGTCCAGACTTTAAATGGTTCTTGGACGTTAGCGTAGCTTTTATTAAATGATCGTTCAGCTTTGCTTACTTCACCGATGTCCAACCAATTAACAGCGAAGATTGATTTAGTCATGGCTGGGCCATCTGGTTCTGTACGAGGCTCGTATATGCTTAAGTCGTTCTTTCTAACCTGGGCACTCATATTGAACATCAATGGGAAACCCAGTAGAATAGCGTCCGCTTGCTTGACTATGATGTCAAGGCTGTACCCATCGTACTCGGGATGATATTCCTTCACGTGATCAAACGGAATATACATCTTGTTTGCTATAGTAACCCAGTCCTTCGGGGCATCCTTCACGATCTTCGAGGCGAACTCTAAATTAAGCCTCGCTATCGCGTTAGTGTAAACTGAGTTATTAACAACTCCTCGGTCTTCGTCTGGTGGCATGACGTTATATATGACGTAAGCGTTTTTTGATTGGTTAAACGTCACTCTACTGGCCCAGAATTCCGCAGTGGCGTAAATAAGGTCTGACCCAGTCTCTCTGAGCCAGTTAGTGTCACGTGTAGCCATCCAGTACTGTTTGGCGGCAATACCAATGTCACCTGTGATGTGCTGTTCATAGTCGGAGTAGATTTCTGCTGGACAGACTTCGTTACCGGTGACTGCGCTTTCCCAGGGGAACATGGCACCTGCGTACAAATACTGAGAGTTATTGACAGTCTAGAAAAAGGCCTTGGAAAAATACATGGGAACATGGCACCTGCGTACAAATACTGAGAGTTATTGACAGTCTAGAAAAAGGCCTTGGAAAAATACAACATATCAAGGATTACTATCTATTATCACATGTCAATACAAACCGACATTCATGATCATCATGTAGACATAAGTCATAACCTTGCGTCACTATAGCGACACTGACAAGAATAATGAATGTGAATAAACTAAAATGAACTGAAACTGTTTCCGCTTGTGCTTGTGCTATTGTATTTGTCCGACCTGTTTTCACAGCGAAATGAGGCCTCTCGTGCTTGCGTGTATGCTTGCGTTGGTAGTCAAATTTGACACGATTAGTTTTATTTTTGATTAAAAACTATTGCTAGATAGATCTATATGAGGTCTGTGTTCTCAAAAGGACCTTCAAAGCTTTTTTTTTTTAATATGCTTTTTTGAAGAAATATGTAAACAATTCGAAAAAAGAAAACAAACAAACAAGAACAAAACAATTAACAAAAAAAAAGAATAAATAAAAAAAAACGTGTCACGGCTGAGACTCGAACCCTCGACCCCCAGGTTCAAAAGAGATGATTGCCGGTAATTTATCCAAAAAAGGACCATACTCCCAGACATTATGCTGAGTCACCGTATGTTACGTATAGGATGAAGATTTCCACCTCATCCGCGCTATCGGGCATTACACCAATCAGCTTAGTGATCAAAGAGGGAGGGAACAGTCGGATCCTAGTCCCACTAAATAACTGCCCCGCACCACTAGGCTATCGTGCACGCTTATTGATTTGGAGGACAAAATAACCTAGTGTATCTTGTGAACGGACTGTCTATTGTTGTGCAAATTACTATGGTCCCGTGGCTCGCACTGTTAAACACACGGAAACACAGCGCGTTAGAAGCACACGGGCGCGGGTTCGATTCCTCGCTGCACCGGAAAAAAATTCTTTTTTTACCGTTTGTTTTTGTAAGAACATTTTATACTCAAGAAAATAATTATTTTAATAATGTCAAATCATTTAAAATAGTTATTTTTATTAATATATATATGAAGTCTGTGTTCTCAAAACGGCCTTGTTGACTAAGACCCATTTTGTAATAACAGTTCTCATATTGATAGATAATAAGCTTTATTTAACTTGATAAATTTACTAATTTTAGTGTGATCGTTCTTGTAATGGGGTTCATTTCTTAATCAAATTAATATTTCTACACTCGGTCCCAGTCCCTGCTGCAACCAATGGCTAATTGTGGGAAAAGCATCGATGAACATAATATCTGGAAACTAGCCAATTTGAAATCAAGCGAACCTGAGCAGAGCAGATTTAGTTCAAATTTCTATTGTTCTTCACGATTCTCTCCCCCTCATAAACAAGCTGTGACGTCATAATGATATAGGGCAATAAGCCATGATATTGGACGATGTGGATCAATTTTGCACTCTTCTTCCTCCCGCCCCTTAGTCACTCAAACAAAATGGCAGAACAAAACTGTAACTGATCTCATCAAATGTACCTGGAGTATTTGCTCTAGGCGTACTGTCTGCAGGTTCAGGAGTTTTGGAATCAATCAGTTCTTCTTTGAGCTTCCAAAAAGTTGTAATTTATTGTGATGTTCAAAGATAATTTGGTGTAAACAAAAAACGCTCACATTTGCCACCATTTTGCCTTGTTGACAGGGCTGTACACAGCACAGGGGCAGCAAGGTTACTTTTATTGTTTATTTTGTGCTGTTTAAATACGTACTCGCCACCCCCCCCCCCCCCCCCCCCCCCCCCCCCCCCTGAATTTTGGGTATCATCACAAGTTTCAAAACTTTGGATTTTTGTGAAAAAAGTAAATTACTAAATAAATAAACTAGTGACAGGGTTCAGGGTTATTTAAGTATCAGGGGGGGGGGGGGGGGGGGTTCTTACTACCTTTGTAAGATCGTTTTTTGGCTCGATTCTTTGCTGTTTGTAGTCGTTTGCTTCTGTATTCAAGACATGAACGAGCGATGTCAGGGAAGAGCATGACGAGTGGTGGATACATCCAGGTTTCTTGATCCCAAAATGTGTGCCCATTGTAACCATTACTCGCTAGTCCACCAGGGCTTAAACCGTACGGCCAAGAGGGACGAATGGAACTGATGAAATAGAATAGAACAGAGCCGTTAAGCGTTGGTAAAATATTGTGCGCCGGATATAACTGCATGTGTAAATAAAGATTATCATCATCATCATTATGTGTGTTCCGACATATGAGAGAACAGAATCACGTTAGCGAGCATTGTATGTATGCTGTCGTCACTCGTCATGTTGCCATCCTTGTTGTTGTTGTTGCTGTCGTCATCGTCGTAGTTGATGTTGTCATTCTTGTTGCTTTGTCGTCGTCATGTTTGTTGTTGTTGTTGTTGTGTGCCTATGCCTATTGTTCTACCAACCTTAGTATATAGTACTGCCTGTGCCTGTGCCTATGCCTAGCTACTCTACCAACCTTATATAGTACTGCCTATATGTGCCTTGCCTAGCTGTATTATGTGCCTATTGTTCTACCAACCTTAGTATATAGTACTGCCTGTGCCTATGCCTAGCTGTGCCTGCCTGTGCCTGTGCCTGTGCCTGTGCCTGTTGTTCTACCAACCTTAGTATATAGTACAAGCTGCCATACACGGCCTGTGCTATTGCTAAATTGCCTTCTACTTCAATGCGACCTTGTTGCCATATCTCAGTCCAGGCTTGTACATGACTCTGGAATAACCCATCTAAATTACTCACGGCCGACGCGTACGATCGATAGGCATCACCAAGAAAGTCCTCTGTGTTAAGGCTCGTCGATATGGATGTTACAAAATACCATTTTTGTTGAGAATGTTTCGGGACGTTTACGGGATCCCGCGGGACGTCGGTCCATACCACTGCGACTCCTAATCGTGGACTGTCCGGTTCCTCTGTTTCCTTGATGTAACCTTGCATGGCTTTGTAGTCATTGCGTGACGGCGATGGAGTATTTTGAAACAGTTCCAACTGTCGCAGTTCTAACGATGAAACCATTTTAAAGTCTATGTCTTCGCTGATTGGTCGAAAACTCGTATCGAAAGCCATTAAAATGTCTTCGTCTTGAGAGTTTGTCACATGTACTTGAGATACAATAATATGTTGACGAACCCTGTGCGCGTAGACTCTTTGTTCCAAAGTAAAGTTTGCAGCAGTCAAAGTGTACACGAAGACTCCTTGTGCCACGTCAAGACGCCATAGTTGAGTCTTCTCTCCTGGGACGTTTGTTTTCACCGTGATGTCACAAGTAGAAGGGATTCGTGCTCGATGACTTGGTGATGTTGTCCCATGACCATTAAATATCCCTGATGCATAGACAGTATCGCTGTAGACATTGGTTGCAATAAAACCATTTCCTACTGAAGCCATTAGATAATTCTGTGGAAGATGTTTGGCTTCGAAGACTGTCGATGTCGAAGCTGATTCATAGCCGGGTATTGTAGTCAGAAGAGTAAATATTAAACCTATCACCAGATCCATTGAGATGGAATACTGTGTCTCAGTGTTTGGATGAAACTGATCGACTCGTGATCGGTGGTTTGACGTTGTTTTGACCTCGGCTACGGAAGAGGCTGTCTATTGTGTCAATACATGGGGGAGGAGCTAGCTCTGGTTATCCATTGGAGACCACGGGGGTCTAATTTGTCTGGCCCTGGATATATTACTTTAACCTTGGTAGTTCTGCTGCTAGTTTTGATTCTACAAATTGATTTGATGATTGTGGTAAAGCAAAAGAACATCAATGCAGTACACTGATTCTATAAGTCGGCAAAACAAAACAAACAAACAAACAAAGCAAAATTATATAGGGCATGTAATATGGTCAACATTCGTGCAACATGCCCATTTTGAATGGTAAAAAAATGGTAAACACAGGAAAATAAGATCCAGTTAACTGGTTAACCGTGTTTATTCGAGTAATAGAGATTGAAAAGAAGAAAGAAAGCGAGGAAAAGGAGAAAAAGCACACACAAAAAAAAAAACACGTCCGGGCTGGGATTCGAACTCGCGGCCCTCACGTTGAAATCAAAGGAATGCCGGTTTTTTACCAAAAAAAGACCATACTCCCAGACATTATGCTGAGTCACCGTATGTTACGTATAGGATGAAGATTTCCACCTCATCCGCGCTATCGGGCATTACACCAATCAGCTTAGTGATCAAAGAGGGAGGGAACAGTCGGATCCTAGTCCCACTAAATAACTGCCCCGCACCACTAGGCTATCGTGCACGCTTATTGATTTGGAGGACAAAATAACCTAGTGTATCCTGCGAATGGACTGTCTATTGTTGTGCAAATTACTGTGGTCCCGTGGCTCGCGTCTGCAACTCAATGCTTTTGAAGCTGATGATCACGATCGATCCGCGGGTTCGATGATGGGACGACTCATCCTTTTTTTTTTTCTTTCTTTCTTTTTCTTTCTTTCTTTTCTTTTCTTTCTTTTCTTTCTTTCTTTCTTTCTTTCTTTCTTTCTTTCTTTCTCTTTCTTTCTTTCTTTCTTTCTCTCTCTTTCTCTCTCTTCTTTCTTCTCTCTCTCTTCTTTCTTTCTTTCTTTCTTTCTTTCTTTCTTCTCTCTCTCTCTCTTTTCTTTCTTTCTCTTTTCTTTCTTTCTTTCTTTCTTTCTTTCTTCTTCTCTCTTCTTCTTTCTTTCTTTCTCTCTCTTCTCTCTCTTCTTTCTTTCTTCTCTTTCTTTCTCTCTCTTTCTCTTCTCTCTCTTTCTTTCTTTCTTTCTTTCTTTCTTTCTTTTTTTCTTTCTTTTTTGCTTTTCTTTCTTTCTTTCTTTCTTTTTCTTTCTTTTTGTTTCTTTTTGTTTTTGCGTTTTCATTTTTGCGTTTTCGCAAGTCGGTTAACCAATTTGGAGATATTTCCTTTAGTGACCTATTTTAGAAAAAAATACTAAAAAGTTTCAGCGATTTTTATTTTCTGAGAAATTTACGATTTTCGAAAATCCGGCCAATGATCGGCAAATTGGCTGTGAATTGACCAGATTTTAAGACAACTTTAGAGAGGCGGTTCACGTACCCTTGGCTTGTTATCTTTGGTCAACATATTTCAAATGATCAAATACCGTCCAAGATGACGAATTATAGTGGGCTATAGGCCATGCTAAAATGCAAAATTATTGGTCAAAAATCGTCAAAATGACCAATTTTAGTGGGCTATATAGGTCATCCCTTTAGTGTATCTTGTGAACGGCTGTCTATTGTTGTGCAAATTACTATGGTCCCGTGGCTCGCGTCTACAACTCAATGCTTTTGAAGTTGATGATCATGATCGATCCGCGCGTTCGAATCCGCGCGTTGGGACGAATCCATTTTTTTTTTTTTTTTATTTTTTATTTCTCGTCCTTTTTTTTTTTTTCTTTGTTTTATTTCTTTTTCTTTCTTTCTTTCTTTCTTTCTTTCTTTTTCTTTCTTTCTTTCTTTCTTTCTTTCTTTCTTTCTCTCTTTCTTTCTTTCTTTCTTTCTTTCTTTCTTTCTTTCTTTCTTTCTTTCTTTCTTTCTTTCTTTCTTTCTTTCTTTCTTTCTTTCTTTTTTTCTTTCTTTCTTTCTTTCTTTCTTTCTTTCTTTCTTTCTTTCTTTCGTTCTTTCTTTCTTTCTTTCTTTGATTGATTTTTGCTTTTAGTCTGTTTGTTTTTTCTTTATCTTTTTTGTTTCTTTTTGTTTTTGCGTTTTCATTTTTGCGTTTTCGCAAGTCGGTTAAACCAATTTGGAGATATTCCCTTTAGTGACCTATTTTAGAAAAAAAGACTAAAAAGTTTCAGCGATTTTTATTTTCTGAGAAATTTACGATTTTCGAAAATCCGGCCAATGATCGGCAAATTGGCTGTGAATTGATCAGATTTTAAGACAACTTTAGAGAGGCGGTTCACGTACCCTTGGCTTGTTATCTTTGGTCAACATATTTCAAATGGTCAAATACCGTCCAAGATGACGAATTATAGTGGGCTATAGGCCATCCTAAAATGGTCAAAAATCGTCAAAATGACCAATTTTAGTGGACTATATATAGCAAGAGAAATGGCCAATGTTGATGGGTTATATAGGGCATGTAATATGGTTAGGGCTGTCTACAAGTTGCTCGGCAACTTTTGCGCAACTTTTCCGATTTCGGGCAACTTTTTTTGTTTCGAGCAACTTTTTTTGTTTCGAGCAACTTCTTTCTTTCTTAAACATTTCCACATTTCCACAAATTAAAACAAATTAAACAGGCTAATTAAGTACTAAAATTGGTTTATTTCGCTTTACGGGTCATAATACAGTTTGTAAACAGCATGCAGTGTTCAGGACTGGGTTAGTGGGCTGCCTGTGGTTATTTGAAAAGGCGATTCAGGTGGTCAGCGGTTACTTTACCAAAATTAAAAATGGTGGACAAAAATGACAACAAGCGAAATGCAAAAAAAAAGCGTTGATTTGATAAGCAGCATAGAGCTTTCAGCTGCTTTTTTAATTAGCTGCAAAGAGAGAGCCTTTACACTTACACAAGTGATTTTCATATAAATATTATTAATATAGCCATAAGATTAATCATGTAAACTAACATTGGCTGCACTGAGATGCCAAGAAAATGTTGTAAATTCCTCAGTGATAACAAGCTATACTATATGAAAAAATCAGAAAAACGGTTAGAAATATTCCTTTGATTGGGTAACTACAAGAGAAAATGAGGTAAGAGAAGGAATCCCTGGTATTGGGGTCTTGACCCATCATGTGCCCCGTTAATTCTATTTTTAGAATCAATCTATCTTTAGAACGGAACGTGATTGGTCAGATCATATAAGGCGAGGTCGTGGAGTCCGTTACGCATGCTTTGAAAAGTCAAAAAATTGAGCGACGTGAGCGAAGAAAATCTTCTCAACTTTCTCGAACATTTTACAAATTTTTACTTCGAAAACTCAATAAAGGATTTTACCAAATTATCCTTTTGGGATTTGACTGAAATTATTGTGAATTTGGGACACTTGAGACGATTCTAAATAGAGGAAAACAGCTTCAGTTTGCCATGTCCTTCGACAGAGAAAACCGATAATAAAAAGTGCAAGGAGTCATTTTGTTGTAGCCGGCGTCTTGTAGGACTGCAGATGGTTGAATTTAAAAATTTTCATGTCCACAATATGGCTGGTGCTTCAAGGTTTTGGTGGATGTTGGCTCTTGTAAAGTTTCCTTCGTGTTTTCCAACCTGAGAATAATTTAACGCTTGGACTTCGTAATTGTTGAATACAAGTGCCGGTAAGACCACATTAACTTTAGAGTTTGTTTTCGTGATTGCTTATCGTTGTGTAGTTTATATTTGTAGCACCTTAATTTTGCTCAATTCGCCTGAGTATTCGTAAAATCCTTCAATGAATCTTAGATAATTAAATTGTGGCCTTTTCTCAGAGAGTTGACGATATTGTTTCGCTCAGTTTTGTATTTGTATTCAGTGCAGACTTTGCATGTAAACATCATAGAAATCGTGCGACCACTGCTTTGTTATCTTGGAGCAGAAGCTGTGTAGTCTTTTGCTTTTCTTTTTACTGCGGTTCTCAGTATTATGCGAACTTAGACATTCAAACAGTCGGCTGGAACTTGGTTTTTCGCTACCCGTCAATCAAATTCAAAACTCAAACGAATTCAAAACTAAATACATTCTTCAACCAATGATCCATAATTTAGCTCAAAATCATATTTGGTTTCCATTTGGTGGGTCTTCTGACTTATATTTTTAAGTTTACTGATTTTTTATGTCGATTGACGGCAGCGAAAAACCAAGTTTCAGCCGACTGCTTGAATGTCTGAGTTCGCATAATACTGAGAATCGCAGTAATGACAAAAAATAAAAAGTTTTTGAAAGGAAAAAGGTTGAGTATTTTAAAATTCTACAAGTCAAGAGTGGTTGCGCGGGCATGGTAACTAAAGCTAAAAATAGCTTCGATCTAAAAATAGAATTAACGGGGCACATGATGGGGTACCAGGGATTCCTTCTCTTACCTCATTTTCTCTTGGTAACTAGCATCTTATTATAGTAAATACGAAAAGCAACATTGTAGCAACTTTAACATTTTGGAGCAACTTTTGAGCAACTTTTAGAGTTTTGGAGCAACTTTTGAGCAACTTTTAGAGTTTTGGAGCAACTTTTGAGCAACTTTTAGAGTTTTGGAGCAACTTTTGAGCAACTTTCCAAGATATTTTGAGCATCTTTTTTAACAATTTGGAGCAACTTGTGGACAGCCCTAAATATGGTCAACATTCGTGCAACATGCCCATTTTGAATGGTAAAAAAATGGTAAACACAGGAAAATAAGATCCAGTTAACTGGTTAACCGTGTTTATTCGAGTAATAGAGATTGAAAAGAAGAAAGAAAGCGAGGAAAAGGAGAAAAAGCACACAAAAAAAAAAAAACACGCCCGGGCTGGGATTCGAACTCGCGGCCCTCACGTTGAAATCAAAGGAATGCCGGTTTTTTACCAAAAAAAGACCATACTCCCAGACATTATGCTGAGTCACCGTATGTTACGTATAGGATGAAGATTTCCACCTCATCCGCGCTATCGGGCATTACACCAATCAGCTTAGTGATCAAAGAGGGAGGGAACAGTCGGATCCTAGTCCCACTAAATAACTGCCCCGCACCACTAGGCTATCGTGCACGCTTATTGATTTGGAGGACAAAATAACCTAGTGTATCCTGCGAATGGACTGTCTATTGTTATTCAAATTACTGTGGTCCCGTGGCTCGCGTCTACAACTCAATGCTTTTGAAGCTGATGATCATGATCGATCCGCGGGTTCGAATCCAGTTGATGGGACGACTCATCCTTTTTTTTCTCTTCTTTCTTTCTTTCTTTCTTTCTTTCTTTCTTTCTTTCTTTCTTTCTTTCTTTCTTTCTTTCTTTCTTTCTTTCTTTCTTTCTTTCTTTCTTTCTTTCTTTCTTTCTTTCTTTCTTTCTTTCTTTCTTTCTTTCTTTCTTTCTTTTCTTTCTTTCTTTCTTTCTTTCTTTCTTTCTTTCTTTCTTTTCTTTCTTTCTTTCTTTCTTTCTTTTCTTTCTTTTTCTTTCTTTCTTTCTTTCTTTCTTTCTTTCTTTCTTTTCTTTCTTTCTTTCTTTCTTTCTTTCTTTTTTTTCTTTCTTTCTTTCTTTCTTTCTTTCTTTCTTTGATTGATTTTTTGCTTTTAGTCTGTTTGTTTTTTCTTTATATTTTTTGTAGTTTTTTTGTTTTTTTGTTTTCATTTTTGCGTTTTCGCGCGCAAGTCGGTTAAACCAATTTGGAGATATTTCCTTTAGTGATCTATTAAGAAAAAAATACTAAAAAGTTTCAGCGATTTTTATTTTCTGCGAAAATTTACGATTTTCGAAAATCCAGCCAATGATCGACAAATTGGCTGCTGAATTGACCAGATTTTAAGACAACTTTAGAGAGGCGGTTCACGTACCCTTGGCTTGTTACCTTTGGTCAACATATTTCAAAAGGTCAAATACCGTCCAAGATGACGAATTATAGTGGGCTATAGGCCATGCTAAAATGGACAAAAATCGTCAAAATGACCAATTTTAGTGGGCTATATAGGCCATGCTAAAATGGTCAAAAATCGTCAAAATGACCAATTTTAGTGGACTATATAGGTCATCCTAAAACGGTCAAAAATCGTCAAAATGACCAATTTTAGTGGACTATATATAGTCAATGCAAAGTCCAGAATGGCCAATGTTGATGGGTTATATAGGGCATGTAATATGGTCAACATTCGTGCAACATGCCCATTTTGAATGGTAAAAAAATGGTAAACACAGGAAAATAAGATTCAGTTAACTGGTTAACCGTGTT
Source organism: Actinostola sp. cb2023 (assembly GCA_033675265.1). Taxonomy (NCBI): domain Eukaryota; kingdom Metazoa; phylum Cnidaria; class Anthozoa; order Actiniaria; family Actinostolidae; genus Actinostola; species Actinostola sp. cb2023. Next base: position 166,887 of record JAUJYZ010000200.1, on the reverse strand, counting down.
TATTCGAGTAATAGAGATTGAAAAGAAGAAAGAAAGCGAGGAAAAGGAGAAAAAGCATTAAAAAAAACACGCCCGGGCTGGGATTCGAACTCGCGGCCCTCACGTTGAAATCAAAGGAATGCCGGTTTTTAACCAAAACAAGACGCTCTACAAGCGTTTACTCGGGCTTCTAATGGTGAAATACAAATTAAAGTGCTGTTGAATGCTAAACATTGCTACATAAGCTTTTCATCCAAGAATAAGGATGTTAGGATATCTGCCCATTGTAGTCATGCAGGCTTTTGTGTTATTTTATTTATGAAACTAATTTTAAAATAAATAGTTTATGATGCCAACATATAAAATACTGCCATATGGGTGATCAGTGACCGGTTTTGAAAACGAGCCCTAAAAAGTATGCATAAATTAAAAGAGCTGTTGAAGCCATGTTGATTTCAAGCCCTAAAAGGTACGACATATATGACCATATATGGCAGAAAAGTGATTGTGCTGATATCATTTAATCAGTGACTGGACAACATATTTCTTGTGTTCTTTCAATTGACCCTAAAAGGTATGGACTCGTGTTACATAACTGTCTTGTGTCGGAACCCTAAAAGGTTTACATAGGAAATATTTTGAACCCTAAAAGGACGTCGATCACCCCTACCAGTTGGAGAAAGGTAGTAACCCCCCCCTCCTACAATAATACAATATTGTTATAATTAGACAACTAGTGAATTTTATTGAAACTCATACTTTTTCAGTAACTGACAATAACTAAAATAAAAGGAAGAACATATAATAATGAATCAGATCAGATGAGGAATGTTTTGTAATGAGTGTCCCATTATTAATGTTTCACTAATTCAGTGTGTAAACATTCTAGTTAGTGGTCATTGTTCTATTCTGAACAGCAATGGATCCTATTGTTAATATGAATGAAGTATAATTTTCCCTCAACAGACATTCAAAAGCTCTATCTATGGGCATGCAGTAGGTATAACCCTCAATATTTATTGCTCTGTCACCATGTACATTACCAGTGTAGCTTTCGCTGTATTCAAATTGATAGTCTGTATCATACTGTAAGCATTGTTGGTAATTCTGTCATCATCAAAAATGACTGTCCAGATGATTGAGATAAGCTTGTATACAACTCATTCCCAATATTCATTATTTGCACCAGGTCACTCTGGGAGGTTGTTGGTTGTCTTTTATTGTATATCAAAGAACACAAACTCATTGCAACACATTGTTTCTCCAGCATTTCGACCAAATACTAAAATATTGCCTTGACTATAAGGTGCTCTTATTGTTTTGTTTGGATCAATAAGTAGAGTAGGACCAGGATTCTTTTCTATATCTGTTCTCAATGCAGACTGACAGAAATTTCTTCTGTGATTAAGACTTTTATATGTAGTGGACTTTGAAGAACAGTTTTCATCTATAAAACCCATTGATTGTAGATTTGGCTCCTTCAAAACTCGTTGTAAAACGCCTTTTTCTTTCTTCTTTTGGAGACAATATGAATAGAGCGGTAAGTGATCTTTCTAAAAGACTGTCTTTTTATAGTACTGGGAATAGGTCTATAGCAGTCACGTCGAGCAATACGTAAGCTTAAGTATATTATTGACAATATGATGAATCTGTGACGATGCTGGCACAGTTTTTTCAATACAAGAAACAAACATTGCACGTCGAGATCTAAACTCATTTATTTCATTAATTGACGAGTCATCATGAACATTTTCACTACAAAGGTTAGCCTGGATGCGAACATTTGATTTCGTCTCTACAATAGTAAGCTGTTGTTGACAATCTTGTAATATTGATTCAGTACTAGCTTTATGTAGTTCGTACGATTCTATCATGGCCGCTTTGAAGTTCTCACCTTTCTTCAAGATATCTGCTTTTTGTCGTCAAACTTCAGTTCATCAGGCTTCGTGTTGTGTAATACACTGTGCATAGCTATGCAGTTCTCAGATGAGTTCTTATTTGAGTTCATAATGTTCATATTTATGTTATTTTGTAGCTCATTTAAGTCTATATTGATTTGTAGCTCTTTGAGTTCGTGGACCGACCCGTTTCGAAAACGCTCGTCTTCTTTTAGTGTGGGCCTACCACGCCGGAACAGCGTGTGCATTTGTAAGTGAGAAGAGCGTGTCTAACAGCAAGCGATATATCATCTCAGTTATCGACGATGTCATGAGCTTTGTCCGAAAGAGGAATATCGAACTTTTTCAAACGACTCCGCCACAGGCACAGAAGTATTCCTTCTTCGAATGAGTCAAACGTGCACGTCTCGTATGAGCCTGCGATATGAGCCTGCGATATACGACCGAGCGCATGCGCTGTCATGACGATTTGTCCATTTTGTGACCTACGAAGAAAAAGAAAGCCCAATTTATAACTCGGGCTTCCTGTTATGGAGTGTTATTCCCGCCAATATTCAGTTTTAGATTTTCTGTTTTTTTTCAACTTTTGTGTTTTTTCAACTTTTGTTTTTCAACTTTTGTGTTTTTTTTCAACTTTGTGGGTCAATTTCAACTTTAGTGTTTTTTCAACTTTGTGGGTCAATTTCAACTTTTGTGTTTTTTCAACTTTTGTGTTTTTTCAACTTTTGTGTTTTTTTCCAGATGGCCTGGAAACTAGCGAAGGCATGAAAACGAGGTTGGTATTTTTCAAAATGGCGGACACTTCTACAGAAGAAATGTTTGAGTTTAATCACAGGAAGCCCAAGCTGTGGTTTTGTGGAGAATATCGTAAAAATATTTTTCCTGTAAATGTACTCTAATAAGACTTGAAACTGTGGTAGTGTCTTGTGGTCTTTATTTACTATACCTGTACAAATTTCCAACGAATTTCAGCATTTTCTAATGTCTCTCCTCACCGTCACTTATAATTGCCATCTATCACAAAGTAAGGGCAAGGGCGGATACAGGAATTTTTCAAAGGGGGGGTCCAAATGCTCAATTCAGCGTGAAGTGACGTCATGTTCAACACTGTTGGATAAGTGACGTCATAATAACGTAGTTTTGTAAAGGAGTTTTTGCAGTTGAGTAAGACTTTGTAAGTCGCTTTGTCCACAAGTTTTTGTACAGTACCGGTCAGAAAAAAGCGCACAGCACATAAAACACAAACCAAAAAGAAAGCACCCAAAACGCAGTGACGCGTTTTTATAAACAACAACACAACAACTGTCAGTATTCGTACTCTCTTGTGTTTTTTTTTTTTACATTGGGAAGAATTGCGAAACAAGGAGCAGAGCTGCTTAGAAATAGTATAAACCATCAAGCTTAGCAGCTAGGTCATGCGGGCTAGTTGATTCGTTGTAGATATGGACCATGATAATTACACAAAGTTATCAATAATAATACAATATGACTTCAAACGCACTCGCACACGCGTATTTGTCATTTTCTTTTAGTATTGTTTTCTTTTGTAAAGTTGGAAACAGAGAAGAACACGGCACATACACATGCACAAGTTAAAAAAAAACGCCTGAAACCCGATCCGGCGCGAAAACTAAGTTATGTTCGAACTCTGAAAACATACCAATTCGCTTGATCGACCGGCCCCGTGACAGCGGACAAGAATAGTCGAAGCGTCATTGGGCAAAAAAACACTCCGATATTCAGAAGCGATCAGGAGCCATGCAATAGTTTACTTCGCATCAGTATTAATAATGTTCTACAAATGTGAGACTTGGAGAGTATTGCATGCATTGGCAGGAAATCGATGTCTTTCACGAACTGTATTTGGTTTGCTTGACAAATAACCTTCAGTATTGTGTTGGTCTTACTGATATTTTAAATTAAACTACTAATGAGCCTCTTCATAACGCGTTTATCAAAAATCATAAACGCAAATACGCGAGTTTTTTTTGTTTACAAAAGCAACGCACTCGCAAAGTTAACGCGTTTTTCTGCCGATTCGCTTTACTCTGACCGGTACTTCCCGGTACTGTAGGTCACAAGTTGTCTTGCTGAACCATGACAGGTGGGACAAGGTGAAATAGTTGAGATCCTGTCCTGTTTTCTGTGCATGCTGACGAAAGGGGGGGGGGGGGTCCTGACCCCCTGGACCCCTCCCCTGCATCCGCCCTTGAAGTAGTCTCCCTCGCAGCCGTGCTAAGTGTCGTCACGCAACGCTCTCTCCCCTCAGACACGGCTGCTTATCCAAGCTAAACATTCCGTTCCAATTGTAAGTGTTTAGCCAATCATATCAAGTTATTCGATATTCATGTTCACTGGTTGTCAACAACTCGACACTCCCAGGCTCATGTTTCGTTGTTTATTTACCTAAGAACATTGCAAAGTTAGGAAATGAATTCACATACACGATTTACTAGTCTTCCTGGCAGCCGTGTTTAGTGTATTGGTTTAGTGCATTGCCCAGTTAAACTCTTTGATACTCGTTCATATGAAATTATTTCGCTGCAATTAAGGCAAAACGCTTCGTCAATGGACGTCATCTTGTTTGTCACTGGTCTTTGGTATGTTCGGTATGGCGCGAACCTTGGCCTGTTTTCGGGCAAAGAGCTCTGATTGGCTAATTCTGTGGAACGGAATGTTTAGCTTGGGTAAGCAGCCGTGTCTGAGGGGAGAGAGCGTTGCGTGACGACACTTAGCACGGCTGCGAGGGAGACTACCCTTGAAGGGGACCTTAACCTTACATCCTACATTCCTATGGATTGCATGTCTGTCACATCAAGAGTCCTCCATTGTTGCACATGCAGTCCTTTTTACAGAAATCCATTCTGACATTCGACTAAATTCATTGTCGGGAAAATCTTCAATATTATGCTACTCGAACTCGACCACTACATTATCGAGATCTTTGTTGTTCATGCAGGCGTCGGTTGCCCTACGGTCCTTACACTGATATCGAGTAAAGTTCCAATGCTATAGCCTAGCTACAGGATAGTGACGATCTGTAGTGAAGGAGAAGTTCGAGCTGTTCTCTGAATCCATGTTTCCAGTCTCAATTTCTCGAATCACGTCCAATAAAATCTCCCTTGGACTTATCCTGCGAGCAGATATTTTCTAACCCTCTCCTAAGAGTAAGAGGAAGTGATCAGGAAAATACCTCTGCTCGCAGGGCACAAATTCAGTAAACTCAAACATTTCTTCTGTAGAAGCGTCCGCCATTTTGAAATTTCATGCCTTCGCTAGTTACCAGGCCCTCTGGACGTGTCAGAGAAAAAACACAAAAGTTGAAAAAACACAAAAGTTGAAATTGATCCGCAAAGTTGAAAAACACAAAAGTTGAAAAAACACAAAAGTTTAAATTGATCCGCAAAGTTGAAAAAACACAAAAGTTGAAAAAACACAAAAGTTTAAATTGATCCGCAATTCAAAGTTGAAAAAACACAAAAGTTGAAAAAACACAAAAGTTGAAATTGATCCGCAAAGTTGAAAAACACAAAAGTTGAAAAAACACAAAAGTTGAAATTGATCCGCAAAGTTGAAAAAACACAAAAGTTGAAAAAACACAAAAGTTGAAATTGTTTCGCAAAGTTGAAAAAACACAAAAGTTGAAAAACAAAAGTTGAAAAAACACAAAAGCTTAAAAAAACAGAGAAAATCTAAAACTGAATATTGGCGGGAATAACACTCCATAATCGTGCACGCTTATTGATTTGGAGGACAAAATAACCTAGTGTATCCTGCGAATGGACTGTCTATTGTTATTCAAATTACTGTGGTCCCGTGGCTCGCGTCTACAACTCAATGCTTTTGAAGCTGATGATCATGATCGATCCGCGGGTTCGAATCCAGTTGATGGGACGACTCATCCTTTTTTTTTTTATTCAAATTACTTTCTTCTTTCTTTCTTTCTTTCTTTCTTTCTTTCTTCTTGATTCTTTCTTTCTTTCTTTCTTTCTTTCTTTCTTTCTTTCTTTTCTTTCTTTTTTCTTTTCTTTCTTTCTTTCTTTCTTTCTTTCTTTCTTTCTTTCTTTCTTTCTTTCTTTCTTTCTTTCTTTCTTTCTTTCTTTCTTTCTTTCTTTCTTTCTTTCTTTCTTTCTTTCTTTCTTTCTTTCTTTCTTTCTTTCTTTCTTTCTTTCTTTCTTTCTTTCTTTCTTTCTTTCTTTCTTTCTTTCTTTCTTTCTTTCTTTCTTTCTTTCTTTCTTTCTTTGATTGATTTTTTGCTTTTAGTCTGTTTGTTTTTTCTTTATCTTTTTTGTTTCTTTTTGTTTTTGCGTTTTCATTTTTGCGTTTTCACAAGTCAGTTAATCCAATTTGGAGATATTTCCTTTAGTGACCTATTTTAGAAAAATATACTAAAAAGTTTCAGCGATTTTTATTTTCTGTGAAAATTTACGATTTTCGAAAATCCGACCAATGATCGACAAATTGGCTGCTGAATTGACCAGATTTTAAGACAACTTAAGAGAGGCGGTTCACGTACCCTTGGCTTGTTATCTTTGGTCAACATATTTCACACACGAAATAATACACTCAACAGCATTACTTTCACGTTTTAACTTGTTCCATCCAAATCAGTTTTTTTGTGGTGGTGGTTTATTACAGATACTTTTGGAACCTGGATTCTGTATCTATAAGCTAAATATTTCAGGTTGGACTATTTTCAGACCCATGGCGCGGTAAAACTCAATACTATATACTGCGAAAAACTTCACAAAATATATATAAATAAACCATTGTGAGGGCCGTACATAAAATAGTACAGTTCTCAGTACGTTTTGGTATGTTTTTCGCCTTGCTAGGGGGGCAAGTGTTTCCCTCCCCCCCCCCCCCCCCCCCCTCCCCCCCCTCCCCCCTCCCCCCCCCCCCCCCCCCCCCCCCCCCCGACTCTATGCTGTGTACGGCCGGCCGTTGTATATGTTCGGGTCTGCTCATCGCATTTCACCCTGTAATCGCAACCAGGAGTGTGGACGAAAAAAGATTTTCATGTGACAGTTGCTGAGTATATTTTGAACTTCATATCGACAACTAACAAACATAAACACAAAAACAATGACAGCTGTAGAAGGTTCTAGCTTGAGTTTGTCAAGATGTCTAAGAAATATGAATTCCAGAGGTTAAGTTACTGACATTTTTATAATTAGGGAAGTGGTTCGACCATGTTCAAGCAGTTCGCAAAGCAGTGACATATCGAAATCTTTAAAACGTCGTGTTGACAAAACTTCTTTCTGCCCAGTTGTCGTACTACACGACTTCACTTTTTGCAAATCATTCACAATTTAGCGCTATGCTTAGACGTTTTGTTCTGTAAGTAAACAGTTGTCATGAAAGTGAGAATATCATTCTATCATCTTTGCTCCTGATTGGTTAATTTTGTCAGAAACCCAGCAAAAGTAAACACGTACAAGTTATGACGTAAAAATGCAAATCAGCCTCCATAAGCGACCTAGTCAAGGAAAATAAACATGAAATGCTCTTCGTCGAAATAAGAAGTTTTTCCTCCATCTTATTGAAAAATACGCTTTCTAAAATGAAGACATGGCGTTTCTGTGTCCGTCACAACTAACCGTCAAAAAGAAAGGTAGGTGTGTGGTTCGTCGAGTGTCTAATAACTCTGTTGCTTTCCAATTAGTTCCTGATTAGTTTCGATGAAAATCTAACTATTTTTCACATAAAACTGTTCATCATAATTCAAGTTTTACATGCCGGCAAGACTCCTGTTCCATCACGAGACTCCTACAAGGAAAATGGCAAAACAGAAAACCCGATTTCAGAGTATAAATCAGCTCTTAAAAGTCCCAGTACGTCGACTGATTCAAGTCAAAGAACAAGCGAACAAAGAACTGTGCGAATCAAAGAATCCAAGACCTTCATTCATAGGAAAATCAAAGCTGCTTCCTCAACAAAACCTGCAAATATTCGAGTAAAAATAACTCATAATTTTGTATCCAACGACGAAGAAGAGTTGAACGTTAAGAAAGGAGAATACGTAATTATATTATATCAACAAAACGACTGGTTGTTCGTGAAAGACTCGTCTGGCAAAGAAGGTTTTGTACCGTACGCATATTGCTCTACTTCCAATGCATCTATAGACTCTAAATCAAGTACATCGGGTTATGAGGAGAGCTTTGAAGGGAGTGATGACATTGAACAAGGTGTTGACAGTCGTATCCATAAATCAAGAACTCAAAACACTAAAACATACTTCCCTAAGCGATCGTACGGTCCTCAAATGACAGTGTTGTACAATTATAAAGCAAAGTACGAAAATGATGTGAGGGTGATTCGAGGAGAGAGTGTTATGTTGTTGAACGATCAGGATCCCGAGTGGTTATGGGTAGCTACTGAAGACGGCGAAGAAGGCTTCGTTCCACGTACATTTGTCCTATCTCATACATGTGAAGGTAAGAACATACGGTGTTGTTTTAACGTATGCATAATACGAAGGTACTACTGGCACTACTTATGGAGTAGCCTTTCTGTACTTGAACCGCGGAGAATTCTGCCGTTTGTGTCCCATACATTACTAGAACAGTTTGCCTCTAGTTCCTGTCTATAAACACCACGAGAATCTTATTTTACATTGTACATTTTCGTCTTATAGGGTGTCGAAAGAAAATCTCACAAAAGCGATCGTCTTCTAAGCGCGTCAAGAACTCAGAACTCAACACTTCAGACTGCACAGCTGCTAGCACAGCTACTAGCACAGGCTCCCACCAATCATCGGTAGACAGTACTGACAAAAGTCATCAAATAAAAGGCACTAAGCTGATAGCTTTGTACGACTTTGAAGGAACAGCATTTGATGATCTTAACGTCTTGGCAGGAGAGTATGTGTATGCTAATCTCAAGGACCAGATCGTTCCACATTGGATATGGGCGTATTCACCGCACAGAAAACGATCGGGTTTTATTCCCGAGGATTATCTTAAAGAACCTGTAATAAGTGATATATGATTTGGTATGTGGTGTGGTATGAAATAGTGCAATCACGTGACTGTTGAATACACTGTTACACCAGCAACATGCGCACGTGACAGTGTCAACGTCCTCGTTGATTGCTAGCCGAATATTGCTAGCCTGGATTTCACCAGCAAGCACAAGCACAACAGACCTTATGTCACTGTGAAAACGGGCCTGACGCAAGCATAAGCACAAGAGACCTTATGTCACTGTGAAAACGGGCCTGACGCAAGCATAAGCACAAGAGACCTTATGTCACTGTGAAAACGGGCCTGACGCAAGCATAAGCACAAGAGACCTTATGTCACTGTGAAAACGGGCCTGACGCAAGCATAAGCACAAGAGACCTTATGCCACTGTGAAAACGGGCCTGACGCAAGCATAAGCACAAGAGACCTTATGTCACTGTGAAAACTGGCCTGATGCAAGCATAAGCACAAGAGACCTTATGTCACTGTGAAAACTGGCCTGATGCAAGCATAAGCACAAGAGACCTTATGTCACTGTGAAAACGGGCCTGACGCAAGCATAAGCACAAGAGACCTTATGTCACTGTGAAAACTGGCCTGATGCAAGCATAAGCACAAGAGACCTTATGTCACTGTGAAAACTGGCCTGATGCAAGCATAAGCACAAGAGACCTTATGTCACTGTGAAAACTGGCCTGATGCAAGCATAAGCACAAGAGACCTTATGTCACTGTGAAAATAGGCCTGATGCCGGCAAGCATAAGCACAAGAGACCTTATGTCACTGAAAATAGGCCTGACGCTAGCATAAGCACAAGAGACCTTATGTCACTGTGAAAACGGGCCTGAAGCAAGCATAAGGGCAAAATCAGGCTTAACCATGGACTACCATGAATTACAAGCTCAGTGCATGCATGTGTAGCTTGAAAAGCATCAGTTCTCTCTAGATGTGTTTCGCAGTCAGTTTCTTTCTAAGCTTTTCTATAGACCACTTTTGATATTGATTCCTTTTGACACAGTAAGTTGTTTATACACTGAAAACTAGCTGACTCTCCCTTCTACTTGTCTTCTCGATGCTATTTCAAGAGAGTACACGTAGTGATTGTTAATAACTTACATGTACTTGGTCATTCTCCATTCCTTTACTACAGTAGAGTATCTCGTACTGGCTTAATATTGACATGAACTCGATGGTTTGTACAGCGACCAAGGTGTACAGCTGACATAGCAGTATCATAATTGCGCCTCAATTAAGGTTTCCAAAAAGGCCTATAACACTGGCCCTGGTAGTCACGTGGTGCTGTTAGACGCGGACCAAATATGAGGGGGTAGGGGTAGGGGTAGGGGGTTGGGAGTAACAAGTGCCAAGCCATTACTCAACTATTCTCATACAAACGGTCCATTTTACTCTTGGTATTCACGTATATATGGTTACAAATGTATTGTTTTATAATAAAAAGCTTTGCAAAAATTATAATCGAATATGCATTTTTCAAAAATACTTTCAATAAACATGTACTGATATTATATACTCTCTCTCTCTCAAGCGTAGAAATAATATACTTAGCTTTTGTCTTTAATCTTCACTGAAATGCTTTACAACCTGCAATCTTTGCTGAAAGTGCTGGCCCAACGCTTTGAAATACACTGATGAAAGGGAATCTCTGCTCCCTCGTTGGAAGGGGAATAACAGTGAGCAATGATTTGTAAGAATAATTTTAACTTGTGAGTCGTCGTACCAACGCATTTTGGCAGCGATTGTAGGCGCAAGGCATTGGCTAGTGACGCAACACACTAACACAGGGAGCCCAAATCATGTTAGCGGGCTCATCTATTTACATATAATAAAATGTATCTGGTTTAAAATAAAGTCATAGTACATCTTGATGTCCGTGCTATGAAGATGTAGTGGTTATTATGAATAATCTTGATATGAAAATAATGAACTCCAATAAAAGATCGCCTTTTGATTTCCTTGGGACATCTACCATGGGCGTACGTAGCCAACTAGTACACAGATGACTTGATGGGGTTGAATACCTACATGCCTTGCTTAGCGTAGTGACGGGTGAAAGAGCAGCCATGTCGTTTCACAAGTCAGGCGAAAACAGCTTCGAAAAACTGCTAAAAATATGGAGTTGCATTCAGCATGCATTCGTCTACATATGAATAAGATACTATTTTCTGTAAAAATCACAGCGTTACAATGTTTATAATGATGAGGAGAACCCTGAGTGAACTTTGCCTCTGGTCGTGAATAAAACCATGATTTACAATTTGTGGCGTTTATCCTGCATCATCTCTCATCAAGGATACTTTCAAACCTCGAGGAGATTTCCTTCAATTTCACTGATTTCTTTCAAGCTTTTTAGCCAATATAAGGAAACACGTTCAACAAGAATAACATTTCCAAGAGATGGTTAATTGGACGCGTTAAACGTAATGTTCCTTTATCGTACCCTTGCGACTCTTTCTCTTCTTACATACGGGACATCTTGCTGAGGGTCCAAGCTGTTCTGGCTGCTGCACCTCGTCAGAACAAAGGTTGACTACTGACAAAATAGGGCTGCAAAAACATTCCTGAGAACCAGCGCTGGACGAGTCTCCATCATGTTCATCTCTTCGTCTGGATGATGAGCGTCGAATAGTTGGTATTCGAGTACTTGCGTCTCTTCTCATGTTTCTGTCTGATGACTGATCAGACACATGGCTGCTTGCCAGTGATACTCGGTCAAACGACGAAAACGACGATGTTTTGGAGCCTGATTTGTGTGAAAGACGAGGTGAGAGTCTTAGAGAACCAGACCGTTCGAAATATGGGGCCTTCAATTCCTGTTCTGAAATGCGAGGTGAGATTCTAAGAGAATTAGATCGTTCAAACGGTGGGGCATTCGAATCCTGTTCTGGAGTACTTGTCGCGATTCTCTGGCTCTCGAGTTTAAACTTATCGTATGACCTATGAAGAGCGTCGTTGTCCTTCCTCAATGCTTGGTTTTGTTCCTGTAACTTGCCAATAACACCGTCTTTATAAGAACATTCTTTTCCCAGTTTTTTAATCTCCAGATGAATTTTGTCCAGTCGAGGATTTTTGGCGCACAGCTCATCCTTGTCACGTGTTAGTTTTTCTACCAATCTCGATAAAGCGTCGATTTGTCGGCGGGAATCCTTTTCGTGCTTGTCAAGAAGGTACGCGAGCCGCTCTTTCTTGGAGATTTCGTTGTGTTTTTCGTTCTCAGTCTTGTCAATCTTGCCAAACAACTCCTCCTTTTCAGCTTCTAAATCTCTTGTCGTCAGGATTTGACTTTTCATGTCTCGTTCCAAGGATTGTAAGCGAGCTGCTAGCATTTTCTTTTGTTCTTTTACTTTTGTGTTCTCATAAAATAAGTTTTCAAGTTTCTCACGCACTGCATTGTCCTTACTTTTCTGAAGAAAACTTTCCTGGATTTCGTTTAGTTGTTGTCGATTTATTTCTTCAAGTTGCTCTTTTTCCATTTCACAGCAAACAACGCGATCACTGAAAAGCTCAATTTCTCGATTGAGATGACGAATTTGCGTTTCCGAGGTCTTCTGAATGGTCAACAACTTATCGTTGTCTTCTCGATAACTCATCAAATGGCGTTCCTTTCTCTTAGTTTCTGCATACAAATCCTGATTCTGTGATCCCAACTTTTTATTTGCTGCCTCAAATTCATTCCTCTCTTCCTGTAACTTCTTGTTCCAGATTTTCAACTCGTCGCGCACTGCTGTCAGCTCTTTGCAATCCTTGCGCAACCATTGTAATTCTCTGTCTTGCTCCATTATTTCCATCTCCAAATGCTTGCTTTCTGCCAGCAGATCATCCTCATGTTGAAGAGGCGTAGATTCGACCGCATTCTGAAGCTCTTGCTTTTCAATTTTAATTTCTGGCGCCATCTCCAAGCGTCGATTTCGTTCATGAAGTTCTGCATATTGTTGTTCAAGAGAATTCATATTTCTTCTAAACTCTTGCTCGTTTTTCTCAGCTGTTATTAGTTTGGCTTTCATTTGCAAGCGATCGCTACTGATACTCACCATTTCTTCTCGTTCTGAAGACAAACATTTGACTATAGCTGAAAGTTCTTTCCTTGTGCTAGAACCAATGTCCTCCAAGACTTGTTTTTCCTCCAAGATGTCACTCAATTTATCTTGCAAAAATTGCAATTTATCATTTAGCCTATTATTCTCGCTTATTACAAAGTCGAGTTTTCTCGAGAGCCTGTTTTCGTCTTTCGGCACTGCATCGACCTCCTCCTGAACGCGTGGATTGAGAGAATCGATCATCTTTCTAAGATCACAAAGTTTGTCTTGGAGATCGTCGTAGTTGAGAGACTGGAAGCTGTTTGCTTTAAGAGTGTCAGTTTTGTCTTCTTGCCCAGTTGTTACACCCAGTTTCTTCAAAGCTCTTGTAAGTTCTTTAGCTATTTTAGACAACATCTCTTCAACAAACTCCCTGTCTGTCTTACTTCGTGAACGCAGGTCTTTCACTTGTGCTTCAAGGATGACAATTTCTTTGCGAGCACTTTCGAGCGATTCTGCTTTGGCAATAGGAACATCTCTGTCGTGTCCTTCAACCTGAGAAACTGCGGGTATCTCCATCGACGTTACTTTCACCTTTTCAACAACACCTTTCGCGAGCACCAGCCTCTTGCATTTGCTTTCGTACTTTTCTTTATCAGCAACTGCTGTTCGTAGATTCTTTCTCAAGTCTGTCTGGATTGCGTCAGATGCTTGTAAGTTCGTTTTTAGTTTTACCATGTTTTCTCTGGACTTGCGAAGGTCGTCTATCAACGTTTTGCACTCTCGTTTGGTGGCCTCAAGTTTGAACTCGTCGTGCACTTCTTTCTTGGATACATTGTAAAGTTCGTCCTGAAGATTGATGACTTTGCGGTCTGCTTCTTGTAACTGGGCCCGTAGTCTCATGTTTTCTATCGTGTAGTCCTCTAGAGCACCATCGCGGTCTTCACTCTCATCTATATTTACACACGACTGTACTTCACTTTGTACAACAGTGACTGTCTGCTCTTCCACCTTTTGCAGTTCCTGCTGTTGTGTTTCCTCCCTTGTTTTGCTTTCTAATTTGGTTTTCAGGTTTTCAATTTCTTTCTGGCTTTTTTCCAACAAAGAATTTAATCTTTGAACTTCGCATTGTGCATCTAGGAGCTGCTTAGCGTCATGTTTGTCATTACAGGTTCTTCCTTCGGTTTCCTTGGGTGGATCGCTTTTGCCGAGAAGCTGTATCAACTCAGTTTTAGTTTTCTCCAAGTCATCTTTCAGCTTCGTATTTTTCTCTACATATTCCAATTTCGACTTTTCGAGCTCGTCAAGTTGTTCACGTAGCGTGGCTTCTTCTTTCACAAACTGTTCCAAAGCTGTCTCGGTTTTTTTGTTTTCTTCTAAAGCCAACTGCAACTTCTTCGTTATTTCCTTCTTGATATCGATGGCTTGGTCTTCAAGTTCGTCTCGTTCAGTAAGGGCTTTATCGATCTCATCGTGTAATCTCTGACGCTTTTCTCTCATTTCTCCTAATATATCTTCCAGTTCTTCTTTGTCTTCGCTTGCTTCACTGAGTCGTAGTCGCAGATCAGTGCATACAGCTTTGATCTTGTCGATCTCATCAGCGAGGAATTTCTTCTCATCTTTAGTTGCTTTAAGCAAAGCCTCTAGATGTGATATTTTAGCTTTCAAATCACCTGTTATTGTACACAAGCGTTTGCTTTCCTTTTTATTTCCTTCCAACTCTTGGCTTTTCTTGTTCTTTTCATCTGATTGTACTTTCAGACTGTTATTCAGAGTTAAATTGTCTATTATGGCTGTCTTTAGGTCGTCTTCTAATTTATCATTCTTGTTTCGTTCATCGTCTAATTGTTCACGTAGGTTTTCTAATACTTTCTGAACGCGTTCTTCATCACCGAGTAACTTTGCATTTTCCTCCTTGATGCTGCCCATTTCTCGATCTCTTCTAGATTTATCTCTTCGAAGTTCGCGAGTCAGATTTTGAACTTTATCTTTGTATTCTCCAAGGCTGTAGGTTATCACCAATTGATTTTTCTCCAAGTTAGCAATTTGTTCTTTATAGTTTTCATTTTTGTTTCTTTCGTTTTGCAACTCTTCAGTCAGAGCATCTTCCAGTGTTTTCTTTTCTGTGGACACTTTTTCGAAGTTCGCGGTCATTTCATCACAGGATTGCTTGAGCTTTTTTACCAGGTTTTCAGTGTCCTTCTGTCGTTGCTTCCCAGACTCTGATAGTTCTTGCAGTAGGTCATATTGCTTCTCCAAAGAACTAGCTTCTTGTTGAGTCTTTCGTAAATTCGCTTTGAAAGTTCCTTTGTCTTTTTCAAGTGTGGCAAGAAGGGTTCCTCTCGATTTCAGTTGTTCTTTGACACTCGCCAAATCTTCTTCAAGACGCAGCTTTTTACTTTCAAGTTGAGATTTTTCATCTTTCGCTTCACGAAGAGCTGTTTTCTTTAAATCTATCTCTGCTTTTAGAACTTCGATTTCTTTCTTGCATTCCTTTTGCTCCAACTCAAAGTTGGCAACATCTTCTTTAAAGTCTCTGTTTTCGTCAAGGATCTTCTGCATGAAATTCTTCGAGACCCCGAGTTTCTCGTTCAGATCTTTCAAGCTGCTCGACCTTTCTGCTAACATTTTATGGAGTTTGTCACTCTCTTCCTCAGTATCGCTGGTCGATGTCTCCTTTCTTGATGGTTTCTTAACTTGACTCATGCTTTTCAAATCTGCAATTTTGCTCTTAAGATCTGCTATCAGGGCCTTCCTTTCTTCCTTTTCTATGTATAACACATACAACTCTTGTTCTTGGTGGTGAAATTCTTTTCTAAGTTCAGTTGTTTCTCTGTGATGTTCGTGTTTGATTTCTTTGATTTTCTCTTTCCATGTTGTTATCTCATTTTCCAGATACTTGTTACTGTCTTTCAAAGACTCCATTTCTTCCTGCAGTTTCCGCAATTGGCTTCTGATATCATGTTTAGTATCACTGTTGATTTCCTGAACTTCATCAACGGCTTCAGAACATTCAAGTTCTGTTGCTTCGTTTATCTCGGGATACAATTGTTCATCTTGAAATAATTCCTTCTCACTTGACGTCACGGAGTCAATATCTGGTGTTTCCTCGTTGATATCGACCTCTGACTCAAAGACTGGGGCACTCTGACAAGCAACTAAAATGTCTGGCGACACTGTTTCTTGGATGGCATTAGGAAGGTCAAGAACCCTTTCACCCAGGTCTGTTGGGATGTTGTTATTTATCATGCTTTCTTGCTGTTGCTTCAGCAGTACGAGATGTTCTTTCAGGAGACGACACTTGTTATTGAGTTCAACACTGTCATCATTCATGGATGAGATTTCAGATTTCAATTCGTCGCGTTCACGTTCAAGTTCTCTGCAGTTGCTACAAACACTGACTTTCTGTAATTCATCAGGTAATTTCTCTGGCTTAATGTCTTTTTGCTCTTTCTCTTCTGGTTGTACTCCACTTGCAGCAGCCTTTTCGGCAAGAAGATTCCTTTCTTGTAGAAGTTGTTCAAACGAGTCCCTCATAGTTTGAAGAAAGTTTGACTTTATGGTCAGTTCCTTAGTGATTCTTTCGTTGTCTTGTTTGATTTGACCAAGTTGCGTCTGGAAGCTCGTTTCGTTTTGAAAACTCTCTTTGAACTTCTTGATCAAAAGCTCAAATTTACACCTTGCATTTTCAAAACTTTCTTTTGAAGCTTCGTCATGAGCATTGGTCACTGCTAATTCGTTTGTTTCGTGAGACTTCGACGATGGTTCTGGAGCGTCCACTTCCTCTCCTTCAAGTATTTGGGATGTTTTTTCATCCACCTCTTGAACAAACGAACTTAGCATCTTTGTCTTGTGTGCATAACTTGTCATAACTTCACTTGTATTTCTGATCCAGTTTTTCAATTCTGCCACCTTGAACTTTATTTCGAGTGATTTTTCTCCCGTTTCGTAGTCTGACTCTGCTGTCTTGTTTACTTCGGTGTCATAAACACTTGTCAGTTGAGTCAGCAGCGAGGTGAACACGTCTCTTTCCTTCTCTAGTTTCTTTGCTCTCTCACTTACACTCTTGACGTCATTTTCAAGTTTCAGGCTTTTGAGTTTCAACAGCTCTAACTCACCGCTTGCATTCAACTCCTCGAGACCACCACTTTTGAGAGCTAACGCTCCGGACAGTTTTTCTTCGAAATCTGATGTCATTTGTTTCTCCCTCGCGCACGCTTTTTCAAGTTCCTGCTTCAATGCCCTATTTTTCCTTTGCAAAGAGTCGAGTTCTATTTTGATAGCTTCAAAATCTTGTCTTCCGATTCTTAAAATATCACTCAGGTCTTCAATCTCCCTAACTGCCTTTTCTTTATGTTGCTTCAGCTCTTTCAATTCACAACCCATCTGCTCGTCAGATTTTAATTTTAGCGCCAAAATTTGATCACGTGATTCTGTAAGTCCCTTGATCTCGCGTGATAATTCTTCGCATTTTTTCTCCAAAGTGTCTTTCTTCGAATTTAAAAAGGAAGCATACTCGGCGAGTTCGAGCTTCTTTTCGATGGTAAGAATCATGCTCTCTTCTAACTCGATCAGCCGTAGAACTCGTTCGTCAGCTTCTCGTCGTAATGTCGCTCCTTCTTTTGACAAAGCCATAATCTGTTTCTCCAAGATTTGCGTTTCGTGGATGGAACTTTCAAGCTCTCTTTCTATCATGTTAAAGTGATTACTTTTCTCAAGCAGTTCACTAAATTTGGTGTTCAAACTTGTGTTTTCCTTTTGAAGTTTCTCTACCAAATGTTTGAGTTGGATCATATCAAGCTCTTCCAGGGTGTCAAAGTGGTCCAACACTTGTTCTTCTTTCTTTCCATCATTTTGAAATTCTTTTAGTTCTTGCAACTCTCTCTGAAGCTCAATCGGCATAAGTTGTTCATCGTTTCCTCTTTGGATGGGTTCAGCACCCTTTTCGTCCATTTCGTCCATTTCCACCTTTTCCTTGGATTCCTTGGATTCCTTGGATTCCTTGGATTCCTTGGATTCCTTGGGATCTTTCTGGGTTGAACTTTGAACACTATCGAGTAGACTTTTCAATATGTGCTTCTCCTCTCTCAGTGTTGCTAAATTTGTCAAAAGTTCAATGTTTTCTTTGGACGCGTCTTCAAGCTCTCTTTCCAAGTTTTCTTTCTCTGTTGAGATCACTTCAAACCATTCCACTAGCTGTTTATTGTCCTCGGCTTCTTTCGACTCTGAATCAAATTTCTTTATTAAAAGATCTTGCTGTAACTGCATAAGACCCGAAATCGCTTCGTTGTCTTCACGTTCCCTTCCCTGCGGTTTGCATTTTCAATGTTACGTCTTCAACGAGCTCCTCAAGTTCGGCAATTTCTACCTGAATCACAGAGAATATTTCTTCATCTTTGGACAACTTTTCAGACACACAAATGAATATTTCTTCTTCTATTCCTTTTGCTTCACTTCTGTCATCCTCGCTGTGGACACCATTTTCATCTAAGAGGTCAGGCTTGCCGTTCACACGCTCTGGTGGAGTTTCGCCTTCAATGCGTTCTTCTGTCTTGGGTGTCCACGTCTTTCGTTTCACTAGCGCACAACAATTGCTTCACCTGGGATTCAAATAACGCATTTTCTCGAGACAACGAATTCAAGGACTCCTTTAGTTGATCCAGTACTTCACAAAGATTCTTTCTATCAATCCTAGGACCCATTTCAGTCTCAGCAACATGAATCGTTGCCACATCCTTCTCATTCGGATCGCTTTCTTTGTTTTGTTCGTTTTCTTCTTCGCTAGAAAGTTGTTCATCTTCCTCTTCTATGACGTTCATTGCACTTGTTCCATTGTGAAGTATTTGTTGACTTTTAAGTCTTTCAACTTCTCTATTAGCGATGAGTAGGGATTCTTTCATTGTTTCGTGTTCATTCACCATTCTGTAGAGAGATTCCTTGAGCGTCTTGGCTTCATCAATGGCCTCCACTAGTGACTTCTTGTACTGCTCCTGCTTACATAAAGTCTCTGTAAGTCTGTTCTGAAGCTTTTCTTTGCTTTGATAAACATTCTCTAAAGCATCTGCTAAATTACATTTTTGCTGCTTCATTTCATCCAGTTGTTCGTTGACTTTCTCTTTCTCTTCCGTCAGTTTTGTGATGAATCCTTTCAGCTGTTTCTTCTTTTCATCTGTTTCACGCAACGATTTCTGTAAAGCATCTTTCTCTGTGTTGGACACATCCAATTGCCTCTTTAAGGTGCTCATCTTCATGCAGCTTTCACTTAGCTTCGACTTTATGTCATCGATTGAAATCTGTATAGCATCGAGTCCATCAAGGAGTCGTGTCTCAAGATCATCTTGACTTAGCTCACAATCTTTCTGAGTTCCAGTAGAACTTTGTTCCTTGGCTGTGTCGTGTTCGTCCCTTGTCAAGCTAGTGTTGCTAATTTCAGCAGTGCGGTTGAAGATCTCTTGTAAGTATTGATTGTAATGTTCAGTTTTCTTCTTGAAATTATCTCTTTGGATGGTAACTTCATTGAGCCTGTTAATTAAAACTTCACAATGCTTTCTAGAAACTGTTTTTTCTTCCTTTGCCTCTTCTAAGGATTCAATGGCTTCTTCCTTTGCATCTTGTGCGTCACGAAGACGAATTTGCAAGGTTTCCACGAGCTCGTTACTTTTCGCAAGTTTGTCTTTATGAATGCTGTTTTCTCGTTTCAGTTGCACGATGACATTTCTAAGTTCTTTTTCGTTCTTTTTGCTATCCTCCAAATCTTCAAGTATCTTGTCTCGCTCTGTTTCAAGTTCGTAGACCGATTCTTGCACTTTCTGTAACTGTTCACCAAGAGCATGAATCTTTTGTTTCATTTCTTGCATGGACTCTTGAGCTGCAGAACTTACAACGCTAACAACAGGACTAGTTGGTCGACCGCTCATCTCAACGTCTAACTCATTTGGAGAAAGTTCTTGGATTTCTTTCGCCTCGTCGCCACCTGCTTCTAATCCTTCAGGGACAATTTCTGTTGCAACAGCATCAGGAGATTTCAAACTTTGGTCGGACGCCTCTTCTGCTGTTGGTTTACTGTCTTTGACTTCGTTAGTCTTTTCACCGAATACATCATTGTCAAGATCAGACTTTGCTTCCCATTGCTGCAGTGCCAGTGACAGTTCCTCGACTTGCATCTCCAGTGACTCGTTTCTTTCAAGTTGATGATAGAGAGAACTTAGAAGACAAACTTTCTCATCATCGAGAGTTGTTTTTTCTTTTTTCAGCTTCTGTATTGTGTTTTCAAGCTCTACTTTGACAGATCCAAGTCGTTTGACTTCTCTCTGCAGAGATTCCTTGTCGACAAGAACAGCTTTGGCTTCGGTTGCTCCTGCAGCACCGTCATTAAGAGATTTCGCTCTTCTCTTCCTCAAGAATTGCAGCTCCTTAGAATTTTCTCTGGCGCGCTGCTTGCTAGACTTTAGAAGAAGAAGTTCACGTTTCATATTGGTATATCCTTCTTCGATGTCTCGTTTATCAAGCTGTAACTTTCTAATATGAGACCGCTGAGACTCTAACATTTCCTTGCAAGATTTCACTTCGCTTAAGAGATTGGATGAAAACTGCTTTTCTTCCTTTGATGCTTGCATGACTTGCGGTCCTGCGCTTTGGAATGTAGTACTTAGATTTTGCTGGATGAGCTTGCTCACTTCATTGTCTAAGTATTCGAAAGCTTCTTCCATGGTGACCTTGCTTTCCACTTCGTCAAGCATGCTTTCCAATGCCTTACAGTTTTTACTTTGCAAATCGTTTAAAGTTTGTAATACTTGATTGAAATTAGCTTCTGTACGCTTAAACTTTCCTTCGAGGTCTTCGTTGAAATCGTGAAGTTGTTCAATCTCATCAAGAGTGGTGTCCAGTGTATCACTCATCTGCGTCCTGAGTTTGTTGCTAGTGTCTTCAAGGCTTCTTTTCTCGTCTATCAGTTTAAAGTTCTCTTCGTTCAATGCCTTTCTATCGTATTCATACTCGTCGAGATCTTTTTGCATGTCAGTGATGTGCTTTTTCAATGCTTTGTTTTCCTTCGTCAGTTTTGCAACGAGAGGAGTAGTAGCAACGTTTTCTTCGATAGTCTCCAGTTTATTAAGATCAACTTGCACTCCAAAGTCAGCAAAGGTGACCGGTTCGTCTTCATCCTTTTCTAGACTCTGCATTCTCATGATGGTAGACAGAAGTATCTTTCTCTCTGTGTGTAACCTTTCAATGTCACTCTCACAGGAAACCGCCGACTCATTGCAAACATCAGCAATACTGAGCAAGTTCTCTTCCACGTTTCCTTTCTCTTCGAGCCTTTCCTTGATCGTTGATAGACGCTCTTTCAAATTGCAGTTTTCCTCGCGAAGTGTTTCATTCTCCTTTACCAGTTTATCTGATTCTCTTTTGTCTGTGTTATCATTCTGTAAGGATTGCACGTCGATTCTGTACTGCAGTTGGTACTTCAAAAACTTAATCTCATCTCCCAGGTCTTTCTTGTCTTCAAGCCACTCCAGCTTTTCATTTTCGAGCAGTTCTATCTTGGCTTTGTAGTCTTCTGACGTGAACTCATCTACTTCTGACGTTGATGAACACGACGACATAGCTGACACCTTGCGGCCTCCACTTGGTGACGAGGCTGACATCCGGTGTCGTATACTCTCTCTTCTTGCTTTGCCTTTCACGAGGGTACGTTGCAACTGTCCCATTTGGTTTTCAAGCTGTTTTATCTCACTATCTACAGACGTTGTCCTTTTTCTTAATTCATCGGCAAGCTCTTCTGAAAGGCACTGATCTTGGCTGTCCTCAATGTGGGTACAGTCTTTTACGGCATAGCCGTGGATCGACTCTAAATGAGCTCCTATTTACGTCCGCGTTCTGTCATGTCTGCGGTCAGTTTTCTCACAACACTTTGCTTAATGTCTTTAGATTCAGTTTCTTCGTGAGTCAACCGCTCCAAAATCTCTCTCAAGTCTGCAGGAGATAGATTGTCATCTCGATTTGCACCTTCACTGTTGATCTTTACAGTTCGATACTTGGCCGGAGATTTTTCTTTATTGGAATCACTGTAAAATAAACGAAAACATGAATTAGCCTAGCTCGATATCGAATTTCACTGAATTATTGAACGGGAAATGAAATGGTGTTATTCTTTGTGGGTAAACTTGGATTAAATCACAGCGTAAATTTACGGGTACCAAACTGAATTGACAAGAAGAAGAATTTTGCAGCGAATTATACACGAGAAGTATTCTTTCTAAGCAGTAAAAGAAATTGAAAACTTGCCAAAAAATGTCGAAATTGTATTTACCCTGGGAAATTCAAATCGCAAATTTTATTTTTATGACTTAATTAGAGATACAAAATAATACTGCATGAATAAAAGAACCAACAACAACAGCAGCAATGTACAACTACCATCCAACAATCGGGAGTAAAAAGGCTCCACAATTAGATCTGCACACTGCAAAATACTCATAAAGACCTGACCTTTCAGAACAGTGAAACGTTTTTCCACTTCTTCTGCAGTCACTGAAGTCATTATCGTAAAGTTAGACGGTAATTTCAACTTAAACTATTTAGAAATGGCTCATCATGGAATATCTACACATGCAACGCGGTCCTTCTCGTGCACGACGAATTGACGTGTACATGTAGTACATGTAGTACATAGAGGGAATATTAAAGTTGACTGACCGTGCACTAAGACCTGAGTACTACACCATGCAGAGAGACAAGCACTGATGTCTTGCCAATTCCACCTGGATTTAATGCATGTGTAGTATGTAAACAAACGATAATATCTTTCTACATTTCGAAACACGAGAGAAACAAACTGATAAAAGATTGTGCAACGTTTACCTGATACCGCGATGGCTGCCACCAGATTCGAGCAGTCGGACAAAATGATGACATGATATGAACTACATTAAAGATACTTTTGGTTTTACGATGATTATTCAGAATATCATTAATACACCACTATGTGTCGAGGTTTATTCACATTCTGATCATCAGAAGTAACTCAATAATAAAATTTGATTGAAGATCTTAATTCAAGTTTCAATCCAGGCCGGATTTCATTCTGACGCTCACCAGTCGTCTGATCGATTACTGCCGCTGGTGGCCTGGTACTGTAATTGATTTTTTATTGTATTGTATTTATTTATTTGTTTACAGTATTTATCTAGGGGTAGGGGAAATACAACACAACAAACTTTATATTCAGATGAGAAACTGTCCGATCGTATTGACGTTAGACTAACATTAGCATATCCATGAGACTCGGTCGACTAGACTACCTAGATTTGTAGACCTAAATATTATATGAGTGTCTAGATAGAGTAGTGGTCTGAAGAGGATATCTGGAGTTATGGATTAGGGGCCGGATATATCCACTTCCTCACTGGACCTAGTTTTATATAGCACCGGGATAGCGCTGGCGGGGCCGAAATCTTCATCCTATACGTAAGTCGATTCGATGTCTCAGCTTCTTTGTATGTCTCGGGAGAATCGTCCCATTTTTCTATTTATTTCTATATTCCAAAGTTTTATTTCCTTCTCTTTCCTTTATCATGGGAGGGGAGGGAGACTAAAAGCACAGATCCAGCGGGCAGAGTTCGAGCCTCGTTGGATCGAGTCGATCATTTTTTTTCTATCTGATTTCCACTTTCTATCTTTCTTTCTATCTTTTCCTTTCTTTCTTATCTCTCAGTTTACCACAAAACGGTTTTGAACAAAATTCATTACAAGAATGTTCACAGGGAATACACAGGAAGCCCAATAATATTCAAACTCCTCTTACTCCGACGAAGGGCTAAGAAACGTCAGTAAAGTTAAGCACTTTTTTCAAATTTTGAGAGAGCTTTCATTCAACCTCCGTGTAAAATCCTTTCTGTTTCGACCAGCAGCTAAAATGGTATGGTAAGAAACTTTGGAATCACTTATTAAACGAGCTGATTTTGATAAACAATACACAGGAAACCCAATAAATAAAATGCAGCTTTGATTTTTGTATAGTTTTCATTCAATGTCCGTCAGAAATTGTTTCTGTTTTCTTTTTAGTGGAGAAACTTTAAATTTTTGTAGCATGAAATCAATAACTGTGGTAAACATATGTTACACAGGAAGCCCAATAGTCAAAATGTAACTTCAAGCTTCTAATCAAAATTCCCAAGAAAACTATTTATAGCTAGAATTCTGGCATAAAATATAAATGTGGCTTTCAGGCAATGCACAGGAAGCCCAATCGTCGAAACGTCATTGTTATAGACCGAATGCAATAATGGCGTCCAATTTCAATTGCCATTGTTCTGGACTGACTAGCCTCGTGTTCATGTGGAAACACAAAAACATTTTCACCTGTATGAGAGGCTAGTCAGTCAAGAACAATGGCAATTGAAATTGGACGCCATTATCTTCATGCAGCCATCAAGACAAATTTTTCATAGTCTATAAACCAAGTGATCTCTAGAGCCACGAAGCACGGTGATTTCACAATCAGTAAAGGAATAAAATATAAATGGTGCCTTTCATGTTAAGGCATTTTAAAGAATTCCCCTAAAACGTCGAAATTTGCCTTCATTGTGTAATAGAAAAACCGAATGCACATAATATATCTCATGGCTTCCATTTTACAATTTCCAAAATAAGGGATGGGTCACGTGACCTGTTACGTCACAAATCACGTTTTTCATTTGGGGAACACAAAAATTTTTGTGTTTTTTACCTGTTTTGAGAGTCTTATTCAGATCAAGAACAATGACATCATTCTCATTTAAGGGCGATATTTAACTACGTAATAGAAAAAATCTAGTCGCACGTGACTATTTTACATAATATCCCCTTTAAAATGATGATGGTCCAGGTGTTAAGGCAGATGTAAGGACATAAAGCAAAGGTAAAAACTATTTCATTTGGTACTTTTGCTCCGTCTCTTCCTGCAGCCATCAAGACAAATTTTTCATAGTCACTGACCCATCCCAAGTGAAATCTACCAAAAGTTAGCACGATATATTACAGCCGAAAATCGATTTGTTTGTGATAAACGCAATTAAGGCAAGTGTTCCCAAAACCCAGGAACTGGTGCCCATTCCCCTGTACCGGGGGGACTAACTATCGTACACGAGCGCGCGTTGGACGGGGTCTATTTCTTCCACAAAAGTGCGCGAAAACAGAAAGCGCTGTGCATCACGTGTTAGCAATCCAGCATGTCTCTCTCCCGGAGATATCGTCCCCCTCTGGCGAAATCGATCTACGAAGGGGGACAAAGGAGGGGGGCGACATCTCCGGATAATTCGCCCCGGGAAGGACAAATGCTTTGGGGGCGAAATCCCCGTGACACCGGCAATGCAGACTAGCATGCAACGTAGTATGCACCGGTCGTGCGATTAATTAATTAACGAATAAATAGTTGTTAATTGATGTTCTGTCCGACAGCTACGTGTTAAACGAATTAGCACGGTTTTTTGAGAAAAAGTAATTCCTTGAATGTCAGTATCAATGATACAATCACGTGGTTATACTGAATGATTGACAGATCACGTGATCGTACTAAAAGGGTACATAAGTATGTGTAAATCAGTGTAATTACACTCTCTAATCAAGATAGCTGATGCCATTTAGGAACGCGTCGCATTACTATGAATGTTATCTCGCTTTGGAGATAAAATAATCGCTTAAGAATCTAACTAATACATATTCCTTGTGTTCGTTGTGAATACAATAATTACCATATTGCAGTTCATTACTAAGGCCTAGTTCAAACGCCGTACTTTCCAAGAGCCGTTCTTTAATAATTACTTCAAAAGAAGCCACCTCATTATCTATTGTTTTAAATGAGAACGGCTCATGATTAGCACGACGTCTGAACTAGGCCTAAACACACACACATGCACACACAAGGTTAGTCATATTCCTACGCGTATAAAGCACTGTAGACTATGATATCTTGTGTTTAGTCCAGCGACTGCCAACCACTGACTGTTATCCGAGATGATCGAAGTCATGTGTAAAAAAATGTAAAAATCTAAAAGTTGCAATCATACTTTCGTATGACATGTGGCAATGACCCGTGACAGACACAGCAGCGACTACGAGTAAATACAAGGTCTGCAAGTCTAAATACTGAACAGCTTGAACTGTGGTCGAAATAATAACTAACCAAGAAACTTGGATTATTTGATGCACAACCGCGAAGGAATTTAGCTGAAAGCCATTTTAAATCAACACCATAAAATGAAGAATCTAAAATATTAGTAAAGAACTCGGGTCGGTAGATTACAGAGATAATTCAAATAGCTATGGTTGGTTAGCTTACTAGGATTCCGACAATGTTGAGTCTAACTTAGCGGCTTTCTCACAACTACTATAACTGTTTTAAAGCTAATTGAATATCACTTAAGACAAGTGCTCACACATACTGTACGAAAAAACTCACTTTAAGCTACAAGGCAAAGCGTCACAAGAACTATAATAGTTGAGCTAAGTTTTAGAGCAGAGAGAAACTCACATTGTTTCAAACTGCTTGTACATGACTCAGTCCTACCGTGAGGGTTTTAATGACGTGATAATTCTAAATCCAAAAACCCGACGATGTATTTTAAAATAACTTGTACGCATAATTCTCTTGTCATTGTGGTTGTAAGCGGAGATCAATTGTCGTACTGGCATTTTCTATAAAACTTGTTTACCTTTAGACTACTAATGAACTAGCAGTTGCTCTTCGAGGTGGCAGTGTCTTGACTTCTCGAATCTAACTCAGTTCAAGTTGAAGTTCCATACCTGCGCTCGGTTGAGGCTTCGACGAGCAAATTCACTCTAGTTTTCAATCAGCTTTGAAGTTTGTGCTTGTGCTGGTTTCCTACGCTACAACGCCATGCACTATTAGCATATCTTGGTGTACAAATCGCTTGCACCGCTTGGAAACTGCTCCAAACGAAATCAATCGTGACAGTGGTAGAGGGCTTAGCCGCGTACGAATCACTTTGGAGTCTTTGTCTTCAAAGTTCAGCATCAACAATCACGGAACATTGGGAGAGCAAGTATGTAATTCAATCTAGCCGTGTGATGCAGTCAGTAATTGTGGGTGGAGCAAGAGATGAGATGAATATTGGACGCGCCACTAAGTTACTATGTTTAAACCATGATCCTTGAAAGAACTATATTTTGCAAATAGACAGTAAACTTACATGAACTAGAACCACTCGTGTCTCGTGTACTTTACGATTCTTGTTATTTAATAACCCATTAAGATTACATTACATTATAATCCCATCAATGAAAGGAATGACGACGGTAGAAGTACAACATTTGGAGGATATAAAGTGAATTGAACTATTGATAATAATTTGATAATAATCGTGTGATTGCATTTAGTGCAGTTTGCACACGGATTTACTTAGTACTGTAATAAACTGAATAATTAATGTGAAAATGAACTGTACTGTTATCAAGGATATGGTCACGACACCTAAGTTTGATGCATAGCTGTGTTTATAACTAGAGTTGCTTGTTACGTCATAATGTTGCTTGAGAGAAAGAAAGAGTAATAATTATAATTTCAGTTCATTCATCCATTCACTCATTTATCCATCCACCTATTCATTCATTTATCCATCCACCTATTCATTCATTTATCCATCCACCTATTCATTCATTTATCCATCCACCTATTCATTCATTTATTCATCCATCTATATATATTCATTCATCTATTTATCCATCCATTAATTAATTTATATATCCATCTTTTCATTCGTTCATTTATCCATCTATTCATCCATCCATTTTATTCATTCAGGGGCCACAATGGCTTCATTCATCCATTCTTTCTTTTTTCTTTAATTCTTCATTCGTTCCTTGTTTTCTTGTTGTCACCAGTACAATAAGACATATATTCTGTATGATTCCTTTACCTGCTTGAATCAGCCATCATTGACACAGCAAAGGCTAAGCCGGTTAACATCTAGACGATACTCCAATGTAGTACATAGCCACAGAACGCTGAAATGAATACGAAACAATTAACCACGTCAAATAAACAGCTTTGATATTCAGCTGACTGACATGTTATTACAACAAGAACAACAACAAGAACAAGAACAAGAACAACAGCAACAAGAACAACAACAGCAACAACAAGAACAACAGCAACAACAAGAACAACAGCAACAACAAGAACAACAGCAACAAGAACAACAGCAACAATAACAACAACAGCAACAACAACAACAAGAACAACAGCAACAACAACAACAGCAACAATAACAACAACAACAACAACAACAACAATATAAGACCATTAAAATTACCAGTACTACATGAACGTTACAGCTCTGTGGCACTGCTTGTGATTCGCTAATATACGTTATGACGTCGAAAATGACCTCACCGATTTCGGGTGCAGATGTCATTGTTAGGGGGAGAGTAAATAAAAATATATCACCTAATATATATAATTGCATGATGCCAATACTAATATATAGTATAGGGAGAGATTTGTTTAGTAATGGTGCATATATAAGGTACATCGCATTTTCTACTGTAACGATCGGTGTCTACGCAGAGCACATTGTGTTGAAATGCAAAGCAAGTAGTAAGAGTGATAAATTGGTCAAAAGCCGAAATGGGAAGCAATTTAACCCGGACGTTTTCCTATTGTGAAAGTAAGCGAGGCATTCTAGCTCCTTCTTCCTACAAAAACACTCTTTTAAACTTGTCACGAGACGTTTAACTGAATCTACGTAGCTCCGCACACACACAGGGTTGCTATGGAGGCAAATACCAAGACGATGACACACTTTTCCGCCAACTGCGTCTTACTCCAAGTTTGTCTCCGTCCTCAAACCATCCCGACTCAACCGCACACGAACTCTCCAATGACTGAAATCATATGACTTTAGAACCAGACAGTACAGCCAACGAATATAGATCTAGAACTCTAATTTCCGGGTTGTCACTTCTATTATAGAAGCTTTTCCTCTTTGGTTCTCATTTTTTTTTTTTTAATAGAAATGATTATGTTATAAACAAGTTGTTGAGTCGCTAGATAGATACACGCAACAAGTGACACACGCCACAACAATAGCACAGCTCATCGGCTCAGCAAGAGACTTTGTTATGGTTTCTCGATTTGATACTCACAGAATCACGCTGTGTGTCCGTAGTGTGTCGCTATATCATATGTTTGTACTACAGTATAAAGTAGATACCAACACTGATTATTGTATGACTAGAAGTCTAAACTATTTAAAGGGTGTGTCTATTAAGTTGCCATTAGGTTCCGTATAGGAAACAGACTGTAGGATAGGCTTATTCCTGTGTGCATCACATGGAACCACCCCGCTATATCGAGCGGAAGTTCAATATAACCGAGTAAATTTTACAGGAAAATAGAATGGTGATATATTGTTTCCACTGTTAGTTACTGTTGCAACACTGGATAAGTAACTCTCTATTCTCCCATACAACTACTGTATGTCATAAGCTCTATCAAGGTCTAGATATACGGAGTTCGATATAAACAGGTTCAGATTTTACGTGGTCGATATATAGAGGATCGATCTCACGCAATATTTACACACAACATGACCTTTTGAATTCCGTCAGACCGTCACTGACCGTCCCGCCACTGGACTGTCCAAACGACAGTCAATGATGCTGTAAATATTTTGCTCTTTTAAATTGTTTGTTGTTGTTAATATATCGCAAAGGTAAGTTAATAGTCAACCAGGTTATAATGATAGTATTGATTTCCACGAATAACGACGGTTAAACACCGTATGACCCACAGTCATCTACAATAACCTATAATCGCGCATGGTGTTATGAGATAATGGTTCGTGTGTACAGAGAATACAAAATAAACTTTCAAAACAACATCGTGTACGAACAGGTCGAGGTGGGATTACCTCAACCGATTATTCTTCACATAAAAGGTAGCCAGCCATTTTCCGCCAGAAAAAACGCCAAGATAAAAAGACTTTCGAACGTACGCACTGCATAGCATCGTCTGTGAACGTTCATCTATAAAACTCGATACTGATCCGAGTACCATCAGACATTCAATGATTGACTCAGTTTCGTTAGAGCCGATCGAGAGACTTTATCATTAACAAACTCACCTTCAAACGCTGAGCGAATCTCGACTGGATTAGCATGTCTATACGTCCAGCAAGATCATCAATACTGTCCCATAACAAAACCGCTGCTACAGCACTGAGTAATTCGTTACTGACTGAGCGGGCATCGACAAGCTACCGACTCCTCAACCTAGCGTCACATTGTAGGGTTTCGTATGACGTAGTAGAATTTCAACTAGCGACTGATCGATGTGTTGACAGATGACTTGTTCGATCTTGGCTCGCTTTGTGAATATTTTCGACAGATTTGCACTTTTGCTTTGTGTGTACGAATACCGCTCCCTTTCAAAAGAGCATCCATAGATGTCATCAGTCGACGCCAATTTTTTCCCGTTCGAAACTAGCCATACACACACACACATGACATCATATGGGCTAAAAACGACGCTTTTTCACTTCACATGATAGAACGTCATACCGATAACCATGCATGGTGTCCTAGGGACCGGCACCTACACCATATTTTGCCCTCCGACCTACTCCCCCCTGCACCGAACAATAGCAAGGATATCTCCAAGGAGCTCGATATTTGTTCAAACTTACTTCCCGATTTATTATCTCTTCACAACGCGAAACAAGAACATTTCATTTGATAACAAGAATATGACTTACGTATTTATAGGTGCGCACGTTTTCGATGATACCATTATGATTGTAATGTGCATTTGATCATCTTTATATAATTTGCGCAATGTAAGTTATTAAATTATTATTATTAAAATTGTTACAAATCCTATTCATGAGTAAATTATTTTCATGAATATTAGTAATGGTTACCATATGGTTTTCTCGTGAAATTTGGCGGGATTAATTGCGCCAGTGAGAAGATTGTATATTATGTAACAAACACGACCACAGTGAATTTGAACGTTTAATAATAAAATATTTCAATCGTAAAAACACCTGATTCACATAAACGTTTGTACCATGACCATTGGTATAAACCTTTCGATATTAATTTATCATAGAAAATGTTAACCAACTAAAAGTTATTCTATTATTATATACATGCGTTATACCGCACAGCATGTATGGACATATATGAGAATCTATCGTACATTAGCGACAGCGCGCGCTGCTATTATTTTACTAATGGACCCATTACAACACGCTTCACCCCCTCCCCCCACCAATCAGCTCTGTGTGCCTGGTCGCATCTACCGTATTTGTCTACCAAGACACCCCCTCCCCCCACCAATCAGTTCTGTGTGCCTGGTCGCATCTACCGTATTTGTCTACCAAGATGAACACAACATTGATGTATAAAGGAACAACATCAAACCATGACTGACAGTCGTTCTTTCGTGTTTCATAATGTGCTGGTTTTGCGGGACGTGAAGATACTGAAACTGTAAAGCAAAGTTACCAATGTTAGCTTAGAGGAATGAAAGCCAGCTATGCGCTGTATTACTAGGGACGCAAGCACAAGAGGCCTTATTTCACTGTGAAAATGGGCCTGGCGCAAGCACAAGAGGCCTTATTTCACTGTGAAAATGGGCCTGGCGCAAGCATAAGAGGCCTTATTTCACTGTGAAAATGGGCCTGGCGCAAGCACAAGAGGCCTTATTTCACTGTGAAAATGGGCCTGGCGCAAGCACAAGAGGCGTTAATACACTGTGGCAAGCGAACGGGCTGACGCAAACACAAGTATGACGCACAGTTCTTATGCTTATATCAAGCCCAGGACCTAACGCTCACAATGTTTGATGATCGTAAGGAGGACAAGTCGTCAGTCAGTTCTTCCAAACTGCATAACTAAATTAATGATTCAGTGACTTACATCTTGGAGATTCCAGATTCCTCGCGGTTCCTTCCTGCTTTAGTCGTCTTGGATGGAACTGTCTCAGTTTCTTGGTCATCCCTGGGAAACAGTTTCAAGAAGTGTGAGTGTTACACATTGCAATGTCGTTTCGTCGATAAAACTTCGTTAGAATTAACCTGACTGCGGCATAGTTCTCTTTTTAAAGTAACCTCAAGACGCTTTTCACTCTCTCAAATCAGTGTCACTGTTTGTTAGACTGTTCTTTGCTGTTTTGTTTGCTTCCTTGTTATAAATACTTCCTCCTATTCTTCCTTCCTTCACTCCCTAGAATAGGTGGGATCTATTCACGATACATTCTCTAAAGAATATGGTCGAAGTGAACAGAATGATGCTCAGAGTGATATGCTCTGTTATGCGATGATGATGTGCAAGGTACTTCTAGAGTGCATTATCACAAAACACATTACAAATCAACAAGTGTAGTGGCGGACCGCGGACTGGAGGGATTCTCCGTAGTGGCCGGAGTGGCGGACCGCGGACTGGAGGGACTCTCCGTAGTGGCGGACCGCGGACTGGTGGGACTTTCCCAGGACCTATTGGCTGGCGTATAATGCCGCTCCATCGTAGTGGCGGACCGCGGACTGCTTTCACAGGATTGAGATATAATGCCGCTGGGAGCCACAGGATTGCATGATAAGTAATTGCTTTTTTAAAGCACATTACTGAATTAGTTGTTTATTTTAACACACTTACTTTGGTTTATACCAGGACAGCTCTTCACGAAGAGAAAAACACTCCTCTTTTAACTTATTTCTCTCAGCCAATATTTCTTGCAGCTCTGCTCTTGTGTAGCGAGGTCTATTTGGATCCCGTTCGAGCGTTTTTTGAGATCCTTGATTGTCTTCGCCACCCGTTACCTGGATGATATCCCAACCATCTTCCTTTCTTTTCACAATCTCCTGTCCATTTTGAACTTCATTGCCGGGCTCTTCGATATCCTGTCCAAACTGTGCGTCCATTTTTGCAAATTCTTCTTCGATACACACACCTATATCACTTCGTTTCCTCTCAGCGTCCAATTCATCACTAATGTCAATCTTAAGTATTTTTAACTCCGCTTCGTATTCAGCCTTTTCTTTGGCTACTGAATTCATTCTTGCTTGTTGAGTAGCAAGGTTCTTACGAAGAGATTCGTTGATGTTCATCAATCGTTCCACTTGTTCTTCCATCTTCATGTAGAAACAAAACAATAGTTATATAACCTAGGTGCAGTAATACGGGCAACAAAATCGTGCAACTTGTCGCGCAACATTGTTCAGATTGTTGCGTTGCAAGTTGCAAAGCAATGTTTCTCGTATTACCATCGTTCGCGCAACTTGTCGCGCAACAAATTAAATTTTCGGTGTTACAAGTTGCAAAACTTTGTTGCATGAAGTAGAAAGAGTTTCTACTTTGCGCAACAAAGTTTTGCAACCTGCAACACGAAAATGTGTTGCGCGACAAGTTGCGCGAACGATGGTAATACGAGAAACATTGCTCTGCAACTTGCAACGCAACAATGTTGCGCGACAAGTTGCACGATTTTGTTGCCCGTATTACTGCACCTTCTTGATAAACGGTTTTGAACTATTTAGACACTTACAGCATCAACGTCGCCTTTTTGGTTTTCAATTTCAAGGTTTCTACTGCGGATGACATCACGTTGTGTGTCTATAGTTTCTTTCATCTTCTGCATGACTTCAGCATCACCAGGGGCACTCACGTATGTCATATCTACAGTAACAGAACACTCAATGTCTAAAGGTCAAGACTGTCCAGGGGAGGGGTGGGTGCCATAAATCCTACCTGGTTTCTCATTGGCTGACATTTCAAATTCCAGTCGAAGACGTTTATTTTCCTCTTGTAATTTAACTACTGTGGTCTTAAGACTTTTTAATTCACCATTTTTTTTAGCATGGAAGAGTTCCTGCAGTAGTTGAACAACAAATATAGTTATAACATGCAATATCTGAATGGAAACTAGCGAGTACACTAGTATATGGGCTGTACTGACACCGTGAAAAGGGGTACTTTAAAACTTTACTGACGTTTCGAGCCTCGAGCCTTAGCCATTCGTAAAGTACTCTATTTTCACGAGTTGCGGGGGGGGGGGGGGGGGGGGGGGGGGGGGGCGGGGGGGGGGGGGGGGGGGGGTTAGAGGGAGGAGAGGGAGGAGTTGCCCTTTCTTTTCGGGATTTGTTAGTAAACTTGAACTGTAATTTGAAATTGTTTTGGGTTTCCTGTGTTACAGAACGTACGTAGATAAAGCTTACTCATATGTTTCTCATACAAGGCCTAACAAGTCATCATCCGGTCAGCAGCATTTACAGACATCTTCGAGACATCTCCTGACTAGTTGGATTGGTTTTAAGCTATTTCCGTAGGTTCCGTGATTTAGATATGCCGATGAAAATTTATATCTGACAATCTTGAATAATTAAAATAAAATTTCATAAACAGCCCAGCCAAACTGGCCTGTAAGTAATAACTAGTAGACGCAAGCCGCGCGTTGTTTGTTTAGTAAAAATTACGAGAAGTGAAATTGCTTAATGTAAATAAAATAATAAAGAAATCTATTGAGGAGGTAACTATAAGTACAACAGGTACAAAAGACAGTCAATCAAGCATGTATAATTACGGTATGTACTAAGCTACAAAGGAATTAGAGAAGGTTCTATAAACATACTCATGCAAAGAAATGGACGACAATGAACCGATATTTAGTGGTAAATATGGGGATTAAACGAAGTGTACTCTACATTTCTGCTATTTGTAGGTAGCCTAAAAAGGACAAAGATTTGAATGAGAATCGTTTGAATGACAATATTTAATTGATAATCACTGAATCGTTGAAACCCCAAGAGGTTGTCTATATTGGAATGCTTACATGATTGCTTACATGATTGCCAATGCTCTCTTGACTCGTACAAACTTACCTCATCGAGTTGTCTTCTGTGGCAAGCTTCTCTCTTAATCTCGAAATAAAGTCTTTCATTTTCCATCTTGAGCTCTGCAATTTCGAGTTTTTCTTTTTCTCTTTCGCACACAAGAAGCTCGAGTTCTTCGAGGACTTGCACTATTCTTGGCATTAGATCGAGAACTGCTTCATGGCCGTATCTGTTAATGATTTCCTCGATATCTTGGCCAATAACCGAGGCTATTTCGTACACTTCAGCCGTGGTTAGATCCACGGCCATAATGAGGAATAGTTAAAGTACCACGGAAACGATAATCGAACGCACTTTTCGACGAAGAAGAACAAATACTGTATTTACAAAATTATACAACTTGTTGATTGCAATATAACGGCCCTTCTGATTGGATAATAAATCTCAACGAAAATAACACTGACCAATCAACATCGAGCTTATATTCCACTGCCCATATCTTCCATTTTTCTCATGAACAATATTGATTAAGAATCACTAAAGAGATAGATTATGTTCTTTGTAATCATTATTCAGTTATTTTGAATTAATCGCTATTTTATCTCTATTTTATCAAATAGGCATTTCGCAATGTTAATGACGTCATTGTTACTCTCCTCCTGCAACCGCGATATGTTGGTCAGCAGACTAACACCAAAATCAAAATGGCGGACCATTTGTAGTAAAATGTTCGTGTCGTTGTCAGTTGTTTATCAAGGATAACTACAAGCGATTCAGGAAATATAGCGGACCAACACCGGCTTAGGCACGGTTCTTGATTTGCAATGGATCTGGTTTACAGTACGGTTTGGGAAACGGTGAAGAAAACGAATAGAAGGTACACTTCATCTTCTTCTCATGCATGGTTCTTTACTTGTTTATATAAGCTTTATACCTAAGTTACATACAATGTACAATGACATCGCGTGTACAGTAGGTGTTAAAAACATCATCATTATCATAATATTAAATATGAATTGCTATAAATTGTGTTTGAATCTTACCAGAGTCAGAGATGTGTGTGGTAAAGTGACAGTAGACTGGTCAAGCAGAAACTTAATTGCGTTCACTACTGGTTACAAGAAGATACAAGATCCTAATGGCAAAAGCAACAAGTAAGAAGCAATGGATACAGCGTGATGCTCACCAGTGTGATCACCTTTAATGTATTCCATATTTCCATTATCAGGCAATTAGCTTTTGACAGGACTGAGCCTGAGGTTGATGTGGTCACACTTGTTTGCATCTCACAGTAATATCAGCAGGAAATAAGAGAACTGCAAGGGTGGTGTTTGGGGGTTAATTCAGTGATCCTATGTTTTGGATGCTTTCTCAGTGTTTTTGTGAGAATGGTTGGCAGCATGAGTTGCATGTATTCTGAAAACTTTGTTTGTGGTTTACGTCTTTCAGGTTTAAGAAACACACAACATATCATTACAAAAAACTCATTGGTGATATGTTCTTTTGAAAATGTTGACATTGAGGTTTTCCAAAAAAATATGCCAGAGTTCCCCTGACCTTGCATGCCCTTCCCCCTCCCATTCCTCCCTCCCTCCCACGATACATACAGTGTAATGGTGCTAGCTAAAGGGCTAAAGAGTATTTAAATCTTGTTATTGCAGGCAACATATAAGTAATGCTATTCACATTGTTGATCCAGATAGTCCATGGGATACTTTTAGGTAAGAATGACACCAAAATTGTTTTTGATTTCATTCAATCAATCAATCAATATATATATTTGTTGTGCTAAGTTTTGAATCAAAGCATCAAGAGCTGATCAATCAAGTCTTATGGCATAGTTCAGGGTCCAAACTACTTTCTATTGACTTGGGTGGACAGTGCAATGTATGGACAATGAAGGTAATGTTGGTTGCTACATGATGGATGTCATACACATGTGCATGTAGTTTGTATCAATAATATTTGTCCTTGTGAACTAATTAATAAAGTTTTTCATTTCATTTCATTTTGTCTAATGTACACTTTATGAAATACATGTTAACTTTATATTCCAGATTATTTTATCTGTGTTCTTTTTCTTCATCAACCCAAATAGGACTATCTGATAAATGACTGGCAATGTGAAACTGTTGCTAATGTTGGGGAAGGAGAACGTCTTGTATCTGTATCATGGATTGACAATGGCATCAAGGTACAGTACAACTCAAAACTTGGCATGCGCTGAAACTTACAATAGTTTAGCTCATTTGCTGGCATGTTGTCCTTTCCTCTCCCATTTCCCTTCCCCTCTTCTCTTCCCCTGTTCCCTTCCCTTCCCCTCTTCCCTTCCCCTCTTCCAGGCTTTTCCTCTTCCCTTCCCCTGTTCCCTTCCCCTCTTCCCTTCCCCACTTCTCTTCCCTTCCCCTCTTCCCTTCCCCTCTTCCCTTTCCTTCTTCCCTTTAGAGTTGAGTGAGTTGACTGTGTTAGGTTCTGATAATCATTTTGGAAAAGGACAGTGACAAGGTTCTTTGTTAATGATTGTTTTGTAGGTTCTTTATTGTCCAACTGATGAGCAACATTCAGCCAAGAACAAGCAGCCATTTGAGGAACAGTTCAAGTCATCATCTAACAAACCACCTTATACTGAGTTTGGTGGCAAAGCTCAGGATGGCTGGGTTTCAGTAACAGAAACTGGTTTGGTGAGAAGTTTGCTCCCATAATCCTCCATTCGCTGCGATAAAGTCTGATAACATGTATTAATAATAATAATAATAATAATAATAATAATAATAATAATATAATAATAATAATAATAATAATAATAAAATAATAAATAATAATAATAATAATAATAATAATAATAATAATAATAATAATAATAATAATAATAATAATAATAATAATAATAATAATAATAATAATAATAATAATAATAATAATAATAATAATAATAATAATAATAATAATAATAATAATAATAATAATAATAATAATAATAATAATAATAATAATAATAATAATAATAATAATAATAATAATAATAATAATAATAATAATAATAATAATAATAATAATAATAATAATAATAATAATAATAATAATAAGTATTATTATTCACCTACTGCAGGTGTGTGTGACAACAACAAAACCTGAAGTCAAAACAACAAGACAAAGTTTGTCAGCTGCTCGACATCATATAGCAGTAGCAGATCTAGCATATACCAATCGTAAGTATTGCACATCAGTTACTACAGTTGCATCGCTATATAAGTAATAAATGATTATTATTATTATTATTACTACTGCCAGCACTGATGCTTCTGCTAGTAGTTCATTATGATCATTAGTCATTATTCTGATTATTTTTCAGAGGGCAAAGTTATTGTTGCAGCAAATGATGGAGGAAAATCTACTTCAGTTCAGTTTTATCGAGTGCAAATAAAGCCAACATCAAAGAGTATCCTTTTCTACCATTAAATCATTTAATTAATACAACAATAATTGATGATTGAAACATGTACATGTACGTACGTATACAGTAGTTATGGATCTTTAATTGTCACCAAGATACTTGTCAAATTGAAACTTTTTCTCTGCCTTGTTTATTCCCACACTCCAGAAATGAGCTTCAACAAGGTTGGTTTTCTTTATATATTAACGATGTGCCATTTTAAAATGGAAAATGCCATTTTAAAATGGAAAATTCAAAGAGATTGATCTTCTTACAGGATTGTCCACTCGCTAGACCAATGAGAATACATTTAACCTACACACTATTTTTCGGCCAGGACAGTCCTCGTTCTTATCCAATCACAAGTTTAAACTTGGAGGACTATCCTCAGCCTCGACCAATGAGCGTCATTGATCACCAATACGTGAAATTACACTCGAATGATCTGTGGACAGTGTTGGGTTTTAGCCAATAGCATGTCGTGCATCTGCTTAGTGTTTGTCAATTGAAGAGCTGTTGTTGACAGACAATGTCATTTCAGTCTCGATCAATCTGTAGAAAACACCGAATAGCCGGAACGACCCAAATTTCGTCTACATCTATGTTATGCCTATTTAATTCAGAACTGATTCCCAATTCTATGTTACTTTGAAAAAAAGCAAACAGAAGCTGTTTATATTATATACTGAAGTGTTCTCACTCAAAAGATAAATGCATTTCAATGGAATCTAACCCTTGTACTGACCAATGCGTCAAATAGTTATTTAGAGCTACTTTGAATTTTCTGGATTACATACGAAAATTTACACGTTCAAGGTTTCACGGCCAGCACAGTCCTCGTTCTTATCCAATCACAAGAATATACTTGGTGGACTATCCTCAGCCTCGACCAATGAGCGTCATTGATCACCAGTGCGTGAAATTGCACTCAAATGTCTGCAGTGGACAATCTGCTTTGCTGTTGTTGACAGACAATATCATTTCAGTCTCATGTAGAACAACTCAAATTTCGTCTACATCTATTTTATGATTCCCAATTCTATGTTAGAAACAGAAGCTGTTTATATACTGAAGTGTTCTCACTCAAAAGATAAATGCATTTCAATGGAATCTAAAACTTGTACCGACCAATGCGTCAAAAATTATTTAGAGCTACAAGTGTACTTCAGTTGAATTTTCTGGATTACATACGAAAATTTACACGTTCAACGTTTTCACATGACGGCCAGGACAGTCCTCGTTCTTATTCAATCACAAGTTTATACTTGGAGGACTATCCTCAGTCTCGACCAATGAGCGTCATTGATCACCAGTGCGTGAAATTACACTCAAATGTCTGCAGTGGACAATCTGCTTTGCTGTTGTTGACAGACAATATCATTTCAGTCTCATGTAGAACAACCCAAATTTCGTCTACATCTATTTTATGATTCCCAATTCTATGTTAGAAACAGAAGCTGTTTATATACTGAAGTCTTCTCACTCAAAAGATAAATGCATTTCAATGGAATCTAAAACTTGTACCGACCAATGCGTCAAAAATTATTTAGAGCTACTTCAGTTGAATTTTCTGGATTACATACGAAAATTTACACGTTCAACGTTTGCACATGACGGCCAGGACAGTCCTCGTTCTTATTCAATCACAAGTTTATACTTGGAGGAATATCCTCAGTCTCGACCAATGAGCGTCATTGATCACCAGTGCGTGAAATTACACTCGAATGACCTGTGGACAGTGTTGGGTTTTAGCCAATAGCATGTCGTGCATCTGCTTAGTGTTTGTCAATTGAAGAGCTGTTGTTGACAGACAATGTCATTTCAGTCTCGATCAGTCTGTAGAAAACACCGAATAGCCGGAACGACCCAAATTTCGTCTACATCTATGTTATGCCTATTTAATTCAGAACTGATTCCCAATTCTATGTTACTTTGAAAAAAAGCAAACAGAAGCTGTTTATATTATATACTGAAGTGTTCTCACTCAAAGATAAATGCATTTTAATGGAATCTAACCCTTGTACTGACCAATGCGTCAAATAGTTATTTAGAGCTACTTTGAATTTTCTGGATTACATACGAAAATTTTTACACGTTCAAGGTTTCACGGCCAGCACAGTCCTCGTTCTTATCCAATCACAAGTTTATACTTGGAGGACTATCCTCAGCCTCGACCAATGAGCGTCATTGATCACCAGTGCGTGAAATTACACTCAAATGTCTGCAGTGGACAATCTGCTTTGCTGTTGTTGACAGACAATATCATTTCAGTCTCATGTAGAAAACACAGAAACGACCGGAATGACCCAAATTTCGTCTACATCTATTTTATGCCTATTTAATTCTGATCAGAACTGATTCCCAATTCTATGTTACTTTGAAAAAAAAAGAAAACAGAAGCTGTTTATATACTGAAGTGTTCTCACTCAAAAGATAAATGCATTTCAATGGAATCTAAGACTTGTACCGACCAATGCGTCAAACATTATTTAGAGCTACGACTGCAGAGCGCCTCAGCACGCTAGATTGATATTAAATATGCTGTCTTATGATCTGTATTCATTGTTACGTTTTCATCGGCAACGCAATCTATCAAATATTAGCAAAACTATACGAAAAATAAATTCAACTAAGTACTATGAATTTCGCCAGCTCTGAGAAGATTGCGTACGTCTGACAATTTACACGTTCAATGTTTTCACATGACGGCCAGGACAGTCCTCGTTCTTATCCAATCACAAGTTTATACTTGGGACTATCCTCAGCCTCGACCAATGAGCGTCATTGATCACCAGTGCGTGAATTTACACTCGAATATTTGTGGACAGTGTTCATCTTCGAAAATTGACATCGATAATGTCGATCGCTGGAACAGAAGTCTAAATCATTGCATACAGATTCAGCTTCAAAGTGAACGATTTGGGCTAAAGGTTGTTTGAAAAAAGAAACAAAATCGGGTTGTTTAAACAGCACACGTTAGCGACTAGCTAGCCTGCTGCGAATACAGCCTGCTTTTTGGCGGTCACGCCACAGGGTTGCGAAGGGGGTGGGTAAGACGTTGGATAACACATTGAAAATTTACATGAGAACTTATCCAAATAAACCAGTTTACGCCGTTTTTATTGAACTTCGTTATCATGTTTATATGAAACGTAGCTCAAAGGAATCACGATTTATAAATGTGCCAGCCACTATTAGACTTCCAGTTTTGTTCAAGGACACAAACCGGCTTTGAATTTGCCGGCCATCAGTAATTCGATCACACATCTTATCTAAGACCCGTTGAGTGTCACATCTTTTAGAACGTCTAGTTCGTGGTCAAAAGATAACCAAGGAGAGAACATATTCCTTTGTAAGAGAAATAGAACAATTATGAATAGTGACTAAATCATAACTAAATATCGAAGTGTTATGATTAGTGTGGTTTTAAATGTTAGCTTGTAAATGAGAGTAGTGAGAGTGATTTTACTATTACACTCTGTAAAACCAGTAAAATACTGTAGAGATCTGTATAAGGCAAACATGCATTAGTAGACCTTTTGCCCTTGTTTTCTTTTGAAGTGTTTTGTATTAGCTATTTGGATTCATGAGTGGCAGCCGCAGATTATATAATGAAACTGTTCTATAAATACGGATGTTACATTCACAAGGAAACGGTACCATACTTTGCAGACTGTTAGTGCGTTCAGACTACAGCGAAAGTTAGCTAGCTAAGCTCATATACGTGTTTGTTCATCTATCATCGTGTTTGAAGAATTAGCTAGTTAACCTTTTATATGCATGTTCACATTGTTAATATTCAAGCTTATTACTACTGAACAATAGTAATCCAATATCTGTTATTTGAAATTTTGGCGGTTATAAACAACTAACTTTTCTGATTTCTTGATTGATCCAAGTAAACGAGGAGTGAATAATAGATATAAGTAACG
This sequence comes from Actinostola sp. cb2023, assembly GCA_033675265.1. Lineage (NCBI taxonomy): Eukaryota > Metazoa > Cnidaria > Anthozoa > Actiniaria > Actinostolidae > Actinostola > Actinostola sp. cb2023. The sequence goes on along the minus strand of JAUJYZ010000200.1, from coordinate 124,813 downwards.
AATCTAAAACAATGAAGAGAGAAGAAACAAAGTTTGCTGTCTTCAAACACGAATAAAACCCAACCGTGAAATGTGACCCTGCGGCTAAGGACGCGCGATTGACATTTAGGAAAAATAAATCTGTCAAAACCAACACCATTAGCAAGTTTCCAGAGTTTAAACCATGTCCCGACATGGTTTGAAATTTGCCTGTTAGGTTAAATGTATTCTCATTGGTCTAGCGAGTGGACAATCCTGTAAGAAGATCAATCTCTTTGAATTTTCCATTTTAAAATGGCATTTTCCATTTTAAAATGGCACATCGTTAATATACAGTCTATCTGTGTCTGTTTGGATTTCTGTAGGATATTCTGGTGGGCTATTTAGTTGAACCTCTTTAACTGGCAGTCAGCGAAGGGACAAACATCTGTATTATAGACATGTACATTGTATCTACCATTGTACAGTTGCAAATTAATTTATTATTATTATTCATGTTCTACATTGTTTTTTTCAGCGACTGAGTACACTGTCTGTGATATTCAGTTTCTCTCCAAGAACTCAGGTGAAATTGTTCTCGTTTGTACATCAGGTAAGATGTAATACCAGCCTCCTATACTTATAACCTGTACGCTTGCATGTAACTGTTTGTACAATGTAACTATGTGTATTTTCATTTATCTACTGACAGGACCGTTTGGTACTTACATCAAGAGATGGGATATGAGGAAAGAAAAAGTGGAAAAGTTTCAGAAAGTTACATTCCGCACTCATTCTGGTGTGCAACCTACTATTTTTGTAAGTTAAGAATTGATAAATAGAGCTTTGCGCATGAAACTCTGATAAATACAGGGTAGTGCAAAAGCACCAGTAATGGGCAATATTAAAGTCACTTAACTGTCATAACCTATGTATGTAATCATGTAGAGATGGTCCTGTTGTGCATCTCACTTGGACAGTGCTCAAATGGTATCCCTAGCATTACCACGACTACCATGTACCACAGTTGAAACATCACAGGTGATGACATTCCCTGCTTCAGCCATAGCTGTAAGCTACGAGGATGGCAGGACTGAATTGATCAACAGGTAGACTGCTAGGCTGCATCAATCAAGACTGTGTGTTTTTGTTTCAGCTCATCTTTCATCATTTTCCACATACTGTATCTCTCGCTTGTGTTGTTGTTCACTAAGAGTCATACTACAAGTACCAAGAAATTGTCACTGTCATTTGGTCTGCAAACTATGGAGCCAATTTGTCTTGTGAGAACAGAGTATTTTGAATTATGTTGGTTGTTATAAGGATCCTTTTCGCTTGATGCAGCCCTTTCAGATGTTTCTTGTGCTGCAAATGGCTTGGAAAAATGATGGAGTTCAAAGTTTTTTTCATTTTTTCAGTCATTCTCTTCTAATTATGAGCAACCAGCCAAAAGCTTCTCAAGCATTAGAATCAGGTAACATTCATTTATAGGTGTGTTGCTTGTATCGAAACCAGTGAAGTTTTTTATTTGCATCAAAACATTGCATTTAGGTGCTTCAGTCAATCAAATCCACGCTGGGAACGAAATCTCCAGTCTTTTTGTAACAAACAGAGCAATTTGAAAACTCTTTCAACTCGACCAAAGAAAACTCACTTGTGTCATACCAAAAAAAATTCTGCAATGATTTTGTAAATGTTTTGATTGCAATGTTTAGGTGCAAAAAAAAAAAAAAAGAAATTAAAACAGGTCCTTATAAAGGCCAGCTTATATTGCAGTATTTGTGCTTCTGTTCTTATGAACAGAGTAGTTGAAATTGCAAGGTACCAGTACTCAAGGTTTTGGAATAATCAAAACAAAAACACAAGCTAAGTTTATCCAGCCACACAGAAATGTGATGACAGCCCTGATCAAGAAATACAATGTACATACATTGTGTACTTCGAATAATATACTGCACGTACAATGTAAGTGTAATAATATTGTCATCTCATGGAATCTAATGAGGTGGTTTATCTTTGTCACCAGTAAGCAAGAAACCTAGAATGTCTCAAGCTCAATCAACAAGTTCTCATTCACTGGGTGTCATGTCAGCACTTACGTTCTCTCCTTGCTGTTGTTGTTTGGTGGGAGTAACATCAAGTGGTGACATATCGCTTTTTAAACTACATCATTCAACAGGTAAAATCACTTGATACAGATACACAGTGCAATATTGCACATCAAATTGCTGGCAATATTGTTGCAGCATTTGTCCACCCCTGCAATTGTTGTGGCCAAGATTATTGAAGTACAAGTAAGGGTTAGAGAATAACGCGAGTGCTTTATGGGATTTAGAGCTCCGAGCAGCAGATAGAAGGCCACGAGGCGCGTAGCGCCGAGTGGCCCTTCTATCAATGCGAGGTGCTCTAAATTCCATAAAGCACGAGTGTTTATTCTCTAACCGTTTTAGAATATAGTCATACTCACGAGAGTATTCTTTGGCTGCATGTCTGTTGCTTTCCCAAAGGAATACTGATTTCAAATGCACATACATGTACGCTTATGCAAATCTGTTCAGTTGTGTGTGACTTCAGTGGAGTGAAGATGAATATCCGAAGCTTGAGGCTTTTAAATACGAAGCTTGCAACGCTAGAAAATACCGATATTTGTTGTGGAAATGAAGAGCAGAAATCTCAAAGTTTTTTCAAACCAGTTAGAACGGACGAAATTGAAAAAGTTACTTGATGAAATAATGAACACCAAAGAAAACTCAAGCACGATGTGGACATTTAATATATCGCAATAATCATATACGAAGAACTTGGATGACTGATGAATATCCGTACATCTACACTTCTTGTAGAACATGGAGAAACTCGCGCTTGTGATTTCATTTTGAAGAGTAAGTGACTCGCTACGTTTTTTAGTGTTTAGTATAGTAATAAATTATGATCTGTATTTAATTATGTATCCGCAGTATTCATGTATTGATCTAGCTGCTTAACGAATCCAAATAACTGTGATTTATTGGATTATGATATAATAATATTTGAATAGTATTTGAAGATTAAACTAAGATTGTATTATAATATTTCTTGTATATAGTTTAGTACACGTTATTCATGTAGAGTGCAAATATTATATCCGTGAAATAAGCGCTAACATTTAGTACCAATTAACATTTTACAAGTAGACAACAATGATAAAGCATTTGGTGCTATTTATTAGTACTATTTAGTTAACGATTTCACGGATATAATATTTGCGCTCTAGTATTCTCTAAGTTAGTCATTAGTATTCCCTATATAGAGAATACTAATAAGGCTTTGAAACAAAAGAAAACAAAGCTTTATTAGTATTCTCTATATAGAGAATACTAATGAATCCATTGATAAAGCTCCTTTATGAGATATAGAGCGCACAAATGCTGGGCGCTGATTGGTCGAGTGAGTATGACTATATTCTAATGTAATCGTAGAATATGTGGTTCTATTTTCAGATGGCATGTCAATAAATCGTATGAAGAGAAGTCTAGTAGATTTGTTAGAATACTGTCTTGTTACAGGATGGGAGTGGTGGGACGTGATACTGGTATCACATCTTGGTACTCCTGCAGGTAAATCCATTATAGAAGTACACAGCCACTTAACATATATAAGTGACTTTATTTATTGAGGGTGATACTTGACAGTAACTTCAAAATTACTGATCATCCATAAACTTCTTACTCTCACATACATTTTGTACATGTACAATAAACGTTTGTAAATACATTGGCTAATAATTCATACAGCTTAGTATTCTTCGTATATCTTTCAGACACAACAGAATCAGTACTGAAACAGTTACTTGATGAGTTCAGCCAACAGCAACAACTAATCCAGCAGTACACACCCCAACAACACATGCTGATTCCAAAAATAATGGCATTAAAAGCCAGTTTGTACAGGTAGGCCATGTTTGGATTCATAATAAGATAGGATATTTTAATTTTGTAATGTGCAATACATTGTAGATCATCCACATGCTTTTTGCGCAATATAAGAAATAAATTTATTATTATTATAATTATTATAATTATTTAGTTCAGGTAATGCAGTGGATTGATTGTATTTTTAGGTGTACGAAGGATGGTTGTGGACAAGCCATGGATTGTTATGCTTCTCAGTTCCTTTATGCAGTTGCCATGTTGTTCCGCTCTCTGCCCTCTTGCTCACACAGTAGTATTGAACAGCTAACGAGTATGTGACACACGCACAGTGATAGTATTGATTTAGATAAATTTAATCAATCAATATTGAACATTTTATATCATTAGAGACTTGTACACTAGGAAGAACATCAGAAATGGATATTGATAAATATGTCTTGTCAGTCGATAACAAGGAGTATGCTGTCGAGGCTGGTAAGGATCTGAATCGGTAATATGGTATAATTATTCCCAAGCTATACACATACATAATTGAAGGGGTCCCTGCAAGAATGGAGTAGGTGACTTGTGATCAAAACCCAAATTCTACTTTGAAATTCAAAGAATCTCGAGGATAATTTAGATTTTGATCAGAGGTCACTTACGTTGTTCTTGCAGGGAGCCCTTCAATTATTATGTACATTATTACCACAATACTTTGTGCACATACTTAATATGTATACGTTGACGCCATAGAACATCGAAATAAATAATTTTTCTATTATTTCAGCAATCCTTACTGCTGTGTACCCATTGATCCAATGGATTACAGACCTAGCAATGTTTATTATCGCCGCTTTTACAACACGTCACACTAAAGACTCTGTACCTGGGGTATGTATTGTTGCAGCAGGCCGGTAAATTGGATTTCAGGTCAAAAGCTTTTGACCACGTAGAGAAAAAGTTATAGTTGCATGTATTTTTATAATGTGTATGAATTGCAGGTGAGCCTTGGACGTAATGCTGAAGTGCTGGGAATCATGAAAGAGATGTTGGTTTTGATACGGCTTTGGGGTCAGTCAATGCCCCTCAGTTGTACCATCCATCACCCCTTCAGCAGGTCAGCCATCACAATGTTTCTGTATTGCAACTACAGTGTATAGCTGTACTAATAAGTAACTTGTGTACATTTGTATATGTTACAGATAAGAAGGATTCACTAGCTTTGCTGTTCAAAATCATCACCAAGATGTGGATTCACTGTAAACAGCCATCAGAAGGACAAGAATTTGAAGACAGACTTGCAGGTGGGTCAGTAACACACTTATGGTATGCCAGTAAGACTGCCATGGTGTCCATTATGTACTCTACTTATGCTAGAAAATGTCCAAATTTAATTAATTGATATGATGTCAATGTTTCCCATTGTAGCCGAGGCGTCTCCCTTGCTCCCAAACCAGTTGTTTATTCTCAATATGAAGGCACCAAACCTTAACAGAGGTACGATATAAAGCATTACTGTAAGCCTGTAAATAACTTTCTAAACCTCAATAATAATTCATGAGCAATTGATCCAACCAGGTTGGTTGAATCAGTCACATGCATGGATCTGTATACCCCGATACAGACACTGATGAATAAAACATCATTCAGTGCTTTATCAGTGATACAGACCTAATGAATAAAACATTAATGCTGTATCACTGCTTTCTAAAACTCATTAATAATTCATGAGCCATTAGGCCAATGGGAGCTGTCCATTTGGTCAGGTGCATGGATCTGTATAGTCCGATACAGACACTGATGAATAAAACATCAGTATCTGTTACACGGATACAGAACTGATGAATAAAACATCAGTGTCTGTTACACGGAAGCAATACAGACCGATGATAAATAAAACATTCTCTGATGTTTTATTAATCGGTTCTTTATCAGTGATAAGACTGATTGCCTGCAAAGGTCTCATTTACTCGTATCATTGACCCTTGCATAGCACCGATAGCAAGTTAAGAATATCCTTACGGCTTGCTACTTACGAATTACAAAACCTCTTTCCAATGTGGGATAAGTTGAGGTGTATCCTGTGCATGATCAGTGATGTCACAAGTACCTTCACAAGAAAGTGTTGTGATTTTCTTGCGTTATTTGCTGTATAATTATGTAATACTATTTTAGATAAATGTAGGTACTTATGATGGCATTTTAGAAGCCGTTTACAGAATTTGTGTCCGTTCTGTATCAGATCTACAGATACTCGCCTTCGGCTCGTATCTGTATCTACCGATACAGAATGACGGCCACTCATTCTGTAAACAGTACGTATCACTGATACAGCACTAATGTTTTATTCATCAGTTCTATATCAGTGATAGAGAACTGATACATCAGGTCATGCAAAGGTCTCATTTACTCATATCATTGACCTTTGCATAGCACCGACAGCAACTTACGAATACAAAAGCTCTCTCCAATGTGGGATGACTCGAGGTGTATCCTGCGCATGACAGTGACGTCAAAAGTACCTTTACAAGAAAGTTCTGTAATTTTCTTGTGTTATTTGCTTAGATTTTGTGTAATGCTGTTTTAAATCAACTAAGGTAAATTGGGATGGAGTTTTAGAAGCCATTTACAGCATTCTTGTCCATGTAATGTTGTATCGGAGATATAGATCCTCACCTACTGCTCGGATCTATATCTACCAATACAACACGGCCGTTCATGCAGTAAATATCACGTGTAATGATGAAAAACATGTTTCTTTATGAGTTGGACACCATAGGCAGGACCAGCTGCATTCCACCCCACCCTCCCTTAGCCAGGGAAATCAGCTAGGTATAACTCCCCAACGATCACCCAGAGTGTTGGTGGGACTGGTGCCTGAGGAGTCAAGCCAGGCGGTATCTTTACACCTTCACGTTTACTTGTGATATATACTTTCAGGAGTGACTGGCAAGCCTGTAAGTGGACCCATTAAACCAGCAATATACCAGTTTAACAACAGACCAACTGGTTCTAGTGTCCGCCACAGTTATCATCCGTTTGCCTCGGCAGTCCTGCCTGTTGCACCAGAAAGTCCTTACTATTTAGACGTCATTAGAAGAGTGTTTATTGATGCGGGACCAGATGTTAAACTTAGACAGTGTACCAGGTACAGTATTAACTACATGTACATGTACATGTAGGCTCTATTCCATAAAGTCATACATGCACAGGGTTGTCATAACGACAACATTTAACCAACGGCTCTGAACATAGCCTGCATGGGCAGTCACTCCTTTGATGCTCGCCACACGAGCGACTGCGCTTCGTAGGCTACTCTGCATGAACAATGTCAGCCATCTCAAAGACTAAAGCATAGAGTGCAATTTAGAAAAGCGTGAAATAGTACTAACTTTAAATAGTACTAAATAGTGCTATTTCTATTGTTTTCTATTGGTTCATTGGTGCTATTTAGTACTAATTAGCTATTTAGTTTTCAAGCTTTTCTAAGTTGCACTCTATCAATCATTCTATTTAATATTTTCTAAATGTATATTACACTGTGTTCATTTCAGATGCAGCTGCGTATCACAGTTAGGTGGCCCAATAAGTCAAAATGTGATACTTCAAACGTGGGAGCAGAGGTGGCTCAAGTCATGTTACTGTGGGGGAAGTTGGAAAAAATACAATATACAACAGTCATGACATACTTTGTACTAAAGAATACAATATACAACAGTCATGACACATGTACAGTCTTTGTACTGAAGAAAAAGTAAAACAGTTCATTGTATTACTGGGTAAATGTAAAGACTGTCTGGTATCGATAGCCTTTTTGTCAGTAGTAATAGTAAATGTGTACCACAAATGTAAATGTAATAAAAGTATTTATTCATTGAGATTTTATTAGATATTAAAATAATGTTTTTACAAATAAATGTAGTACTTTCATAATCACAAGGATAGAAATACAGGAATCACCAGCACTTCCATGTTGTCAAATTCCTGTTATCTCAACTCTGAACTGATGTAGGTGTACCTAGTTTTATACATTTACAATACTTGATAAAGTCATGAATAGCAATAAATATTCATGTAATTCTGAGATCTTTTAAAACTTTGATAAAAATGGGATCATGGAAGAAGTCTTGTTTACATCTACAACCATTGAAGTTTTTCAATTGTTTTCAATATACATATTATCTACATGCAAAATGTTCGCATTAAACCAACATTCAATCACTTCTAACTTCATAACCCATGGCAAAATAGAGAATAAAATAGTGCACTGGTTTTAGATCATTAAAGTTCAATGTTATATATATAGATGTGACTCAAGCCCAATGACGGGCATGTGCATATGCAGGAAGTAGTCATACCCTGGTAATGAACTTTACACCTCACTACTTGTGTCTTGAAGTAGTTTCACCTAATTTGAGATCTGTTTGTCAGAACCTTTGTCCACTGAAGGAACCATTCTACTAAAAGACACAGCACACTCCTTCATAAGCCTATACTTGTTGGATTTTCAATATATTTCTTAAATGTCTGCAGCCATCGTGATGCTAACTCGTTATCAACCATCCTGGCATCACATGACAGGGTAACAGTCATTACTTTGTGTACAACTTCGTCTGCTGTCAAAGAAAGTTGGGTTCCACCTACTGCTAAGATGGAGGCTTGAGGTGGGTTGATGACAGCTGAGAACTCTGTAATGCCAAACATCCCAAGGTTGGAGATAGTAAACGAACCACCTTGAAACTCATGAAGTTGGAGTTTGTTACTACGTGCTCTTGATGCAAGATCCTGTAACATGGAACATAGTGTATCAATTATCGTGAGTTTTGCCAAGCGAATGATGGTTTAAAGAAGCCTTGCTTTGACAGAAATATAAATGAGAATAAGAAATCAAACATGAGTCCATGCGAGAAGTGATCTATGATCAAAATATAAATTCTCCTTGAGATTCTTTGAATTTCAAAGGAGAATTTGGGTTTTGATCACAAGTCATTTACTCCAATATTATTATGGTAGACTTAATTACCTTAAGAACAAGTGAGATCTGTGTCACATGCAGGTTTGCAGCATCCCTGACAACAGGCGTGATAAGACCTCCATCTGTTGCCACAGCAACAGCAACATCAATTTCCTTCACTAGTTTTGCAGCAGATCCATCCCACACAGCATTCATCTCTGGGACTTGCCGTAAAGTGACTCCAGCAATCTTCACTATTAAATCATTCAGTGAAACCTTGATATAACGAGGATTTGGCATTGATTAGATTGAGTAATGTACTACTGTCTAGGGTTGCTCTGTATAACAGAATGCATTATTTCACTCTGAATAAACCTGAAAATCAAGACATTTTTGTTCGTCCTGTCCATGTTCAAGATAATAATTTTTAATTTTTATTTTTTTCCTTCCATGTTCAAGATGGTGGATTGGCTTTATAATACAATACTCTAGCTACAGTGACAGTGCTTTGTGTCTATGATAAGTTGAATGCATAGCTTTATGATGATCTCATGTGATATAAACACAATGGGCGTTGTAGGGCATGAGAGAAGCAAGCTTTGACACACAAGGTGAAGCCAAGCATTTTTCTTGCCAATAAGCATCTCAAACAGACTGTGTTTATATCACAGTATGCATGTAGTATTTTGTGTTACTTTGAGTGGCCAATTGTAATGCAGGGGCGGATCCAAGGGAGGGGGGGGGGGCACATGGGGGGCTGGTGCCCCTCCCCCCCTTTGAGTTGGGCCTGATACATATTCGCCCACGTTTCCCCACCATTTGATGCCCAGAATGGATGGAAATTGCATTTTCGAACTTCTAGAATTCAAAATTTTCTGGGGGAGGCATGCTTCCACACCCCCTAGAAGAAGGGGCCTTTAGTGGTGTACCCCCCTTTCAAAATCTCTAGATCCGCCCCTGTAATGCATCATTACCTTGATGTTTCTTTCTTGCAAACTTTGTCTCAAGTTCTGTAAATTATCCATGATGCATTGTGTTGATGCATACACGTGTGGTATAGTAGTCTTGGACTCTGTCAGTCTTTTTGCAATAACAGAACGCATTCCAGTATTTGGAATATCAATATAACCACCAGTCTGAATGGTGGTGCTAGATGGAATTGGTGGAATTGTAGATGGTTCGTCTGAAGACATAATACAATTTGTTTACCTCGAAAGTATCTGTATAAATATTTATTAAAGAATGAACAAATGAATGGATGAAATCAATATTGAGCAGTACACTAACTACTCCCTCACCTGAGACTGCTTGTGGTATGACAGACTGTTGAATAGGAACTACAGATTGTGCTAATGGTTGTGTATTGACCTCTGAACTTGATAGATATTTGAGAATATCTCCCTTCAATATACGGCCACCACGCCCTGTGGCTGGAATGAGCTTGGCATCTATACTGTTGGTATCAATGAGGAACCTTACGGCAGGCGATAATGACACCAGTGTATCGCTCTCTGATGACATGTTGGCTTCTTCACTTTCAGAATGAAATACTGAAATTTTCAGAAAGAACAAGAATGTCAGTCACTACTTTTACCAACTCTGATCCACACCAGCAGCAGGTTCACAGAAACCAGTCAGAACTGTGAATTTTTTTAAGAATAAAGAAATGCATTGGGAGACTTCATCCTCACAAAATGGACCTTGGGAACAGATTGACAACACTTCTACAGATGACAATAGTTTTGTATCTTCAACCTTAGTTTTAATAAAAACTGCCAAGCTAATGCCACTAATTAACAAGTAATAATTGTGCAGTCTATTTATTTATTTATTCATCCATTCATTTACTCATTCTTTCGTTCATTCATTAGTTCATTCATCCATTCATCCATCCATTCGTTCAATCATTCATCCATTCTATCATTCATTTATTGGTTCATCCATTCGTTCATTCATTCATCCATTCGTTCATTCATTCATCCATCTGTTCATTCATTCATTCACTCATTCATATATTTTATTTCTATTTTTATAGTTCATCGTGCACTGGTTTTCTGGCTACCTTTCTATTTATTATTTTCAGTTCCTATGTTAATATTTCATGTTCTATTTGTCTATTCCTCGCGCACCTTTTTCGTTCATTCTATTTATTCTATATTCAGTAACTCTAGCGTTGTTCGATTTTGCTTGCTTTGCTCAAGCTTGTTCAGTTTGTTGCACACGAGCTTGCTTGTTTGGTGGCGATTGTTTGTGTTCGTATACTTATAGCCGTTGTAATTAGATTTTAAGCATTTTGCCCCGAAGATGGGCGCTTAGCCCGAAAGCTTGGCAGTTTTTATCAAAACTAAGGTTGAAGATATAAAATTATTGTCATCCAACCTACAAACCGACATTAGATTTACTTCTACAGATATTATTATTACAAAGAACTGGAATTGATGTTTTAGAGAGTCAAATTGAAGGGGTCCCTGCAAGAATGGAGTAAGTGACTTATGATCAAAACCCAAATTCTCCTTTGAAATTCAAACAATCTTGAGGAGAATTTAGATTTTGATCAGAGATCACGAGGTTCCCCTAGGTGCTTGCCAGTCACATTTTCTACTGGATCTGTGCTCATTGAATGACTAGAAAATTCTGACATCAACATCAGCACCTATCAAGATTGATGAGCAATGATCTTAATGTTGCAACTCTTACCGTCACTTACAACAGGAATATCTACTTTTGTATAATCTTGTCCTTCCTCTACTATCAATGCTATCAGTTCATTTACTTTAACCTTAGTACTTCCAGATGGCATGAGGATTTTAGCAAGAATGCCTTCTTCATCTGTATCCATGGTTATAGTGGACTTGTCTGTTTCAATCTCACATAATGCATCACCAGGGTTAATTACTTCACCTTCCTGTTTTAACCATGCGACGATGGTGCCTTCCTCCATTGTTGGAGATAAAGCAGGCATTAAGACTTGGGTTGGAGTTACACCTACAAGTACATGTAACATCACAGTCGTTTTCATATAAGTGGGAAGTATTTACGGTACTGTTCGTGTGCTAACCATGCTATGCGCTACCGTGCCATGCGCTACCGTGCCATGCGCTACCGTGCCATGCGCTATCATGCCATGTGCTAACCATGCCATGTGCTAACCATGCCATGTCCAAGCATTCTGATTGGTTGACCAATGACTTATACAAAAACGATTTAAATAAGTAACCAGATAAAATGGACAAGTGAGAGATTCGGAGCAATAGCTGATATCGAAGTTACACTCCAATGATTCTGAACAAAGGTTTCAAGTTGAGGCTATCGGGTCAAGTTTTCAAGTTTTTGTTCTGACCTGATAGCCTCGACTTGAAACCGTTGTTCAGTCATTGGAGTGTAACTTCGATATCAGCTATTGCAGAATACCCCGCAACTACATGTATCCAGCTCTAGTAGCGGCACTCTTCTAATCTTATTCAAGCCTATTAGTATTAATATGTAGTAAACCTTGTCCTCCCACAGGTAGCCCAAGCTGTGGACTTGTGGCGAGATTTACAGTAAATGTATGGAGCTTCACAGCGAACTTTGAAAACCGTCTAAATAAAATTCTACAAACCCTCAAAGTAGTCCTACTTGTTTATTGTGTTGTCTTTTGGAATTGTGGGAGGTTTGGAGCCATTTCGATCGATTTTGAGAGAGTTTTTAAGAATACCTTGAGTTACCCTATAATTAGAGAAGGTAGGAGACTGTCATGGCCGATCACCTACGATTAATGCCAAACAGTCGCCTCAAACTCGCTGAAAATTAGAGAATATGACAAGATTCTTTCGAAATACATTAGCCCACATAATATCCCTCCACCACACGCGGTATCCCTTCCTCTGGTCAACGATTCCCTCGCCAAAAAGCCAGGAACTTAAGAATTTTGAACAACAAAACATCCTTCCGACCATCAGCCTTGCAACGGACTAGAACCAACATCCACCCGTACCCTCCCGCACTAAGTTACACATTTCGACACTTCAAGTTTGAATATTTAGACCGTTTCATTGAGATCGCTTCCGATTGGTCGAATACACTTCGTGACCTCTTAGTGCAAGTCGCCTATTATAGGGTAACTCAAGGTATTCTTAAAAACTCTCTCAAAATCGATCGGAATGGCTCCAAACCTCACACAATTCCAAAAGACAACACAATAAACAAGTAGGACTACTTTGAGGGTTTGTAGAATTTTATTTAGACGGTTTTCAAATCTCGCTGTAAAGCTCCATACATTTACTGTAAATCTCGCCACAAGTCCACAGCTTGGGCTACCTGTGGTCCTCCTAACAATACTGCTGGGTTATTATACGTAATGGCGGCCATGTTGGTCCCCGATATTCCGATAACAAAACATTCCTCATTACATTAGCTTCTCATGGCCGCTGTGTCTTTGTACTTTAAATATGCAGGATTGATTGCAAAACAGCAACTATTACTCAAGCTACATGTATGTCAATGTGTGCTGCTGTTTCATTGACATTGTACAAATGTAAGCTTACATAAGCTTATAGTCTACATATGTTGTAGTCTTCTTGCAAATGGCCTTTAATAAGAAACGTACCTTGAAATGCTGGTGTTGTTCTCAAGAGTTTAAGGAAAGGTCTTCCATTCAAAACAGATTGAACCTGAGCTATTCTACTCGTGGAGACATTACAGCTTCGCCGTGCAAAACCAACAAGACATTGTAACGCCGCCATCTTGGATGCCTTGCGGTTTAGCTGTGTTTTGCTGATCGAGAGAAGACTGGATCCTATGACCACGTGATCGAAAAGAAAACGCGAAAATGCGCGAACTAAATAACGCGCGAAAACGCGCAAGTTCTTGTACGGACAAACAGGTACAGTGGAAACCCCTAAGGGACGGGGAAATTGGTTCGTTATATCAGGGGTTCGTTATATCGAAAACTCCGCCCCGTTAATGCGTTATGACGAATTTGCGAAAAATCGACCAAAATGTTGTCTCTTGTACATACTCATTATCATTTTGTCACGTGATGACATTTATTCGTCACCGCGGTAGATTTTACGTTTGGGCTTGTGTTCATTATACCGGGGAGTTCGTTATATCGGTCTATCGGGGTTCTTTTCCATACATTTTACTGTAACTTTGGCCGGGACCAAAAATATTGTTCCTTGATACTGGACATGCTCGAGGATCCAGCGGTTTTCAAAAACCGCTGGATCCTCGAGCATGGATACTGGAGAGTTCGTAAAATGGGTTCGTTAAATCGGAGAGCTCCTGGCTATTACATAGCGGTCTAAAGGGGTAAGGACGCGATATGTGGGCTAAAAATGCCTCAGATTTCGACCCCGTTCCGTAGAGTTTTAATCAAAAATTGTTTTTAATGTTCGAGTTTTCTGCATTTAGAAACATTTTTATTGTAGGCGATAGATGGAAATAACCCATATCCTTAAAGGCCCTGTTTACAAGGGAAAGGGTGACCCTACCACTAGGGTTACCCTCCCCTTTGTATAAAACAGTGCCTAATAGGTATCCTGCGAGCAGGGTTTTTTTTCTACTCGCCCAGGAATGCATCCTCGGGAACTCAGGGGTATATTCTGTCGCTCGTTACTCGCTCCCAGAGAAATACCCCTGGGAACGAAGTCTGTTGGAACTTGTTCCGGAAGTCAAAATTAAAAATGGCGGCTGTCCTATTCAAACCAGGATATACTTGATACTGATTGGTCGACCTGCCTAGGTCGACCAATCAGAAACGAGAGTAATTTTGACTTCCGGAACAAGTTCCAACAGACTTCGTTCCCAGGGGTATTTCTCTTGGGTTCCCGAGGATGCCAGGAAGGTAGCGATGAGGTAGCGACGAGCTGGAAAAACCCCTGCCGGTCCTCGCGATTTCCGCATCCACATTTCTGGATGAAAAACTGATTATGGTCTATTTGACAAAAACCTGTTTCGCTACCTTCCTGGGCGAGTAGAAAAAAAAACCTGCTCGCAGGGTACCTAATAGGTTAAGTCGGGATGTATGTACATTTCTATTCTCATTTCTGCAGCTAAAGAACCACCCGCGTAGCGCTATCGACGTTACAACCATGCTGCAAGCACCATTCATTTGTGACTAACGAACTTTTGCCACAAATCTTGTTCTTTTCTGGATTGTTGGAAGAAAAGAAAGAAGGAAAAGAAACATTTCAGCTTCGTTCTTCCAAGGAAAAACCTTTTGTGGCCGGGGATCCAGTGGCCGGGGATCCAGTGGCCGGGGATCCAGTGGCCGGGGATCCAGTGTTTTCTTGTCTTTCTGAGTGAAGCGTGAGACGTTGGTAAGACGTCCTCATATTCCTCACAAAACCTCAAGTTTACTGCATGAAATTGACACTGGTGATTTCTACCACTAAAAAATAGAAAGATTTAAAGTTAGTAGAGCCTTTATGTTATAACTCGATTTTATAGGCATCAGTAAGACTGGTTATCAGCAGCGACGCGTAAGCTTAAGCTCAAGCACAAGAGATGTTGTTTCACTGTGAAAAGGGACAGGTTGCAAGCACAACAATCAGCATTTCTCCATTTCTTGTCAGCTGCTTGCGTCGGGTCCATTTTAAAATGACACAAGTTCCTGTGCTTGTGCCGTTCAGTACGCTTGATTCGCTAGTGAAAACCAAAATTTGAATACCGTATTGCGCCCTGGGCGCTTATTTTAAATTTTGTGATCAAGGAGGCGCTTAAACGAGGGTAGGCGCTTAATGGAGGAAATACGGTATTAACAATACCTACTTATTCAGAGCTGACTTTACTTGAAAGTACATCCTGTATTCCTGCACTTTGTATATAAAATGTTGTTGATATCTGTACAGGCTAAAGGAAAAAGAAAACCTTTATAATAATCATATCTAATGAGAAACATGAACCAATATCTTTCGAGACAAAACTGATGGCATCAAAGAAAACGCTTGTACGTAATAGATACAACAGGCAAACAGAAGCCTTCATTCCCTTGTGTCGACTTAGTAAGTACTGTCAAAACGGGCCTTACGCAAAACATTAGCGGCACAAGCATAAATGCCTGAAACATCGAATTTTCTCAATTTCTTATGCTTACGGCGTTAGACCGGTAGACTCACAGACAGCCCAACCATTGTTTCTGAGGCTACTTATAATAAATAAACATACAGTTCATACGTACATATGTCTTTAATAAACGAAGCACAGGTAGCCCAACCATTGCTTCTGAGGCTACTTATAATCAATAAACTGAATATATTTGTATGCGCGCGTCTTTTTTTGATAGGTTTCCCCAACACATATTGCACGGTCTACCACAGGAAACCCATCAAGAAAGACGCGCGCATACAAATATTTATTTATTTATATTGACTCAGTCGAACGAGAGTAAGAAAATTACTGGACACGCGAGGATTGGGAAGAGTAGGGGAAGGGGGAGGAGGGAGGGGGAGGGTACTCGGCCATTTTTTGGGTAGGGGTGTGCCGCCATGATCCCAAAAACCTTATCCTATCCCAGACCTAAAAACGGAAATTTTCCGTACCCTATTCCAGACCTAAGCTTCAAAATTTATACCCTATCCCAGACCTAAGCTTGAAAATCAATACCCTATCACAGACTAAAATTGAAAGTTCGTGACCGATTTGAAGCTAAGAATTTTTTATTTTATTATTGCCGCTACGATAATTTATAAACATTAGAAATCTTCAAATGTTCGTAAAAATGCAAAAAGAATGATAAATACTTGTTTCGCTGTAAAAACATACCCTATCCCAGACCTAAGCTTGAAAATCTATACCCTATCCCAGACCTGAGAAGCTCGAAAACCATACCCTATGGGGCGGCACATACCCGTATAGCTTATAGGAGAGACTCTCGTTATACTGACTCTGGAGTGAAAAGAGAGGCTGCTCGAAAAGAGGATTCATCACCTGTCTTGACGATTTTGTTACAGTAGCAATTCTTTCACAGGTTTGATGGCTGTTTGATGAAGTCGTTCCTTTTTGAATAAATACTCTAGTGTTGGGGATGTGGGACCAGGTTGGACCCAATGCAGGCTTTATTCCACCTGTATTAAGTGCTTTAGAATCTGATACAACATTGTTGGTCACCTAAAATCAAGTTTTGGTTCAATTAAAAGAATTTTAAAGAACGATGAATATGACAATAATTATGATAGCACTGATGATAGTCATGATGATGATGATGACAATGGAAGGTTGTACACAGCATTCCTGTATCTCTGTTCTTCACTGAATATTTGAAACATCTTCTTTGCATCTCTAAGTAAACTGTAAGGATATCTAATTACGACCAGATCATTTATTCTCAATTTCTTATGTTAAAAAGTACTAAATTGTTATTATTATTATTATCATTATTATTACTATTATTATTTATTATTATTATTATTATTTATTATTATTATTATTTATTATTATTATTATTATTATTATTATTATTATTATTATTTATTATTATTTATTATTATTATTATTATTATTATTATTATTATTATTATTGTTATTATTATTATTATTATTATTATTATTATTATTATTATTATTATTATTATTATTATTATTATTATTATTATTATTATAACAGGGATGTGACAATAACAAATGTTATTTATTTTGTCATGACACACTATTGTTACATGTACATTGTATCTCTATTCAATTCACTGTAGAACAAGACAAGAAATGGAAGTGAACATACCATCACAGCTAATCCATGTTGAACAGCCAGTGACTTCAGACTTCTAGACAAATGGACCATCATAGAATGCCCTGAATATGAAGAAACAACTCTATACTATCTACATGTACAGCATGTAACCACCAACATTTGTACATTGATGGATAGGATAGGATGGAATGACATTAGATGGGATAGAATGGAATGTTATGGAATAAGATAGGTTGGATTGTATGAACATCATGGGATAGGATGGAAGTTGATTGGTTAGGATAGGATAGAATGTTATGGAATGGGATAGAATGATATGGAATGGGATAGAATGTTATGGAATGGGAGAGAATGGGATAGAATGGGATATTACTAGGATATTGATGGGATGGGATAAAAATGCCAACAAATTTGGTCTTACCAGTTATCTGTTGACCACCAAGGACTGGAGTAAGTACAGATGCCACTGAATCAACGACAATTAATTGCACATTATTGTAGAATATGTCATCCTGTTATGAAGACAGTATATATATGATTGCCAGTTAGTATATACAGCAATATGCAGAAATTCTGATCCTTTTGACTAAAATACACATATATCAAAAACGTACTTAAAATTATGGGATGGCTACACTGATATTTTTTTCTAGTTGTCTGCCAGCAAGGCTTTATGAAAAAAGTATCAGTGTAGCCATCCCATGGTTTTAAGTAGGTCTTTGATATATGTGTATTGTAGTCAAAAGGATCAGAATTTCTGCATATTGCTGTACTATAACAGTACAATACTACATCAATATATTGTCTAGGTAACATGTCTTGCAGCTACCATATGAGAAGTAACTATGGCAAATATGGCATTTTACTAGTGTAATCTGTCAGAACTGGACTTCCTCTGTGAATGCTCTAGTGTCTGCTTAATACGGGGTCATATCACTGTACAATAGAAATATACCTCACTATAGAAACTGTTCTTTGCATTGTTTAGACATCCCACCAAGCCAAACAGATCAAATGTCTGAAAACATTGGATTCTAGAGAGGATTGAGATTATATCCTGAAAGCAACAATGTTTTATTACAAGGGCCGATTAGAATGAAGAAATCTATGCAGCTTTCAATATAAAGTGACACATAAGTTTCCAACAGACTTGTCATCAGCTTTACATCAAATGTGGCAAATGGTGATGACAATAATTTGTAATTTAATCCAATTGAAGAACTGTTCAGTTGTTTAAATCTCTCTCTCTCTCTTCTCTCGCTCTCTCTCTCTCTCTCTCTCTCTCTCTCTCTCTCTCTCTCTCTCTCTCGCTCTCTTCTCTCTCTCTTCTCTTCTCTCGCTCTCTTCTCTTGTGTTGGTTAAGAGGACATACTACAAGAGAGTCTGCAAGCTATATATGGTCTGGGATTTTCCATTTTCTCACGAGACAAATATAATTTAATAGGTCCCTTTTTACTCGATGCGGCCCAATTTTAATTAATAATGAATTGATTTATTCATTGGTTCAATAAATAGTTTATAAATAACCTGTTCAGTTAGCATAGAATCCCGTGCCTTCAACATTTCCTTGATTCTCTCACTGCTGAAGGATCCTTGGGTGTCAATATAAATGATATTCTTTTCTAAATTCATAGCAACAAATGAAGCTATACTCAAGCAAACCTGAAATAGCAATGGAACTCTTCATTAATTTTGTATTGTATTTCGGTTAAGTAAATGACCACATTTATGTGTCAGATAAATGAACATTGTATAATAACACTTTATTTAACGAGGAATTTACAGATAAAGCTATGCTTTTTTCCAATCTGGTCCTCCTAGGGGCTGCTCAGTGAGTGTTCACTAATAATAATATTATTGAGGGGGACTGTTGAAGAACAGTGTAAGTGACTTATTGTTATCAAAATCTGAATTCTCCCTATAGAATTCAAAGAGTATTGCAGGAGAATTTGGATTTTGATCAGAGGTCACGTATGTTGTTCTAGCACTGTCAGGGACCCCTTCATTTATTTGTCTTCTTTGTATGATCACAACATTTTTATACCGTACAGCAAAACGTACCTGTGTTTTACCAGACCCAGCTGTACCTACTATTTCAGTGACTTCACCAGAGTACAATCCACCATCTAACAACTCATCCCAACTACAAAACAAATTATAGATTTAGTGATACATAATGATCATCATTATGACTACCGGTACCTTCAATGAAGGTATAATCACAATGATGATCATTACCTTTATTAAATGTTATCATCATCATCACTATAAACATATCATCAACATCATTATGATAATCATCATCAACACCATATTACATATTATCATCAACCATTAAATATATATATCATCATCATTATTTTTATTATATCCACCATTTTTCATTATTGCCTTGATTAATATTAGTCCTTTAATGATGTACAAATCACTACTTACTGATCACAGCCTAAAAACAATAGAAAATAGCTCATATTAGTGCAGAGACAACATTATCAGATTCCAATAAAACCAGGAGTATTAAATCTCATGACAGCAATAACCACATTTAACAAACCTGTTGGGAGGATAAAGAATGTTGACATGATGTCATCCAGAACATTTCGACCACTAGTAGCAAAACAGGCATATTGGTTTATAACAGCTTGCTGTACAGTCTGAAGTTCCTGTCGCATTTTACATCACAACAAGATACAATAATGGGTGAGTATAGTGAATAAAAGCAAAAGGTGGTGTTATCATACTACACAGAGGGGGAGGGTGGGGTAGCACATACAGTTCTAAAGACTGCTCGAACATGCTTGCATAGCTTCCCCAGGGACCGTGGAGACAGGGGGGCTGGGGGAGTTTAAATTGCCCCCTCCCCACTTTTAGCCAAAAAGGCTGTCACAATAGGTTGTTATGTGATATATACTAGTCTACTAGTATATCCAGTCCCCCCACTTTCAAGGGTGCTCCGTGGTCCCTGTTCCCCCTGGGATAAACCCGGGGGGGGGGGGGGGGGGGGGGGGGGGGCACTAAGGGTATTTTTGGATTTTTGGGTAGGGGTGTGCCGCGGACACCTCAAAACCCTGACCCTATCCCAGACCTAAAATTTTGATTTTCCATACCCTATTCCAGACTAAAGCTTAAAAATGTACTCCCTATCCCAGACTAAAGCTTAAAAATGTATACCCTATCCCAGATTGAAAGCGTGCTAAAGGGATATGTAAACTGATAGCGACTGATAGTGGCATTATTGCGGAAACCATACCCAATACCAGACCAAAACGTACCCGATCCCAGCCTAAAAAGGCAAAAAATGATACCCTACCCCAGACCTGGGAGCTCAAAAACTATACCCTATCCCGCGGCACATACCCGTATAGCGTATATCCCCCCCCCGGGATAGACCCCTGTCTGGGAGTGGTCAACTGTTGTGAACTGCTGACCAGTCATAAATACAAATTTCCCAGGTGTCTTGCAGTTCAGTTGGTATGCTATGTTAGGGTCGTCACAGGTCGACTCAACTTGACTCAACTGGAAACAACTCATGTCAACTCAGCCACATGCTCTAGGGTCTACCCCCAGGGGAAGGTGACATGTACATAATCTCTCAAGAGAATTCACAGAGCTGTCAAAGTTTCACAATCTACAAGTCACATACTTGGCTAGTCTGGTTAGAATAACGAGTTGCATGACATACATACTTGTTTTTCAGCATCTGATTGAGTGCTAAACTTAGTTACATCACAAGACATAAGGCCAGCAACTAGAATTAACACAGAACAAATCAGCAAATAAAACGTGTTCCATGTATTGTATTTGTAACCACAATGCATCTATTATATAATTGTAAGCTGTGGCACTAATAGTCTGCTACAATTGTGTGTAGATAACAATATTTTTACCTGTTTTAATGCCACAAGAAGCTAAAGTTTGACGAACGGAAAGTGAAGCTTCACGTAGAATCTTTTGCATGTCGTCGGTGTGTTGTACGGACAAAACATTGATGGATTTTGCTATTTTTTCTTCATCGTATGATAAATATCCGAGATTAAGATATAAATGTTAATGAAATGTAACAATAAAAGCCATTATCAGCATATTACAAAGCACAAACTAATATCTAGACTAGAGTAGAATAGAAGTCCCCTCGAAATTCCCGCCAAATACTCTACCACAGGAAGCCCACAAATTGATTTTACCTCAACCACAGGAAGCCCACCAGCAATAACTTATTTTTGTAAATAATAAACAAATAAACATATTTTATTCCTTGTTAAACTGTAATTTTAAAACATTGACAAAAATTCTAACATGTAATTGTAACTAATAATAATATTATTGTATTAAAATTATATATTCTGATAGATTTCAGAACTGGTTATGCAACTGTATGATGTTGAAATAAATTACATAATATTCTGCAATCAATTCTTACATTAATAATATAACTTATCTCTATGCTAAAAACTCAAGAATATAACAATATGTGAAAAACTAACTCCTAAAATAACTGACATGCATATAACAATGCGATGACAAGAAAAGTCCCCCTTTATGGCGCGATATAAATACTGTATGTTCATTTAGTCTTTTTGTGAGCTGATTGTCTTCAGAACATTGCAATCATGTGTTCACTAGTTTTTGTTTCTAAACTCAAAGGAATTTTCAGAAGAAATATAACTGTAGTATGGATGCCCTGAGTGAACATCTCAGTCAATAAAGAAGACCTGTACCAAATCATTTTTCCATTTGACAGTTGTCTTTCTACTGCGATGAGAGTTCTGCGAGCCATTTTTTCTTTTCAATCTGTTATGATAGCGCTCATTTCTTGTTCTACTCAATTCGTAAAGTTTCCATTGCTGAAGTTGCAACTGCCGTTTTGCTCGTCGAGCTTCTTTCTTTGCAGGTGTCGAAGGAGGTAGGGTGTCGTACAATGAACTTCCAATAACATCTAATTCCAGCTTTTCACATTCAGAAGATTGTGTGACAAGTTGTGTGACATCTTTCACTGATGTCAAGCCGTCGTTTCCAATCAAGTCTGTACTAATTTTCTCGATGCAAATCTTCAAGTCGAAGTTCAGACTGTTCAGAGGGGTATTTATTCTCGGTGTTTTAAAAGCGTTGTTGTCTGTAACACACCATCTTGGGTTCTCTCTTTGAACTGATTCGCTGCAACTGTCATCCATGATCAACGAATCATTCGATAAGCGTTTTCCTCTATCATGTATGGATTCAACTGGCTGCAAGATCGATCTCTTTTCCTTGCGATCTGTTGTGATCTATATCTGTCGTGTGGATTGTAACGATACTTATTTCGACTAGAAACACTCTTCATAGCAAGTTTTCGAATACCATGTCCCTCTCTGTCCCTCACGAGTTATTGGTCAGGGAACTGGGAACTAGTTTGCTTTCCACAGGAAGCCCACAATGAATCGATTTTTCCGATTTATAATAATACTTTATTCATTTATCGGGATTTGTGTTTTTCTCTTCTTCTTCTTTCCTTCCTTCTACTTTTTCATTTCCCCTTTTGTTTGTAATTTTCCATATCACTTATATGCCTATTTAAAAAAACAAACAAACTATGATACGGAAACTGATATGGATGTTTTTAAATAGCCTCTTGATAGACTTGATAGCCTCCTTTGCAAGCGTTTTTATACTAGTTGGTTCGCTTTTCTCCACTTCCGATGGACGACATTTCCTCGTTCAAATGGCTTCAGTAGAACACTTTTTCAAACCAGTAGATTAGCTTTTCTTTGACTGTGTCGGCCAATTGAGAGACATACAAAAAACGCGGCACCTGTCAAGGAACACTGATCAAATGCTAGTGACAAATAAACTGATATTAAATACTCACAGTGACGCGGTGCTTCATCAGTTTTATGCCAAAAACCAATATAGATGACAATGTCTTGCTTGTCATTTAGTGTTTAATGAATTAATTGAACTGATGTAGCTGACATTCTACCACAAGGGCGATACCAGTACATGATCGATTAATCTTAAAGGGTGGGGCGAAGGAGGCGCACGCCCCCCCCTTTTGGAAATTCGAAACCATTTGGCTGAAACCAATGTCCGAACCGCGCCTCCCCTTTGCAAAATCTCTGGATACGCCCCTGTACATGTCTCTTAGTTCATTATCTAGTATAACTTTGGTCCACATTATCTAGCCAGGTTGGTCCAAATGATCTAGTATTTCTCATTCAGTTGAAGGCGACTACCCTGCGAGCAGACATTGCGGCCTAAGTTTAGTCACGTGATATCATGCCACTTTTGTTCAGTTGGGTGTGTTTTGTGTGCTTCACTTTTGTCCTCACAAAGTATTATACACATTGATTTTGATATCAGGCTGAGTCTCTTTTTAACTGCCGCTATGTTTTCCGTGGTATAACAGACAAGAGAGTATGTATTTTTATTCTATGCCGTTTGGTTGTAAGTTTATCTGTTGTTTTTTTCTTTCTCTGTTGCTTGCTTTTTAATCCACTTAGTGCATGGTACTGAGAGATTAATCATGTTTATATTGTACCTTTTCCGGTGTATAAAGTATTTTTAAATACTTAAATACTTAAAAGCTGTACTATAGTCATTTGTACGTGACAAAACCTACACGCAAAAACAAAACAACAACACTGATATATAAATTGATAACTACGTAAAGTTTGTACTGAGAATGCGACAAGTTTTCCTTCACTTCCATATGTGAGTCATTCCGAGTGCATGAGACCAAATGATTCGTTGACCGGAAAATACCATCTGACTCATTTGGATTATAAAAGCTTTTAATATCCAAGACATCCTGGGCTCTGAAAAGGACTGTTTTAAGTGGGCATTGCTAGCACTCAGCGATATCTATCATGTAATCAGGTACACCTGGTTGCAAAAACCTTGACCTGAAAGAAAAAGGAAATTTTATAATCAACCTCGCATTATATAGAAACAAACCCAGTTATTTGATCGATTAAAAAGTTAAACGCAGACTGTGAATCTAGCGACTTAATAGCGCGTTTACTTGGCTTGATAAATTTAAATGAAAACCTTTTTTAGTTTTATTTTATTTTGGGACTCGACGTTTTTGCAAATAGTGATAGGTGCATCTCGATATATTTCACAAACCGATAATCGTCGTTTCAAATGGAAGCTTGCGGATCTTTTTCTGCGGTGCCGCTGCGACACTGAGCATGAGGGTTGGTTCGGTATTGGTTTGTCTGAGATACAACTACAAGTGTGGGCGCTGCATATGGGTGGTCAGTATTGGCTAATAGGTGCATGGTGCATGGTTAGTATTATTTGACTTCTTCTTTTTTCGTTTTGTTTTGTGTGCGCTGCATATGCGTGGTCGGTATTGGCTAACTAATGCCCATTGCTTATAGGTGGTTAGTATTATTTGGCTTCTTCTTTTTTCGTTTTGTTTTGTGTGCGCTGCATATGCGTGGTCAGTATTGGCTAACTAATGCCCATTGCTTATAGGTGCATGGTGCATGGTTAGTATTATTTGGCTTCTTCTTTTTTCGTTTTGTTTTGTGTGCGTTTTTCTTGAAGATTCTCGTTAGCTGTAAAACTTCTTTAAAGTTCAAAACCTATTCATGACAATTAGGAAGAATGATAAGTCGGTATTTCAAGGTCTTATAGTAAACAGATTCTAAGGCGGATTGTGATATGTCATCGATTGAATCTTCTTGAGCCAATATCGTTAGATCGTAATTCTCGCTTTTAATTAATTTCTGATCTATTATCGTTCAGTACTCGGAATCATTACGAGTTAGAAGTTAAAGTTATTTAGTTTCCTCAATGCGGAATGGCTGTCTGTTTTCCGATGAATTGTTCCAGTTAAAGCAATCTTTTTCAGTTATCAGACTTTAATTGGTTGAAAGTCTAATCCAAAATCTTACATAAGAGCTCTATTATAAACCCAGCGTAGTGTACAATAGAATCCTTCCTGCTCGTGTGCGGTTTAGTCCAATATTGCCGGGACTAGTACTAGCATTATAACGAGCCAATTAGAACGCTCATTAAAGAGCTGTTAAAAGTTCATGGCTGCTTGGGTTTCTAAAGGGAATTTTCGCAAAGGATCGAGAATTAATAGGACCGAGATTTATCAGTCGTAAACTGAAGTAATAGTTTTAATTGTAGGCTGAAAAACCTGCTTTATCTATCTCTGAGTGAAATCATATTACTGCATGATTTACGGCCCTGAGAATGTAAATCACTCCGTTCAGTACTACTATACGATATTCATCTAGGAGTCTTCACTGATGTGACTACAGCTGACTGATTGAATCTTGGACGACAATCTTGATGATAATTTTAAAAATCCCGTATGTTTTCTTTTGCCGTGATTATAATAATAAATTAGTTACTCTTATATTCGGGTTTCGCTAGATAACTCTGCCGGCTCAGTGGCGTGGCATGGCCGGAAGAGAAACTGCTAGCTATAGTTGGTTGCAGAACTAGATTGTGTTTTCAACACAACCTAACTGATATATCACTGACCCTCAGGCACTTTAATTCTCAGCGCCGGTATATTTCTCAATAACAGTTACTGAAGATACTGAGAACCGATAACGTAAATTTGTCATCGACAACTTCTTAGGTTACCACTTCCATTCCGCCATTCGATTCGTATCTTGTAAAGTCAAGTATACTATCCTACCTCTAGCGTCATCTTTTTGTGATGATGATATTTCAGACCTTCACCACATTTCCATTTCGTTATTTGTGATTCCCTTTTGTCATAAGGGAGTATAACGTAGAAAGTTAATGAGGCTTACAAGCGAATAATAGCAATAATGACTCGAATAATATGCCCATCAGGAAGTCTTGAGGAAGCTTTCAAGAAAAGCGACGTGATAATTTCGCTGGTAAGACATTTTCTGTCAATTTGTGATATGTCATAGAAGTGGTCAGTAGAACTAAACTGGTAACGATGGAAACTATATATGGCAAGACGTTCTACAGATGCGTAATTCAGGCTGGCGCGCACTGATTTGCTGAAAGCACAAGAAAACTAAACAAATAAGAGTTTCCATACGAATATATGATGTATAACTCAAAAGTGAGAGAAGCATAAATACTCATTATGTTGCATTTCTTTCTCATTCGTCATCATTAAGAGCGGTAAAGATGTGACATGTTTTTTGCTGTATTTAACATTGACTTCAATTGAGAGCAATATGTCGCTCGACGGACTACTAAAGCGAGTAACTAACTTCGATTCAAAATTTGGTCGCATGGTTTTCCGAGGTCTTGAAACGCTGGTGAACACACTCGTGTATCTACAATTGATTACAGAAATTCTTAGGGCAGCGACTATTCCCAGCTTATTTTTGATTTAAATTTTCTTTCGGAAAACTCGATAAGAAAATATCTCAATTTCAAAGAAAACTGATATTTTCATATAAGCCACTGATTAAACACTAACTAAGAAAGCTAACAAATGGAAACAAGGGATTGGATGAAAACAGTTTAATAATCCAGATTTTTAACGACTAGTATCCCTATGGATTAGATGAATGGCACCATATGAATGACAGACTATGAGCTCTTGAATTGATTTTTGCGGCAGGCGTCATTTAACTTTACCCTTCAAAAAAGTCAATACACATCATCAAATAAAAGCATACAGCTATAGCAAACACGCTAGACATATTCTAATAGGCATTGATATGCTATCAATTTCTAGGTGCTACGATAGATAGCTCAGGAACTACCCATAGGCACGGTGTGAGATGGGGATGTTGTTTGGTAATAATTCCAAAGTGCCTACCTTGTTATCTGCCCATGTTTAAAACGGAAAACCAACAAGACTGATGTTTTTTTGACGTAACTTGACATCTGGTATTATCACCGAGCACCTGCCGAAGACCTTTCGTAAGAGATGCGCCGTCCAATCCTGTAGGACTTTGAGAAATTGATTTGCTTAAACGTGCTAACTGTATATAAAGGATTTGGTATTGTTCAGAGGAGACATTGGTGCTAAGACTAGCGACAAGGAATCACAAAGCTGACTAAAAAGTGATATTTGTAGCTAAACGACAAGGTAAAACGGTCATTTGCCAGAACCGTTTGCCAAGAAAAACCGGTTGAACAATACCACAGATACTTGAGTTGTCGCAGCTTTGGGGAGATTATTCCCAAGGAAAATCCTGTGCTAAGTCTGACTGCCTTGCTTGAAAAGCTGTACTTGCATCGGACACATGAATGCCTCAATCGAAAATCAATCTCAGATGCTTCTGACATACACTCGTTTCTTAGCCCTCTCGAGTGCTTGCTGTTTATCGGTTCTTTCAGTTGTAACTACTACAAGTAATATTCTACTCTTGATAGCCATATGGAAAGACCCTCTAAAATGCTTCAAGTCTGCAGCGAAATACTTCATCGTTGGATTGAGCATGGCTGACCTGATAACAGGACTTACGACAGAACCGTTCTTTGCCACGTATTATTTTATCCAATTTTTTAAAAACACGCTTGCGCCAGTGGGTCCACCATCTATTCTGTACATGGTTGGCGGTATAATATCAGGCGTTGCCTTGAAATATTCATTCTTAGTTGTCTTGGCCTTGTCCTGGTCTCAGCTGACAGCCATTTCTTTTCCACACCAGTACAGGCGGTTCATTACAACGCGTAACATCGTTATTTTCATGGTGTTTGCGTTTCTTTATTTGGTTCTCTTCACGGCAGTACAATTCATGGGCATCCTTGAAAAGCTCACATTCATCAAAATCGACCTGGCCTGTAACTCTACGTTTATGTCGCTTAATCTACTGATTGTGTCTGTCCTTCTGTATCGCGCATACAAGCGGCGTACAGCGTTGAGGGAGTCGTCCTCAAAGCCTCCAAACTTCGCTTCTTCAAAACGAAAAAAGAAAAGTAAACGACAAGGCAGAGAGAAAACCCTGGATCAACAGTTTACCATCGTTAGTATCTACCTTGGTGCAATCCTACTGCTGTGTGCCCTCCCACATGTAATTACTGTGTACATATTCTTATATTACTCCAAGAGACTGAGCTCACAGTCACACCTGAATCTCTTAGTAGCACTTCGCATCTCCGATGTGTTGCTCTTTGTCAAAGTATGCGTCGACCCGTTCATATATGCATGGAGACTTCCCACCTACAGAAAAACACTGATCAAGCTCTTTAAGCCACGTAGCTATAGCAACCGCAATGAAGAAGAAGAAGAGCGAAAGCTTGTTGGAATACCCTTAACAGAGAAGACAACAGCAACACCCCTCAGGGCATGACTAGCTGATGTAGATCAGTCATTCAGTGGAACTTTGAAGCAAGAAAGATGACTGATATGAACTGCGTGGTGCGACGCGTGGTGCGACGCGTGGTGCGACGCGTGGTGCGATCCACGAACGAATAAAGTAGTAAGTGAAGACATAATCAGTAAGAAAGTTAGTAATCAGCATTTTCATGGCGCCAAAAGGTAAACAGTGAATACAATTATCAAACGATAGGAAATTCTAAAATCTGACAGTTCTGTTTGAATAGTTTAATTTTCTTAATGAATTTAAAAATTGCAATGGAACTGATACATCATCGTGACGCATAATCTAATCATATAGAGTTAATAGTTGATCAAACGATGGAATATGAAATATCAAGAGAAATATACATTCTCGTTAGAATAATTACAGTTTCGTAATGAAAAACTACAAAGTACGTACAATCACGCATGGTTACTAATAGATGGAACGCGTATAATTGTAGATTATCTAATTAAGTATTAGTAAATGTAGTGGAAAAATTACTATGGCATAGAATATTTACTTGCGTTGATAATTCCTTCTTTCTCCTTCCATCCCTTCCCCTTTCTTCCTGTTCCACTACGATGTATTAAAACAAAATTAAATATATTGGATGCCTCTCGAGATTCTCACGTGAAATGCTACAGTTTACGAATTGGCTTCGTTGTTTTTAATTTCGAGTTTTTGCTTAATTCTCCGGCTTGCGTTCGGTCTTGGAATTGCAATTAGAAACCATCACCCATGGAGGTAACAGCAAATCAACTTAGATTAGTTCTATTTTTACATCGATAAACCACCACTACACGCAACGAAGAAGTTCTGTATTTTATTGTAATTTAACTAGCCGACAATATTGTCACAAAAGATGATCAGTTGTTTTGTTGTTTGGTGTAATTATACCCGGCTTGTGCAGAGTTTTTCTACCGCTAACTGCAGTGATTTCCTGAAAATTGTTTTTACACCAAAATATGAAATAACGAAGCTATAAGCACACACGAACTGAAATAGCTCAGTTTACCAAGTGAAAACATTTTCTCTCCGTCACAAATTTTTCACAATATTTACACATCATTCTCACTTATTTTCCATCACTTTTGCGTGGTTGTTCTCAAGAAGCTCAAAAACGAGAATAAAATGTAAAAAATCATAATGTCACTTCCTTTTAACCAATCATTACAAAACTATGCATAGCATTGGAGATCGACATCCTTAATTGATTGAAGTCAACAAAATACCAAAAAAACTGAACACGTGATTAACCACGTGACAACAGTATTTGAAAATGTATTTTAAAATGCGGTCGCGGTTTTAAGAACAGTGTAAAAACAAACAATTGCATATGTTGTCAATGCTAGGTCTCTACACAACTGCGTTTGGAAATCTTGTCTCTGATTTCTTTTAAGAGAGATATTTACGAAAATAGGTCACGTGACCATTTAGCCAGAATACGTTTTCTCAATTTTCTCGATAACTAAAACTAAGGGACAGGTTTTCCAAACGCTATCTTTTTTCGCTAGTTGTCCTTAATATTGTAGTACAAAAACTATTTCAGCATAACTTAAATTCGCGTCCGCATATTTAAAAAACGAAATTTCACATGCCTAGGTCACGTGATAACGTGACGTCAGTATTTTTAGGACTAAATCATCAAACATCTTGAATATAATCTTATGCCTAAATATCAATGCCATAGAAATGAATCGTGGGATATACTAAAAATAAACGTGATTTTGAGTGATGGCTTCATGAACCAGGCCTTAACATACTTGAGTTGTCGGCTTTTTCATTTCCCCCAAACAAGACTGATGGATTTACACGTCCTACATGACTGTGGTAAATCTCTCCGTGAAGCCCGGTAGTTCTAATGTAGATTGTACTTGCACCAAAATATTCATGATAAAACGTAAGAAAAAGGCCTCGTTTCACACACATTCATGAAGTACTCTTACTAATTACAAAGCACAGAATTAGCACGACAGAAACGTATCAGAAAAATACGTTTCCGAATTGAAACAGCGCTGCTAGGCCGCTCAACGGTCCTCAATTGAACCATTTTCATTTTCACGGGAGCATTTTTCACTTTCTTTTCAATTATTAAGAGAATGCACTCCCTGATTTATTGCCGAAAAGATATACACCATTACTAGTTCAATCGTATAAGATATGTTATCAGAAAACATATCGATTCGTGGTGTTTCCTATCGTGGAGGATTATCGGGCAAACAAGTGACAGGGCTATAAATAATTTCCACTGACTTAGAACTTAGTACTTTTTCTCATTCTATGTCAATATATGTGAGAGTAAAGATTTTTGCTATGATTTCATGGCTTTTATCTAGAGTACTTTATTATTATTATGGTCGGAAGACAATTATAGATAAAATAATGTTAATGAAGTGACTCTTACTTTTTTTGTCTGATAGCTTATCTAAAATGAAAATAATTTATTTTCACTTGTCGCAACTTCCTTCTTGGAGATTTTTGTCTAAATCAGTTACTGTAATCCTTAAACCCGTTTTCATTTTCAACATAATCCGCCCGACAGTGTTATTTTATCAATCGAATAGAGCAAAAAGATTTGCTGTCACTGAAATCCCTATGAAAATGGATTATAGACTATTATTACTATTATAGATTGTAATCATAGACGGAAGATTTAAAGCAAGAACTCAGAAAATTACACACCGATTTGGCGTCACAACGATCAGTAAACTCTACAATGTACGAAGACAACCGAAGATTGGAATCGTTGCCTTCCGTTAATTAAAACGAGTTATTTTTCTCTCTCAATAAACGCCCATTCTTTACACAGCTTTTAAAAAGCGCCATAATAAACAAGTTCAGCCATGTAAACGTTTACTTTGCAGTCTTCAAATAAACTCATCAACCGGCGGCCTTGTCTTGTTGATCCCTAGCTAGGGAATGAATTGTCTGCCCGGCGTCAGTCAGCTGAGGAGATTCTCCGGCGCAGAAACCAAAACTATCCTTACGAAAAACTTCTTCAGTAAGGTTTTCTTTGACTTCGAGGGGCTGAAGTAAGAGATTCAATCATCTACAAGAACAAGACAACAAACCCTTCATGCTGCTCAACCGGCTTTTTAATACGTGTACTCATGAGATCATAATGAACTATCAGGCCGTACTACACAAGCTTATGATTATTTCGTTAAAAGATGACGGTATTTCCGTTCTTGAACGAAAAATCAGCATAATTCCCCTCAATAATTGAAGATCAGGAGATGGGTTTTCCTAAGGGTGTTAAAAACTATTTTGTTATTAAACATCATCCAGGATTATCCCTGAAAAAATATTTACACAACGAAAGGGCAAACTCTTTTCTACAGCAACGAAGTTTTTGACCCTGATAATATCCGTACCTATAAGATAGTCTGTCCTAAGTGTTTTACTTATTTTTCACCTTAGTGAATTTATATTCATATATATTAATTTTTCATATATTTTTTTCACTTATTTTTTTCATATTGGGAATTCATCAGGGGTCGGGTATACTGGGTAATCTTCTTATTGGGTGGGACGTGGTGTAATGTATTTTAAAGGGGACTTCGTGTCCTATTGTACAACACCTGCCTTATGGGCGAATCTTGAAAAAAAAAAAAAAAAAGGTCCAATAGTTTACCTCAGTTGTGTGTATTAGGAATGTCGTCTATATTAATTAAGTCATGAAAAAAGTATTTGCAGTTTTAAAACCTTTATAATAATATATAATAATAATAATATAATAATTACGATCTACAAAGCTAGTTAAAACGGTAACGTGAACAAAAATATATATTAGAGCAAGTCAAAAGTTAGAGAGACAAGACGTTAACGCGAAACGACTGTTATTTAACATCACCGCAACTAAAGTCAGCTAAAGGGAGTTCAATAACCTACATCATGCGGCCTTCAATGTACATCATGGGCTCCTGTGTACATACAACACGTAAGGACTTCATGTGACGTGTATGTGGAATCGTTTTAGCGTGGAGTGCTGTTCGTGCTTCAATTAAATTGTCTTTTACGAGTGTGTAGAATGAAACTTGAACACCGTAAAATAGCACTAAATTTAGTGATGTTTCGGAAGTTAGTCCTTTTAAAATTCGGAGTAAAAGAAAAAGCTCTTTAAGTTTACTCCGACGATGCGAAACGTCCGTAAATCAATAGCAATATTGATTTTTACCGATTGTAATTTCTTTATAAAGTTTTTACACAATTCAGCTATCCAGCTGCAAGAGTATTTTTAACTAATAAACTATCTATCTAACTAAATTTAGTGCTTTTTTGATTGTTATTCAGAGGCTCTCTACTACTCAGTTTAACTATATCGATATCCATATGTAACTAATCCAATGTTCTCGAAAGTTGACGAACCAACCCGGTCGCTTCGTAGTTGCACGGTATGCGGCGGTTATACGCGAGCAAAAGAACCGAAATTACTCATATTTACATATATTTTTTATTACATTTACGTTTTACACGACCCCACAAGCTGTAGCTTTAACCATTGATCGTGTATAAATAAAAGTTATTATTACTATTATTATAAGTTTGTAGATATGAGAAGACTGATTAGGCTCGCAAAGCATTGTGGTAAAATTACAGCCGCCATCTTTTTTTCTGTACAACTAGACATAATAAATAACAATAATAATCTTTATTTAATGTGGGTTACAAATACAACAACAAGGACTGGTTTCCAATTTGGCTCACAACTAAAATATACAACAATAATAAACATTAATATTTTTAACATTAATATTTTTTGCTAAAAAATATTTTAACACGACCACATCAGCTAAGCTGTATATGTAATAGTTACATCGTGTATATATAAATAAATGCTTTTATTATTATTATTACTATTATTATTATTATTGTGGATTGCAGGTAACGATCGATTCTGACGCGCGTGCGACATGTCACGACACCTCATCAGCCTCAAAACTTATATAAAATTGTTAAGTTCGATGGAATACATCATTTCACCAAAACTCATTATATTTCACATAAGGCAGATTTAAGTATTTTGCTGAAATCCCAGGCCTCAAAGAACACGGTACACAAGACAAAAGAAAGACAAGCGAAGACAATATTTGTGTGTGAGAGCAATGGGTTTGGTTTAAAGGCTGATACGTAAGCAGCAAGCACGAGGTATGACATTGATGACAGTGTCAGTAAAACGTCATTTTTTCTGCTCAATCTAGAAGTCTATTAGCGGGTGCAGATGTATTGATAGCTATCAGTATGTCAGTCTAGTTAATAATAATAATAATAATTGATTGACTTATATTGCGCAAGTTTCATGTGTATAAGATCACCTGCGCATCACATATAATATATAAAAATAACTGCTATAAATTAACTGAAATAATGTCACACTTACACTCAGTTTTACATGTTAATATCTACACAGTACAAACTTGAATTGCATCATTAAAAACGTCGTGTCTGTTCAGTTCGTGAAGTCTTACGTTCAGTCATTGACGAAACACTTGGTAATAGGTCTTCAGTCGGTGTGGGCAGCGGTAATCCTTCATAAGGTTCCTCGTACCGTTCCTCCGTTTCGTTTTTGTGAGCTTTGATCTTTCCGATGTTTCTTACGACGAGTGGTCCGAGTGCTTGCCGAATGCGATAGCTTAACACTTTTCTGATGGATTACGAGTGATGGCACACTCGATGGTATTGTAGTTTGTTGGTGAAGGTTTCTTATCAAGACGTCCAGCAATAGTTTCATCTCTGCTATTTCCTGACGCATTTTACTCACGTTATTCTCGTGGCGTTGAGCAACACTTGCCATGTCGTCACGCAATCTACGAACAGAAAAAAAACTCGTCATGCAATCACAATCGTGACACCTCAAATAAGTAGTGCTACTTGATTGAAGTTTGTCTTGCCATAAGATAATAACTGACTGCTGTCAGACTGTAAATTACTAGTCATTTAGAGTTAATCTAAAGCTGGGTTTCACTATAGCGTAGCAAGTATAAGCGCAGGTATAAGAACTTGTGTGAAAACGCAATAAATGCAAAAATGTTTGCGTCGGGCACGCTTTTCTTTATTTCGCTGATGCTTGCGTCCAGCCCGCCGTTTTAACGCGGTTTTGCGCTGATGCTTGCGTCCAGCCCGCCGTTTTAACGCGGTTTTGCGTTGATGCTTGCGTCCAGCCCGCCGTTTTAACGCGGTTTTGCGTTGATGCTTGCGTCCAGCCCGCCGTTTTAACGCGGTTTTGCGCTGATGCTTGCGTCCAGCCCGCCGTTTCAACGCGGTTTTGCGTTGATGCTTGCGTCCAGCCATCCGTTTTAACGCGGTTTTGCGCTGATGCTTGCGTCCAGCCCGCCGTTTTAACGCGGTTTTGCGCTGATGCTTGCGTCCAGCCCGCCGTTTCAACGCGGTTTTGCGTTGATGCTTGCGTCCAGCCCGCCGTTTTAACGCGGTTTTGCGCTGATGCTTGCGTCCAGCCCGCCGTTTTAACGCGGTTTTGCGCTGATGCTTGCGTCCAGCCCGCCGTTTTTAACGCGGTTTTGCGTTGATGCTTGCGTCCAGCCCGCCGTTTTAACGCGGTTTTGCGCGCTGCTTGCGTCCAGCCCGCCGTTTTAACGCGGTTTTGCGTTGATGCTTGCGTCCAGCCCGCCGTTTTAACGCGGTTTTGCGCTGATGCTTGCGTCCAGCCCGCCGTTTTAACGCGGTTTTGCGCTGATGCTTGCGTCGCTAGCGAAATCTAGACCTAGAGGAATTAGTAGATAAAACTAGATTTAACTTTGCAGTGACGCGTGTTCATGGGTCCGGTTAACTGGTTAAAATAAGCGCGATTACATTATTTGTAACAATAAAATCGCGCGTCCGTTTGAAACTGGTTTTATAGAAATAATATCTAAGCAGTGAAAATGAAGAAAAGGATACTCTTTTTTCACTGACTTAGCTAGCTTAAAAGTAAAACGATCAATCAAGTATTAATGATACAACGTACTTCTTTATCTCAGTGTTCGTTGTCCCGCGTGAGGTGGAATTGTTGCCAGTATCTTTGACGCAGTCGTAGACTTCATCGACGGCTTCTTTAATCTGATGTGTCATTCTTTCCAGCTCTCCTGACTCCACAGTCGTTGAATCATCATCGTAATACAACTCCTACACAAACAGAATGAGTTTAGATAAATGGGATTTCAAAATCAAGAAAATTTCAAGAGCAATGAAAATCAAAATGGCAATGAAAACTGAAATAATAAAGACAGCCATCGAAGTACCTCAGGCGCAAGTCTCGTATGGAAGTGACGTCGATAAGCGTCTCTTGTTGAATTACTCATACTTTCTTCCATGCTGAGTATGGTACTAGCACGTTGCATTGCAGCATTGGCCTTTGCATTGTCATATACCCGCTGAAATGTATCAGACATCAGCGCAATGAAGAGGTTAAGCAGAATGACTCCAGACACGGCGATGTACGTCCCACACAATAGCTGTGCCATGAGATGGTCGACTGACACTAACGCATCCCAGGGGAAATTACCGACATATGTTAGCTGAAATACAGAGTACATTAGGTCGTTAAAGGTTTCCAATCCTTTAGCTGGATGTTTGGCATTGTTTATGGCAGAACCTCCAAAGAGTATCCAAAACGCACACACGTAAGGAAAGTAAAATTCCAAATACAGAAAAGCAAACTTCAAAGTGTCATCGATAATATGCCCAATCATGACGATAAAAGGACCAAGTGAAGAAAATGCTCGAAAAGCTTTCATTAATCTCAGCCATATAAAGATAATCCCAACTGCAAACACTCTTGGATGAGCATACCTAGCCTCCTTGATCCCGAAGCCTACAGCTAATCCACGAGTTACCACAATCACGACCACCCAACCATACGTAATCCAGTCAAAATAGTTCCAGGCATCATTGAAATACGATATTCCAGACTCTGATATCTCCCTCAGCTCCATTTCTAAGTACTTCCTTTCTTC
This sequence comes from Actinostola sp. cb2023, assembly GCA_033675265.1. Classification (NCBI taxonomy): domain Eukaryota; kingdom Metazoa; phylum Cnidaria; class Anthozoa; order Actiniaria; family Actinostolidae; genus Actinostola; species Actinostola sp. cb2023. Next base: position 88,142 of record JAUJYZ010000200.1, on the reverse strand, counting down.
TGGCCAACGTGGATGACAGAATTGAAGATCTTTTTCGAGTTCTCTGATCCTCCAACGTTGCCATTTGCGATGAGATGTCTTTGACTCACGAATTTCCAGGAATTCCAGTAAAATAAAGTTAATTGTCATTGTACACACAATTGATTCCAGGACTATTCTCCACCAGTATTTTGAGGGTGGAAAATAGTAGTTTGAACCGCGGCCTATATGCAGAGTGATAGCCAAAGCAGTCCAGACGAACACATAAACTAGCTGAACTATAACTTGCCATGCAACTCCCCTTCGACCAAACTGTTGCCACTTGACATCAATAAGGCGTCGGAAGACAGGATGCATGATGAGGTCCATTTGTTTATAGTGTACTACACACTGTAGAGGGGTTTTAGCATAACACTTCACTCCTGTCATAATCAACAATCAGTATTAATATTAATATTACTTCTCTGAAGATTATATTTCTATGGCAAAAATTATTTGTTTCAAATATTTCATTTATTTACCATTTTCTAATCTGTACGTGCATAAAGGTATCCATAGCGACTGATAGAATAAGCTAAAAGTTCATGGTAACTTTACCTTTTCCTAGTTTGTATGGTTCCAGGTAATTTAAGTAATAATATTGCCGTCTATTTGCACGATCAGTGGAATGAAATTGATCCAAGGCATCTTTAGCAACTGGTGGCATTTTGGATATGATCATTGATAATGCGCAACTGCCGCTTATATCCTGCACACCTGCTGGGGTACCTCTTTCAATCAGGAGCTTTGCAGTGTCAGAACGATCTGTTGATAAAGAAATATTAATTAAATATTAAATATTATTAAATACACCAGTGATAATAATATTAGAGGTGGCGGATGGGATGAATGACACTTTGCAAGACCATCATAACATGTTGGGGAATCCATGTTATCATTCTGACTTTATCATTCCAGAAAGACACATAAAAAATGGAGATTTTGAGATTCAAATAAATTTTGCTAGATTTGAGATTTTTGCAGAAACATTTGTCACCCCTAATCTAAACCAGGGGCGGATTTTGGAAATTCAAATACCTTTTTTGCCATGAAAAAATTATTTACATAAAATTTGACTGAAACCAATATCCAACCTTGTATCCGCCCCTGTAAACCAACCTCTAATTAATGATAATTTCAGTGTTTGCTCTCTCACAGTATTCACATTTACCTAATTCGGCTGCCACATGAAGTGCTGTTCTTCCTTTGTAGTCTCGACTATGACAACTTCCTTTAAGCTTGATCAACATCTTTAGAGCTTTTGCAGCATCATTTTTGGCTGCATAATGAGTTGGAGTCTGCAACTCTTCCTTTGTTCTTGCATGGATATTTGCTAAAGAAAAAAGTATAACTCTGATTATTGATTGAATTGTCACTTTTCTAGGGGTGAGGTTTGGGGCACTAATACCATGGATATTATTATTATTATTATACCAGTCGTTTGCAGCTATACCATGTATTTATGAGTCATGGAGCTGAAAACAGAGAGAGTATAGCCAAACCTCTGGTCAATTAAAGGAAAAGTGAGCACCAAGTGAGCAAAAACATAGCTTGGGCTCCCTCTGTCTAGAATTGGTGCTCACTTTTCCTTTGTAAATATTTAAAAAAATCTCACAATGCATTGCGTGCGTACCGAAAGTCTGGAACTCTTGATGCTTATGATGAGAGAGCACCCTGCACAGTACCTTTTTGACCATCCCGCCTCCCCTTGGGGAAGCAGAGAACTTACCGTTGCTTATGACCAAGAACTCAACCATCTCAGGATAATCAACCGCTGCCGCTACATGTAGCGGAGTTCTTCCATAATTATCAGCTACATTTACATCTCCACCGTTCTCTATCACAAACTTTGCAACATCAACATTCCAGATTCTTGCCACTTCGTGGAATATTGTCTGGCCGTGCCTGTCCGCGAAGTTAATGTCGGCGCCTTGTAGCAGCAGCTCTTCTAGGAATCCAAAATCGATCTCTTGTGGCTCCTCGTAACTCGCCTTCGCAAGCTTAGCAAAGTAAATGATCAGAGTTCTACTGCTAACCAATGCTTGATTTGAAGTCCCCATACTTGAAGGTACAAAAGAATCATAGATAGAGAAACTTTCCTTGCCTAGATTATCCACATCGCTGTCCAATACGCATTGCGCATTTCTCTTGCATTGTTGCTTATCTTGTCGTGAACAAGGACCGTCGTCGTCTGTTCGATGGAAGTTCACTCGAGATCGATCTCGCATGGAGTTTTGATAAGACTTCCAACTCGACACAGTAGAGATGTGTTTGCCTAGTTTATGCCATGAAGATTTCCTTTCCTGGTTAAGATTCTCGTAATGGTTAACTTCCTTCATCTCGTGTTGATCTTGTAGTTTGGAGTGTAGTTTGGTGTAGCCAAGCGGATGCACTTTAGTCTGTCTGGGCATGGTTAAACAAGCAATAATGTTGTTTTTAAGTTTAAGTGTAGTCGTTAGTTATTAAAAGTATGTACAGATCGCGTCAATCCGTAAATATTTACTTTACTTTGGCTTTGATTGCATTACTGGTCTGTGGGGTCACGTACGATGTGTTAATTGTTGTGCGACGATCGTGTAACATAGCAACAATCGTTCTTTGTCTGGTGTTGGTCATGGTCTCTTGCATATGCCCCACTCACCCCTCCCTCCCTACTAATTATATGCCGGAGACAACTTCACTGAGATTTTTATGCGCCCAGATACATTTTAAGCAGAAATTACTATTTACAAATTTTACTTCCGGATTCCTAAAAAAAGTCCAAAGCAATTCCCCACCCTCCCCTCCCATCTCTAAATAAATACTATTTAGGGTTTTGTTTCATCTTGGCTAGTAGTAGAGTCATGAGTGGACCGATTAAACGTACCCAGAACTTAAATGATCAGCTGGCGGCATCTGGTGAAGCAGTGGCGTGCTCAAGTCAAAATGTACTGAACTATCAAAACAGTTCAAATGATCCCCTACCTTTTCGACAAATCGTCAGCTAGGCCTTTAACTTCGAGTTCACGAACGGATTAAATAAGTTCAACTGAGGCAGTGTCATGTCGTCTACAGTCAGGTTCTCGTGGCTATTAAACCCGAGTTGCGTGTTTGTGTGTAGTTTTATGAGATGAATAACAAAGACTTTGCTGTGTTGCCGGACGCGTGGCTTACAAATGAGTTGCATTGGCCAACACGTGCTCGGCAACTGTCAGCTTTACCTGTTTAAGCTGTTCTTGTTGTTTTGTTAGAAGACAAAGCCGGCTCTTACACTTGTCACACCAGGATTACAAAATGCATGGTTGAGTAGGTTTGCACGGGTAGTTATGATACTGTTTGTGGTGTTTAATAGTTCGGATAACTTTTTACTTTTTCTGTACGTTTTGTCAATTGACGATTAATTACATGTAAGGACAGGGAAAGTGTTTTCAATTTTAAAAAGTACATAAAGCGGAGAAAGTCGGCAATTCAACCAGTAAAACTATTATAACTATGATAGCCTGATTCTCCTTGGTTAAGGCGCGGTGACATTGTATTACATAAATATATAGAAAAAAAGCTAAAACGCAAAGCCCCAAACAACTTTATCTTATCTTGTAGTACTTGGTAAACTATGTCGATTTTCCAAAGTTTCAACGAAAACTTTCACTCTAGAAACTGTTGTGCCACAAGCCGAAACGAAGAACACTGCCGAAGCGAATGTCAAATATTTGCCGATGTTTATTGAAGCCTAACACTAAGCCACAGATTTGCATGGTCATATAGTAGTCGGTGAGCCAAATTTAGCGTTGAATATGACTCGGTGGCGCGCGTACCATTTTCACCTGAATCGCGCCAAAAGTGTATTCAGTCTTTGTCAACTATGCCATTGTTTTGCGCCATGTGAGCCAGGTACTGCGGACCTACGAATCGTTTTTGTCTTTTCCTGCATCATCACTGACAAAAGTGCTTCGCCACCGTTGAAAGAGTTACAGGGAGGAGCTTCATAATAACCCATAGCGGCGTCTTGTCAGGTGTTGCACACTTTTTATTCTTTGTATGCCTGTTCTACATCGTCTTGGTTTTGCGCGCCTTTTTAACGACATTGTATTGTCTTCTGTCTCTTCAGTTTGTTCAAAGATGCTTTCATTTCATAGATGTACAATTACAAATGTACACGCGGAACACTGCAAAAGGCTCACGCTACATTCGATACATGACTGACGACGTACTCACATAATGACACAATCCACCACTCACTATTGGCGCGCACATTTGATATTTTACTACCTACGGCAGATATGCACGTGTTAGCTCGCCAGGTGGTACAGCCATACATGTAGTGTTGTGTGAAACGCGCGCGAATCCATGAAAGAAATTAAACCAATAAACAAAATACTCCTCCCTTTAGCAGTTATTGCTGTCAGATACAGTTCAAAACTAAATTTAAAAGCAATATATTTATACTGGTCCATGTCAAAATCGATGGGATATAACTGCCAAACTATCAAATCACTAACAGCAATTAGGATGAATGGGATGAGGGCTGCTAGTCCACGATAACAAGCATTCTGTACGACAATAACATGCGGGTTCTTTCCATGGGGCAGGTGACATGGATTCGTTGTGCATAAGTATTTATTAGATTCATATGGTAACATTTACTGGTTTAATTTATTTCACACATTTATGAGTAAGTTCTTTTTGTTTCAGTATCATACAACTTCAAGAGGATCAGCATCAGTAGATGCAACCATTACCTTTACTTGGCCATTAAGTAAAGACTCAAGTTTTTCTTGGAAAACCTTTAGAAAACCTCTCTCAGTATTGCTATGTTCACAGAGAATGACATGAGTGCCATTAGCCACGGCTTCAAGGACATCGTGATGGGACATCTCACCAGTTAGAAACACATCAGCTCTTACTCCTTTGAGTACACTTGCACCTGAACCTGCACAGAGTGCTACTGTTGTTATCAAACCAGAGGAAGCTTGACTGGCTGCCAGACGCACATGCTTTAACTGAAGATGATTCTTGACATGAGTGATGAGAGTATCTAGTGACACAGGGGTGGTCAGTGTACAGAGGCGTCCAGACCCAGTCATTGGAATAGGAACCTGGGAAGAGAAACACACAAAGTTATTGTAACATGGACAACAAAGCAAACAAATACTCTGATGTAAATCAAACAAACATGTGGGTGTGTTGGTAGTATGGACAATACTCTTCATGGGTACAGCCAGTGTTTGGATAACTGGTGTGTGGGTGTGTTGGTAGTATGAACAATACTCTTCATGGGTACAGCCAGTGTTTGGATAACTGGTGTGTGGGTGTATTGGTAGTATGGACAATAGTCTTCATGGGTACAGCCAGTGTTTGGATAACTGGTGTGTGGGTGTGTTGGTAGTATGAACAATACTCTTCATGGGTACAGCCAGTGTTTGGATAACTGGTGTGTGGGTGTGTTGGTAGTATGGACAATACTCTTCATGTGTACAGCCACAGCCATGTGTACAGCCACAGCCAGTGTTTGGATAACTGGTGTGTGGGTGTGGTCAAGGAGTGGGGGAGAGGAGCTTTAGTCCTGTTTTCACTTTCAGTAAGATTCCTTTGAAGAAAGAGGTTTCTTGAGCCCCTGGCCATGGAAACTCTAGTTGGCTCACGACTGAGTTTGTAACGTCACAGGTAACATTAGATAATGTTAGACAAGGTGGAATAAGTAAGGGTTTGTTTGACAAGCTTCAGTCAATAAACAGATGAACTTGAGTTATCCTGTGCTGTTTGAGACGTCTATTAATACTGTACGTTTTGGTTTGTGTGTGGGTGACAAAAGTTTATACAAGTCAATAAAAACAATCTTCACCTTTGACAGAGGTTGAACTGTCATATTAATGACATTTAGCTCATCTCTGATTACATTAAGAGTTGGTAAGAGAGCACTCTCAGAGCAAGACCAAGTGATGACATTATTGACTGTGTCATCATAGCTGAAAACACAAAGATAAAATCATAAAAAGATAAAACAAAGAAGGCCACACACTAACCAACTGAACAAGGGTAATAGTAAAGTGTATGGCTGCTCCTAACAGGGGGAGGGATAATAAGTCTCTGGAAACTCCTACACATACATCTCCTAATGGGGAGAGGGATAATAGTGTCTGGTTGCACTTAACAGGGGGAGGGGTAATAGTGTCTGGTTGCACTTAACAGGGGAGGGGTAATAGTGTCTGTTTGTTCATAACATGGCGAGGGGTAATAGTGTCTTGTTGCTCCTAACAGGGGAGGGATAATAGTGTCTCAAAGGGAGAGCACTTTGTAATGAATTTTAATTTTAGTGATTTTGATTCCGTGTTTAAATAAAGTTCATTCATTCATTCTTGTTGCTCCCAACAGGGGAGGGGTAATAGTGTCTGTTTGTTCATAACAGGAGGAGGGTGTAATAGTGTCTTGTTGCTCCTAACAGGGGAGGGATAATAGTGTCTGCTTGCTCATAACAGGGGAGGGATAATAGTGTCTTGTTGCTCCTAACAGGGGAGGGATAATAGTGTCTGCTTGCTCATAACAGGGGAGGGGATAATAGTGTCTGCTTGCTCATAACAGGGGAGGGATAATAGTGTCTGGTTGCTCATAACAGGGGGAGGGGATAATACCCGGGGGGGGGGGGGGGGGGGGCACTGGGGAGGGGGGGGGGAGGCACTAAGGGTATTTTTGGGTAGGGGTGTGCCACGGACACCTCAAAACCCTGACCCTATCCCAGACCTAAAATTTTGATTTTCCATACCCTATTCCAGACAAAAGCTTTAAAATGCATACCCTATCCCAGACTAAAGCATAAAAATGTATACCCTATCCCAGATTGAAAGCGTGCTAAAGGGATATGTAAACTGATAGCGACTGATAATGGCGTTATTGCGGAAACCATACCCTATACCAGACCAAAACGTACCCCATCCCAGACTAAAAGTGCAAAAACCATACCCTATCCCAGACCTAAGAAGCTCAAAAACCATACCCTATCCCGCAGCACATACCCGTATAGCATATATAGGGGAGTACCCCCCCCCCAGGATAAATCCCGCAGCACATACCCGTATAGCATATATAGGGGAGTACCCCCCCCCCCCCCCCCCAGGATAATAATGTCTGTTTGCTCCTAACAGGGGGAAGGATAATAGTGTCTGGTTGCTCCTAACAAGGGGAGGGGTAATGCTTGATTCTCATAAGGGGAAGGGTTAAGAAAGTATACCTTGTTTGCTTCTCTATAGCAAAATCCATAACATGACCAGTACTGCGTACTGCATTTTCAATTTTTGAAACCCCTTGCACATCGAGTGGTTTAACAGTTACAGTAACTTTGTTAGTACATCCTTTGATGGCGTTCTCCATGGAATGTTGCAAGGGTGTAACCACGCCATCTCCTAGACCTGACGCCAACCAGTCATTAACACCATAATGAACTGCATCAAATGCAGTATGAGGAGAATATATTGCAATCCTTTGTTCAATAGCTTTGACGATTATTCGTTCCTTGAACGTTTTACAAGTTAATCTTTTTAGAGGCGCAAATATAGGTGGATGGTAGGAGATTAACATTTGTACTTTCTTCTCTGTTGCCTCGTCAAGTACCCTCTCTGTCAAATCATTTGTTAGAAGGATTGATTGTACTTTATGTAGGCCAGATGGTTCAACAAGAAGACCTACATTATCCCACTTCTCTGCAAGCGATGTCGGTGCAAAACGTTCTAGTGTTGAAGTGATTTCATGTAATTCCATTCTAAAACAGCTAGATACACTAAAATTATTTCTACTCCCGAAAAGAGAGAAATATCGAAACGTAAATGGCCGAAAGACGTTTATAAACATTAGAGCCATAGACTACACGCGGCAGCTATTGGTATTGAGCCCGTAATGTCTATGTACAGCTGTATTGTACATTTCCAAAATGGCGGACGAACTTGTCGTTGCTGAAGAAAAATATGGATCCGGTTCTTTAGAGAGATCGTATAAGTTTTCTACTGAAAGTGGAAATCTGGAACGAATTAAAAGTGTGAAAGAGCCATTTGGTGCTTCCATTCTACATTTTTTCAAGGTTTGACTTAGCATTGTACACGTTGCCATTTTTTAATCCCTGACTAGTTTGCATGATTTCAATGATATTTCGTTGTTGTTGTTTGTTTGAAGACGGCTTTCCTACCTCAAGGTTATCCAGAAAGTGTAAGCAAAGATTATTTAGAATACCAGCTATGGGACACTTCGCAGGTAATCATTCTCTTATAGTTCTTGCAGCCTACTTGATCTAGAATCAAATATCACAAGATATGCATGGTTAAGTATATCTCGTTTTTCAATTAGGCTTTCTGCTCATCTATCACTGGTACATTGGCTACTCAAGCCATGTTAAAAGGATATGGTGTAGGAGATGATAAAGCTACAGTGCTTGCTGCTACTATAACATGGTTACTGCGCAGTAAGTAATAAATAGATCACTATAAATCTTAGATTAGTGATGTATTTATCAATTTATATAATTATTTATTTATTTATTTAATTTTAATTGTCTCGAAGATATTAGCATGTATTTGCTACTTTAAATTCGAGTGTTAATAAAGTTTATTGTATTATATTGTATAAATAGATACGTACAATATAGACCGAATGCAATAATGGCGTCCAATTTCAATTGCCATTGTTCTGGACTGACAAACCTCGTGTTCATGTGGAAACACAAAAGCATTTTTACCTGTAGGAGAGGCTAGTCAGTCCAGAACAATGGCAATTGAAACTGGACGCCATTGTTGCATTCGGTCTATGATCATGCGCAGCCAATTTTAAAATGAATGAATGAATGAATGAGAATTTTGTTTTAGATGGGTCAGGAATGGTTGGTAGTATTCTCTTTGCATGGATGCAAGGGTTTGTATATATGTTGTACTGCATGTGTTGAATTCATTCAATTCATCCTCCAATATGGATAATAATATCATACCCATCTTTTTAGGAGTAACCTGGATTGCAATGCTAAAAAATGGAGGTATAATAAAGAATGACTTTTTGCATGAATGTGAATTTAATCTTGCTACATGAAAGAGGTTATAAGCAGTCAGACAATAAATGGTGTGGATATATAATGTCTGCATTAGAGCCTGCAGCTAGAGTGGTAGTGGTTTAGGGAGGGGGAGTCAAGGGACCAGTTAAATGTCCCTCTCCAACCAGTTCCAGTACTGTACATCAAGTAAGATGAATTTTATGATGAAATTATTAAAACTGTACCCCAATTTATGGTTTTATCTGTGAGTTGCCCCTTCTTATCAGCACTGTGTGTTGCCCCTCTCCTACTGTCTCCCTACAGCACTGTGAGTTGCCCCTTCTTATCAGCACTGTGCGTTGCCCCTCTCCTACTGTCTCCCTACAGCACTGTGAGTTGCCCCTTCTTATAAGCACTGTGCATTGCCCCTCTCCTACTGTCTCCCTACAGCACTGTGAGTTGCCCCTTCTTATCAGCACTGTGCGTTGCCCCTCTCCTACGTACTGTCTCCCTACAGCACTGTGAGTTGCCCATTCTTATCAGCACTGTGTGTTGCCCCTCTCCTACATACTGTCTCCCTACAGCACTGTGAGTTGCCCCTTCTTATCAGCACTGTGCGTTGCCCAGGGCTCTCCTATTGTCTCCCTACAGCACTGTGAGTTGCCCCTTTCTTATCAGCACTGTGCGTTGCCCCTCTCCTACTGTCTCCCTACAGCACTGTGAGTTGCCCATTCTCATCAGCACTGTGCGTTGCCCCTCTCCTACTGTCTCCCTACAGCACTGTGAGTTGCCCATTCTTATCAGCACTGTGCGTTGCCCCTTCTTATCAGCACTGTGCGTTGCCCCTCTCCTACGTACTGTCTCCCTACAGCACTGTGTGTTGCCCATTCTTATCAGCACTGTGCGTTGCCCCTCTCCTACTGTCTCCCTACAGCACTGTGAGTTGCCCATTCTTATCAGCACTGTGTGTTGCCCCTCTCCTACGTACTGTCTCCCTACAGCACTGTGAGTTGCCCCTTCTTATCAGCACTGTGCGTTGCCCAGGGCTCTCCTATTGTCTCCCTACAGCACTGTGAGTTGCCCCTTCTTATCAGCACTGTGCGTTGCCCCTCTCCTACTGTCTCCCTACAGCACTGTGAGTTGCCCATTCTCATCAGCACTGTGCGTTGCCCCTCCCTCTCCTACTGTCTCCCTACAGCACTGTGAGTTGCCCCTTCTTATAAGCACTGTGCATTGCCCCTCTCCTACTGTCTCCCTACAGCACTGTGAGTTGCCCCTTCTTATCAGCACTGTGCGTTGCCCCTCTCCTACGTACTGTCTCCCTACAGCACTGTGAGTTGCCCATTCTTATCAGCACTGTGTGTTGCCCCTCTCCTACGTACTGTCTCCCTACAGCACTGTGAGTTGCCCCTTCTTATCAGCACTGTGCGTTGCCCAGGGCTCTCCTATTGTCTCCCTACAGCACTGTGAGTTGCCCCTTCTTATCAGCACTGTGCGTTGCCCCTCTCCTACTGTCTCCCTACAGCACTGTGAGTTGCCCATTCTCATCAGCACTGTGCGTTGCCCCTCTCCTACTGTCTCCCTACAGCACTGTGAGTTGCCCATTCTTATCAGCACTGTGCGTTGCCCCTTCTTATCAGCACTGTGCGTTGCCCCTCTCCTACGTACTGTCTCCCTACAGTACTGTGTGTTGCCCATTCTTATCAGCACTGTGCGTTGCCCCTCTCCTACTGTCTCCCTACAGCACTGTGAGTTGCCCATTCTTATCAGCACTGTGTGTTGCCCCTCTCCTACGTACTGTCTCCCTACAGCACTGTGAGTTGCCCCTTCTTATCAGCACTGTGCGTTGCCCAGGGCTCTCCTATTGTCTCCCTACAGCACTGTGAGTTGGCCCTTCTTATCAGCACTGTGCGTTGCCCCTCTCCTACTGTCTCCCTACAGCACTGTGAGTTGCCCATTCTCATCAGCACTGTGCGTTGCCCCTCTCCTACTATCTCCCTACAGCACTGTGCGTTGCCCCTTCTTATCAGCACTGTGTGTTGCCCCTCTCCTACGTACTGTCTCCCTACAGCACTGTGTGTTGCCCATTCTTATCAGCACTGTGCGTTGCCCCTCTCCTACTGTCTCCCTACAGCACTGTGAGTTGCCCCTTATCAGCACTGTGTGTTGCCCCTCTCCTACTGTCTCCCTACAGCACTGTGAGTTGCCCATTCTTATCAGCACTGTGCGTTGCCCCTTCTTATCAGCACTGTGCGTTGCCCCTCTCCTACGTACTGTCTCCCTACAGCACTGTGTGTTGCCCATTCTTATCAGCACTGTGCGTTGCCCCTCTCCTACGTACTGTCTCCCTACAGCACTGTGTGTTGCCCATTCTTATCAGCACTGTGCATTGCCCCTCTCCTAATGTCTCCCTACAGCACTGTGAGTTGCCCCTTCTTATCAGCACTGTGCATTGCCCCTCTCCTACTGTCTCCCTACAGCACTGTGAGTTGCCCATTCTTATCAGCACTGTGCATTGCCCCTCTCCTACTGTCTCCCTACAGCACTGTGAGTTGCCCCTTCTTATCAGCACTGTGCATTGCCCCTCTCCTACTGTCTCCCTACAGCACTGTGAGTTGCCCCTTCTTATCAGCACTGTGAGTTGCCCCTCTCCTACTGTCTCCCTACAGCACTGTGAGTTGCCCCTTCTTATCAGCACTGTGTGTTGCCCCTCTCCTACTGTCTCCCTACAGCACTGTGAGTTGCCCCTTCTTATCAGCACTGTGTGTTGCCCCTCTCCTACTGTCTCCCTACAGCACTGTGAGTTGCCCCTTCTTATCAGCACTGTGCGTTGCCCCTCTCCTACTGTCTCCCTACAGCACTGTGAGTTGCCCCTTCTTATCAGCACTGTGCGTTGCCCCTCCTACTGTCTCCTACAGCACTGTCTTGCCCTACTTAGCACTGTGCGTTGCCCCTTCTCTACTGCCCCTACTTGAGTTATCAGCACTGTGCGTTGCCCCTCTCCTACTGTCTCCCTACAGCACTGTGAGTTGCCCCTTCTTATCAGCACTGTGCGTTGCCCCTCTCCTACTGTCTCCCTACAGCACTGTGAGTTGCCCCTTCTTATCAGCACTGTGCGTTGCCCCTCTCCTACTGTCTCCCTACAGCACTGTGAGTTGCCCCTTCTTATCACCACTGTGTGTTGCCCCTCTCCTACTGTCTCCCTACAGCACTGCTGAGTTGCCCCTGAGTTGCCCCTTCTTATCACCACTGTGTGTTGCCCCTCTCCTACTGTCTCCCTACAGCACTGTGAGTTGCCCCTTCTTATCAGCACTGTGCGTTGCCCCTCTCCTACTGTCTCCCTACAGCACTGTGAGTTGCCCCTTCTTATCAGCACTGTGCGTTGCCCCTCTCCTACTGTCTCCCTACAGCACTGTGAGTTGCCCCTTCTTATCAGCACTGTGCGTTGCCCCTCTCCTACTGTCTCCCTACAGCACTGTGAGTTGCCCCTTCTTATCAGCACTGTGCGTTGCCCCTCTCCTACTGTCTCCCTACAGCACTGTGAGTTGCCCCTTCTTATCAGCACTGTGCGTTGCCCCTCTCCTACTGTCTCCCTACAGCACTGTGAGTTGCCCCTTCTCATCAGCACTGTGCGTTGCCCCTCTCCTACTGTCTCCCTACAGCACTGTGAGTTGCCCCTTCTTATCAGCACTGTGCGTTGCCCCTCTCATACTGTCTCCCTACAGCACTGTGAGTTGCCCCTTCTTATCAGCACTGTGCGTTGCCCCTTCTCCTACTGTCTCCCTACAGCACTGTGAGTTGCCCCATTCTCATCATCAGCACTGTGCGTTGCCCCCTCTCCTACTGTCTCCCTACAGCACTGTGAGTTGCCCCTTCTTATCAGCACTGTGCGTTGCCCCTCTCCTACTGTCTCCCTACAGCACTGTGAGTTGCCCCTTCTTATCAGCACTGTGCGTTGCCCCTCTCCTACTGTCTCCCTACAGCACTGTGAGTTGCCCCTTCTTATCAGCACTGTGCGTTGCCCCTCTCCTGCTGTCTCCCTACAGCACTGTGAGTTGCCCCTTCTTATCAGCACTGTGTGTTGCCCCTCTCCTACTGTCTCCCTACAGCACTGTGAGTTGCCCCTTCTTATAAGCACTGTGCGTTGCCCCTCTCCTACTGTCTCCCTACAGCACTGTGAGTTGCCCCTTCTTATCAGCACTGTGTGTTGCCCCTCTCCTACTGTGTGTCCCCTCCCTACAGCACTGTGAGTTGCCCCTTCTTATCAGCACTGTGTGTTGCCCCTCTCCTACTGTCTCCCTACAGCACTGTGAGTTGCCCCTTCTTATCAGCACTGTGCGTTGCCCCTCTCCTACTGTCTCCCTACAGCACTGTGAGTTGCCCCTTATCAGCACTGTGTGTTGCCCCTCTCCTACTGTCTCCCTACAGCACTGTGAGTTGCCCCTTTTTATCAGCACTGTGCATTGCCCCTCTCCTATTGTCTCCCTACAGCACTGTGAGTTGCCCCTTCTCATCAGCACTGTGCGTTGCCCCTCTCCTGCTATCTCCCTACAGCACTGTGAGTTGCCCCTTCTTATCAGCACTGTGCGTTGCCCCTCTCCTACTGTCTCCCTACAGCACTGTGAGTTGCCCCTTATCAGCACTGTGCGTTGCCCCTCTCCTACTGTCTCCCTACAGCACTGTGAGTTGCCCCTTCTTATCAGCACTGTGTGTTGCCCCTCTCCTACTGTCTCCCTACAGCACTGTGAGTTGCCCCTTCTTATAAGCACTGTGCGTTGCCCCTCTCCTACTGTCTCCCTACAGCACTGTGAGTTGCCCCTTTATCAGCACTGTGTGTTGCCCCTCTCCTACTGTCTCCCTACAGCACTGTGAGTTGCCCCTTCTTATCAGCACTGTGTGTTGCCCCTCTCCCCTCTACTGTCTCCCTACAGCACTGTGAGTTGCCCCTTCTTATCAGCACTGTGCGTTGCCCCTCTCCTACTGTCTCCCTACAGCACTGTGAGTTGCCCCTTCTTATCAGCACTGTGCGTTGCCCCTCTCCTACTGTCTACCCTACAGCACTGTGAGTTGCCCCTTCTTATCAGCACTGTGCATTGCCCCTCTCCTATTGTCTCCCTACAGCACTGTGAGTTGCCCCTTCTTATCAGCACTGTGCGTTGCCCCTCTCCTACTGTCTCCCTACAGCACTGTGAGTTGCCCCTTCTTATCAGCACTGTGCGTTGCCCCTCTCCTACTGTCTCCCTACAGCACTGTGAGTTGCCCCTTCTTATCAGCACTGTGTGTTGCCCCTCTCCTACTGTCTCCCTACAGCACTGTGAGTTGCCCCTTCTTATCACCACTGTGTGTTGGCCCTCTCCTACTGTCTCCCTACAGCACTGTGAGTTGCCCCTTCTTATCAGCACTGTGCGTTGCCCCTCTCCTACTGTCTCCCTACAGCACTGTGAGTTGCCCCTTCTTATCAGCACTGTGCGTTGCCCCTCTCCTACTGTCTCCCTACAGCACTGTGAGTTGCCCCTTCTTATCAGCACTGTGCGTTTCCCCTCTCCTACTGTCTCCCTACAGCACTGTGAGTTGCCCCTTCTTATCAGCACTGTGCGTTGCCCCTCTCCTACTGTCTCCCTACAGCACTGTGAGTTGCCCCTTCTTATCAGCACTGTGCGTTGCCCCTCTCCTACTGTCTCCCTACAGCACTGTGAGTTGCCCCTTCTTATCACCACTGTGTGTTGTGTGTTGCCCTCTCTCCTACTGTCTCCCTACAGCACTGTGAGTTGCCCCTTCTTATCACCACTGTGTGTTGCCCCTCTCCTATTGTCTCCCTACAGCACTGTGAGTTGCCCCTTCTTATCAGCACTGTGTGTTGCCCCTCTCCTACTGTCTCCCTACAGCACTGTGAGTTGCCCCTTCTTATCAGCACTGTGCGTTGCCCCTCTCCTACTGTCTCCCTACAGCACTGTGAGTTGCCCCTTCTTATCAGCACTGTGTGTTGCCCCTCTCCTACTGTCTCCCTACAGCACTGTGAGTTGCCCCTTCTTATCAGCACTGTGTGTTGCCCCTCTCCTACTGTCTCCCTACAGCACTGTGAGTTGCCCCTTCTTATCAGCACTGTGCGTTGCCCCTCTCCTACTGTCTCCCTACAGCACTGTGAGTTGCCCCTTTATCAGCACTGTGTGTTGCCCCTCTCCTACTGTCTCCCTACAGCACTGTGAGTTGCCCCTTCTTATCAGCACTGTGCGTTGCCCCTCTCCTACTGTCTCCCTACAGCACTGTGAGTTGCCCCTTATCAGCACTGTGTGTTGCCCCTCTCCTACTGTCTCCCTACAGCACTGTGAGTTGCCCCTTCTTATCAGCACTGTGCGTTGCCCCTCTCCTACTGTCTCCCTACAGCACTGTGAGTTGCCCCTTCTTATCAGCACTGTGCGTTGCCCCTCTCCTACTGTCTCCCTACAGCACTGTGAGTTGCCCCTTCTTATCAGCACTGTGTGTTGCCCCTCTCCTACTGTCTCCCTACAGCACTGTGAGTTGCCCCTTTTTATCAGCACTGTGCATTGCCCCTCTCCTACTGTCTCCCTACAGCACTGTGAGTTGCCCCTTCTCATCAGCACTGTGCGTTGCCCCTCTCCTACTGTCTCCCTACAGCACTGTGAGTTGCCCCTTCTTATCAGCACTGTGCGTTGCCCCTCTCCTACTGTCTCCCTACAGCACTGTGAGTTGCCCCTTCTTATCAGCACTGTGTTGCCCCTCTCCTACTGTCTCCCTACAGCACTGTGAGTTGCCCCTTCTTATCACCACTGTGTGTTGCCCCTCTCCTATTGTCTCCCTACAGCACTGTGTGAGTTGCCCCTTCTTATCAGCACTGTGCGTTGCCCCTCTCCTACTGTCTCCCTACAGCACTGTGAGTTGCCCCTTCTTATCAGCACTGTGCGTTGCCCCTCTCCTACTGTCTCCCTACAGCACTGTGAGTTGCCCCTTCTTATCAGCACTGTGCGTTTCCCCTCTCCTACTGTCTCCCTACAGCACTGTGAGTTGCCCCTTCTTATCAGCACTGTGCATTGCCCCTCCTACTGTCTCCCTACAGCACTGTCTTGCCCCTACAGCACTGTGAGTTGCCCCTTCTTATCAGCACTGTGACCCCTTCTTATCAGCACTGTGCGTTGCCCCTCTCCTACTGTCTCCCTACAGCACTGTGAGTTGCCCCTTCTTATCACCACTGTGTGTTGCCCCTCTCCTACTGTCTCCCTACAGCACTGTGAGTTGCCCCTTCTTATCACCACTGTGTGTTGGCCCTCTCCTATTGTCTCCCTACAGCACTGTGAGTTGCCCCTTCTTATCAGCACTGTGCGTTGCCCCTCTCCTACTGTCTCCCTACAGCACTGTGAGTTGCCCCTTCTTATCAGCACTGTGCGTTGCCCCTCTCCTACTGTCTCCCTACAGCACTGTGAGTTGCCCCTTCTTATCAGCACTGTGCGTTTCCCCTCTCCTACTGTCTCCCTACAGCACTGTGAGTTGCCCCTTCTTATCAGCACTGTGCGTTGCCCCTCTCCTACTGTCTCCCCTACAGCACTGTGAGTTGCCCCTTCTTATCAGCACTGTGCGTTGCCCCTCTCCTACTGTCTCCCTACAGCACTGTGAGTTGCCCCTTCTTATCACCACTGTGTGTTGCCCCTCTCCTACTGTCTCCCTACAGCACTGTGAGTTGCCCCTTCTTATCACCACTGTGTGTTGGCCCTCTCCTATTGTCTCCCTACAGCACTGTGAGTTGCCCCTTCTTATCAGCACTGTGCGTTGCCCCTCTCCTACTGTCTCCCCCTTCTTAGCACTGTGAGTTGCCCCTTCTTATCAGCACTGTGCGTTGCCCCTCTCCTACTGTCTCCCTACCCTACAGCACTGTGAGTTGCCCCTTCTTATCAGCACTGTGCGTTTCCCCCTCTCTCCTACAGCACTGTCTCCCTACAGCACTGTGAGTTGCCCCTTTCTTATCAGCA
The DNA here is from genome assembly GCA_033675265.1 of Actinostola sp. cb2023. Classification (NCBI taxonomy): domain Eukaryota; kingdom Metazoa; phylum Cnidaria; class Anthozoa; order Actiniaria; family Actinostolidae; genus Actinostola; species Actinostola sp. cb2023. The sequence continues at coordinate 71,159 of JAUJYZ010000200.1, read as the reverse complement.
CTGTGCGTTGCCCCTCTCCTACTGTCTCCCCCTACAGCACTGTGAGTTGCCCCTTCTTATCAGCACTGTGCGTTGCCCCTCTCCTACTGTCTCCCTACAGCACTGTGAGTTGCCCCTTCTTATCACCACTGTGTGTTGCCCCTCTCCTACTGTCTCCCTACAGCACTGTGAGTTGCCCCTTCTTATCAGCACTGTGCGTTGCCCCTCTCCTACTGTCTCCCTACAGCACTGTGAGTTGCCCCTTCTTATCAGCACTGTGTGTTGCCCCTCTCCTACTGTCTCCCTACAGCACTGTGAGTTGCCCCTTCTTATCAGCACTGTGCGTTGCCCCTCTCCTACTGTCTCCCTACAGCACTGTGAGTTGCCCCTTCTTATCAGCACTGTGCGTTGCCCCTCTCCTACTGTCTCCCTACAGCACTGTGAGTTGCCCCTTCTTATCAGCACTGTGTGTTGCCCCTCTCCTACTGTCTCCCTACAGCACTGTGAGTTGCCCCTTCTTATCAGCACTGTGCGTTGCCCCTCTCCTATTGTCTCCCTACAGCACTGTGAGTTGCCCCCCTTCTTATCAGCACTGTGCGTTGCCCCTCTCCTACTGTCTCCCTACAGCACTGTGAGTTGCCCCTTCTTATCAGCACTGTGCGTTGCCCCTCTCCTACTGTCTCCCCCTACAGCACTGTGAGTTGCCCCTTCTTATCACCACTGTGTGTTGCCCCTCTCCTACTGTCTCCCTACAGCACTGTGAGTTGCCCCTTCTTATCACCACTGTGTGTTGCCCCTCTCCTACTGTCTCCCTACAGCACTGTGAGTTGCCCCTTCTTATCAGCACTGTGCGTTGCCCCTCTCCTACTGTCTCCCTACAGCACTGTGAGTTGCCCCTTCTTATCAGCACTGTGCGTTGCCCCTCTCCTACTGTCTCCCTACAGCACTGTGAGTTGCCCCTTCTTATCAGCACTGTGCGTTTCCCCTCTCCTACTGTCTCCCTACAGCACTGTGAGTTGCCCCTTCTTATCAGCACTGTGCGTTGCCCCTCTCCTACTGTCTCCCTACAGCACTGTGAGTTGCCCCTTCTTATCAGCACTGTGCGTTGCCCCTCTCCTACTGTCTCCCTACAGCACTGTGAGTTGCCCCTTCTTATCAGCACTGTGTGTTGCCCCTCTCTCTACTGTCTCCCTACAGCACTGTGAGTTGCCCCTTCTTATCAGCACTGTGTGTTGCCCTCTCCTACTGTCTCCCTACAGCACTGTGAGTTGCCCCTTCTTATCAGCACTGTGCGTTGCCCCTCTCCTACTGTCTCCCTACAGCACTGTGAGTTGCCCCTTCTTATCAGCACTGTGCGTTGCCCCTCTCCTACTGTCTCCCTACAGCACTGTGAGTTGCCCCTTCTTATCAGCACTGTGCGTTTCCCCTCTCCTACTGTCTCCCTACAGCACTGTGAGTTGCCCCTTCTTATCAGCACTGTGCGTTGCCCCTCTCCTACTGTCTCCCTACAGCACTGTGAGTTGCCCCTTCTTATCAGCACTGTGCGTTGCCCCTCTCCTACTGTCTCCCTACAGCACTGTGAGTTGCCCCTTCTTATCACCACTGTGTGTTGCCCCTCTCCTACTGTCTCCCTACAGCACTGTGAGTTGCCCCTTCTTATCACCACTGTGTGTTGGCCCTCTCCTATTGTCTCCCTACAGCACTGTGAGTTGCCCCTTCTTATCAGCACTGTGCGTTGCCCCTCTCCTACTGTCTCCCTACAGCACTGTGAGTTGCCCCTTCTTATCAGCACTGTGCGTTGCCCCTCTCCTACTGTCTCCCTACAGCACTGTGAGTTGCCCCTTCTTATCAGCACTGTGCGTTTCCCCTCTCCTACTGTCTCCCTACAGCACTGTGAGTTGCCCCTTCTTATCAGCACTGTGCGTTGCCCCTCTCCTACTGTCTCCCTACAGCACTGTGAGTTGCCCCTTCTTATCAGCACTGTGCGTTGCCCCTCTCCTACTGTCTCCCTACAGCACTGTGAGTTGCCCCTTCTTATCACCACTGTGTGTTTGCCCCTCTCCTACTGTCTCCCTACAGCACTGTGAGTTGCCCCTTCTTATCAGCACTGTGCGTTGCCCCTCTCCTACTGTCTCCCTACAGCACTGTGAGTTGCCCCTTCTTATCAGCACTGTGCGTTGCCCCTCTCCTACTGTCTCCCTACAGCACTGTGAGTTGCCCCTTCTTATCAGCACTGTGCGTTGCCCCTCTCCTACTGTCTCCCTACAGCACTGTGAGTTGCCCCTTCTTATCAGCACTGTGCGTTGCCCCTCTCCTACTGTCTCCCTACAGCACTGTGAGTTGCCCCTTCTTATCAGCACTGTGTTGCCCCTCTCCTACTGTCTCCCTACAGCACTGTGAGTTGCCCCTTCTTATCAGCACTGTGCGTTGCCCCTCTCCTACTGTCTCCCTACAGCACTGTGAGTTGCCTCTTATCAGCACTGTGTGTTGCCCCTCTCCTACTGTCTCCCTACAGCACTGTGAGTTGCCCCTTCTTATCAGCACTGTGCGTTGCCCCTCTCCTACTGTCTTCCTACAGCACTATGAGTTGCCCCTTATCAGCACTGTGTGTTGCCCCTCTCCTACTGTCTCCGTACACCACTTTAAGGTGGTATTTATCAACCAAGTGTTTATGTTAATATTAATAATCAATTATTATTGGTGAACTAGATTATTTGCAGATATTCTCAATGATGTATCCATATGTGTTGAGCTTCTGTCACCTTACTTTAAAGCCTACTTCATTTTCTTTGCCTGTATTTCAAGTATTGCTAAGGTACAGATGTGGACAATGTACTATCTGAAAAAATATATTTATTTACATTTGATGCCTGAATCATTTGATCTGATGTCACTAATTCATGCTTAAATGACGGCAATGTTTCTTCTAGTCAATAGTGGGCGTGGCTGGTGGTGCAACGAGAGCTGCATTGACACAGCATCAAGCAAGACGAGACAACATGGCTGATGTTGCCGCTAAAGATGGCAGTCAGGTTATTTATACATCAACCTTTAATTGGGTTTATTTCTCTGATTGTTGTTACTAACTCTTAATATTATCTTTTCAGGAAACACTTGTGAACCTCATGGCATTGCTTGCTGGGCTTGTTATAACACCATTGGTGTCTGGTAACACAATGTAAGTGGCAGTATTCAAAGGGGAAACATATATATTATATACATGTACAGGTATATATTCATTTGTCCATTCCAAAAACAAAATATGGTATCTGCTACCTCAGAAAAACATCATTTTAGAGGAAAATAAAATAAAGTTTGAGCATTTTTGTAGAGCATTTTTATTAGATAAATGTAGCAACAAAAAAAAAAAAAAACAAAAAAAAAATCATAATAAAAAATAAATCAAAAAATCAAAAAAATCATTACTTTCAATCCTTCATTCTTTCTATTCTAGGTTAACATGGACACTATTTTTCATCTTCACATTTTTACACATTTATTCCAACTTTCGTGCTGTCTCAGCTGTCGTCATGGAGACATTGAATATCACTCGTCTTCAAATAGTCATGCAAGAATATCTTTTTACTGAACGAATTTTGACTCCAGAAGAAGTAGCCTGTCGAGAACCTGTTTTATTTGGTAGGTTAGAGCCATTAGTGTTATTACTTATATATATGTATTGTTACAGCAATATGCAGAAATTTTGATCCTTTTGACAAAAATACATATATATAAAAAACCTACTTAAAATTATGGGATGGCTACGCTGATATTTTTTTCTAGTTGTCTGCCAGCGAGGCTTTATGAAAAAAATATCATGGAAGCTATCCCATGATTTTAAGTAGGTATTTGATATATGTGTATTTTAGTCAAAAGGATCAGAATTTCTGCATATTGCTGTATTGTAATTATATAATAATAATAATATGGTTGATTTGACAGGTTCATCGATAGGAGAATGTCTTGAGATAAAACTGGGAACACAATTTTCAACTGTAGTTCAAAAGTGAGTAATGTTGTACAGACTTTGCAAGTAGTTAGTGTTCTCATTTCTCTGACAATTATTACATTAATGTTTCAGTGTACAAGATTTCCAGTCAGCTCTACCAGACTCGCGCAACACTAGATATATCATGAGGGTTAACTTGAACATCTCAGCCAGTAAAGGTACCAGAACTTAAACTTTACATTGGTGATACAAAGTACATGTCACATCAGTCTATACAGGGTCTGATAGCACCCTCTATATCCCCTACTTTTATTAGTGCTCTATATGTCACATCAGTCTATACAGGGGTCTGATAACACCCTCTATATCCCCTACTTTTATTAGTGCTCTATAGTGTTAGTGCTCTATATGTCACATCCCCTAGTCTATACACATCAGGGGTCTGATAGCACCCTCTATATCCCCTACTTTTATTAGTGCTCTATATGTCACATCAGTCAGTCTATACAGGGGTCTGATAGCACCCTCTATATCCCCTACTTTTATGCTAGTGTCACATCAGTCTATATGTCACATCAGTCTATACACATCAGGGTCTGATAGCACCCTCTATATCCCCTACTTTTATTAGTGCTCTATATGTCACATCAGTCTATACAAGGGTCTGATAGCACCCTCTATATCCCCTACTTTTATTAGTGCTCTATATGTCATCAGGGGGTCTGATATCACCCTCTATATGTCCCAGTCTACTTTTATTAGTGCCCTATATTAGTCTCTCTATGTCACATCAGTCTATACAGGGGTCTGATAGCACCCCTCTATATCCCCTACTTTTATTAGTGCTCTATATGTCACATCAGTCTATACAAGGTCTGATATCTATATCCCCTACTTTTATTAGTGCTCTGATAGTCTATACAAGGTCTGATATCACCCTCTATATCCCCTACTTTTATTAGTGCTCTATATGTCACATCAGTCTATACAGGGGTCTGATAACACCCTCTATATCCCCTACTTTTATTAGTGCTCTATATGTCACATCAGTCTATACAGGGGTCTGATAGCACCCTCTATATCCCCTACTTTTATTAGTGCTCTATATGTCACATCAGTCTATACAGGGGTCTGATAGCACCCTCTATATCCCCTACTTTTATTAGTGCTCTATATGTCACATCAGTCTATACAGGGGTCCCCCCTACTTTTTTTAGTGCTCTATATGTCACATCAGTCTATACAGGGGTCTGATAGCACCCTCTATATCCCCTACTTTTATTAGTGCTCTATATGTCACATCAGTCTATACAAGGTCTGATATCACCCTCTATATCCCCTACTTTTATTAGTGCTCTATATGTCACATCAGTCTATACAGGGGTCTGATAGCACCCTCTATATCCCCTACTTTTATTAGTGCTCTGTATTAATACTGAGCTCCATGGATGAGATCAAAGCAAAGGCCATGGAGAATTAATCCAAACCGGAATCTCTTAGTCATAGAGCCTTGCGCTACCTACCAAGTGATCTCTGATTACTTATTTATATCTTCAACTTTATACTTATCTGTTGTACAAGCAGACTGATCTCAGCAAATGAAAGTGCGTGTGTCTTGTGTGTATCTAAGTAGACAGACAGTCCCTTAAATCAATAAAATTGATTTTCTTTATTGAAGGAACTGCAAGTATTGTTCTACACGAGTCAGCAGATGTGATTGACCACGTCAAGAGTTGTTTCCAGGCTGTAGTTATGGATTTTGTCATCCGTACCAAGGTAATCAGACAGATGGTAAAGGCCTAAGATATGCTACTCCTTGTGTAGCAGTTAGAAAATACCTTTTTACCCTGTGTGTGTTGTCAACTACATGACTACAAGCTTCAGTAAATTAGTGTACGACTATATACAGCTATTTCAAAAAAGGTTGGTGAAGGTTTTGTTGCATCTTGCATACCAATCCCAAAATGTATTGTGGACCATATGTAAATAATGTCAGCATGCACATACAGAAGAAAATATGCTGGGTCCATATTGGAAGAATTCCCAGGGTCCATATTGTTGTGACCTTGCACTGATTCCATTCACATTGCCCATAGTGCATTTCGGGCTTGGCATGCAAGATGCAACAAAACCTTCACCAACCTTTTTTGAAATAGCTGTAACCACACTGTCATTCTTCGATAGGACATAACAAGTAGCAGGCCTGGTTCACAAGCACTTGTGGCTCTTCATAACTTTTGGTGGCAAGGTATGTAACTGTGTACCCTGGTTCCAGAGGCTACTATTAGTAGGGATGTCCTAACTTTAATTTTTGATTGGGTAATAGCAACCACGTGTTCTATTTTCGCCTGTGATTGGCTAGAATGTTTACACGGGAAAACCGGTTGTTGATGTTCAAGTTACTACTGATATTTGAAACTTTGGCGGTTGTAAACAACTTACTATTCTGATTTCTTTATTGGTCCAAGTAAGCGATGAGTGAATAAAAGATATAAGTAACACATTTAAAACAATGAAGAGATGAGAAATAGTTAGGAACAGCTGTTTTTAGTCTCCATCACAGCAACACTAAACACGGCTGCGAGGGAGACTAAGCTGTTTTGGGCTGTTTTCAAACACGAATAAAACCCAACTGAAATGTGAACTTCCAGCTCTGTATGCGTGATTGACCTAAGCATGACCTAAGCAAACCAACACCATTAGCAAGTTTCCAGTTTAATATTTCAGCATGGAAGTGAGACAGACACCATGTTAGCCCAGAGGCTCTTCCTTCGGACTCGACTTCATGGACCCTACTTTTGAGACTCTGGAACCAGGGTAGTAACTCTGCAACAATATTTTGTAACTTTATATTGTAACCTGTGTTTTCAGCCTTTAACATGCCCTATTGTTTTCAGACCTGACTCTGGGTAAATTTGTAAATAGATACATAAATAAACACCCTAAGTGGTACCAAACTATGACTTCAATCCCTAATTCAATGACCACCCCTGGTACTTTTATATGGGAGTCTCTTCAGGGCAATATCGTTACTCCAAACAGCTTTGGATTATTCTATAATTTGAGTAGCCTTCAATACATGTACCCCTTCTATTTTTTTTAGAAAGAAGTTATTCCACTAATTGTTGCTGGGATCTTGTGGCACAGGCTCATAATTTCACACTGCAAGTTTTTCCTGAGTTTGTATTGAACTTAGAGAGAGCTGGCTGGGTGACATCACGGACACATTTAGGACCCAATGAGTGGCGCTCTGTGTGGAATTCTAAAGGGGTTGAAATGAAAAAGATTATATAGAACTGCTAGTCTGTCAAATAAATATTGAATGAAAGGAATGGAGAGAGACAATCATACCTTAGAACTTAAAGTTCTTATTTAAACTTACACATATACAATACCTTAATGTTAAACACTATATTATATAATTACAATTGTTCTTGTACATTATATGTACACCCACAACAAGGGGTAACATGCTCATGCATTTTTTTTAGCAAAGTATTGCCATATCTGTACACAGGTATCCTAACACCATCTACTGTATTATTATTAACCCTACTTGTCTTCATTGAATGATGACATTTGTTAGAATACAAAAACTTACTAGTAGTGATTCTAGGGGATTGAAATATAGTGGATGTCCTTGCAGGGTTAATACTATATAGGAGGACCAGATTATTATAATTGGGAGGACCAGATTATTATTAGGAGGACCAGATTATTATTAGGAGGACCAGATTATTATAATTAGGAGGACCAGATTATTATTAGGAGGACCAGATTATTATAATTAGGAGGACCAGATTATTATTAGGAGGACCAGATTATTATTAGGAGGACCAGATTATTATAATTAGGAGGACCAGATTATTATTAGGAGGACCAGATTATTATTAGGAGGACCAGATTATTATAATTAGGAGGACCAGATTATTATTAGGAGGACCAGATTATTATTAGGAGGACCAGATTATTATAATTAGGAGGACCAGATTATTATTAGGAGGACCAGATTATTATAATTGGGAGGACCAGATTATTATTAGGAGGACCAGATTATTATTAGGAGGACCAGATTATTATAATTAGGAGGACCAGATTATTATTAGGAGGACCAGATTATTATTAGGAGGACCAGATTATTATTAGGAGGACCAGATTATTATTAGGAGGACCAGATTATTATTAGGAGGACCAGATTATTATAATTAGGAGGACCAGATTATTATTAAGAGGACCAGATTGGAAAAAAGCATAGCTTTATCTGTAAATTCCTCGTTAAATAAAGTGTTATTATTATTATTATTATATATATACATTATTTCCACTTCAGTATGTCGTGATCCCAGGCAAATCCATCAACATAATTGAGTTACATGCACTAGCTGTCCACAGTTTATGCTTCGTTTTCTCTTATTTCCAACACTCCGGTTGTAATGTCTGCGTTCCATTCGCGATCAGGTAGTATTAGATGGTCTTCTCCTGAATCCTCTCCTTCCTGGCGATGGTACGAGGCACTAGGAAGAGAACCTCGACTGAATAGGTTCGTTAACCTCACTCGTGCGGGCGCCAGAACCATACGTATCGCTTTACGATACTTGGGAAGCCGCCAGACAAAAATCAGAGGATCAAGCAAGAATTTGAGGAACAAGATGTCGTCTGAGAAAATCAAAGCGATGTAGTCCCTCATGAAGGTATCATCACTTCCGTATGGTCGGAAAAGCCATATGTACAGAGAGATGCTAAACGGCCAAACGGTGGCCATCAAAACAACGATGACAATGAACGAGCCAATAAGGAAATCTTTCTCGATTTTCTCGACGGGAACATCTCCTCTGTTCTGTCTCTGGTCTTCTCCTAGGTCTTCCTCGCCATCATTTCCATGTGAAGTCGCGATCTGGTGCCTTCGCATAGCGCGCTTGAACATAAAGTAGATGATGATGTATATAATGACCAAGATGACCGATATGAGTGTTGTATGGAGGATTAGATCGATTGTAAAGTAAAGTTCCATGTCTACTTTGCTAGACATCTCTGGTAAGAGAGCGAAGAGAATGGCATATATCCAAATCACAATGATTCCCAAGATCGCCAAGGGTGAAGTAACACATCTGTTGTAACAAGAAGGGCAGCTCAGTGCCATGAGCTGAATGACAGCCAAGGCGAGCACAGTCAAGAAAGATGTGTTTATCGTTACGGCGCTCAAGATCTGGCAGCTGCGAATAACTTTGGCATAACTCTCTATATCCACCTCGACCATCCACAGCGTATACGAAGCTACGAAAGCTGGTTCGACTGCAAACCCCGTCAGAAAATCCGATACCAAAATACCTGTGATAAACACAGCGAAAGGATTCCTGAAGCACTTGAGCGGGTCTTTGTAGATGGCGAACAGAGAAATCCCATTGGCAATGACAGTGAGGAGTGCTACCAGCGACAAGAACACGGCTGACCATATAGAAACTTTCTCGTAGATGTCAAAATAGTATTCATAGTCAGTCTCGTTCGAGTTTGTCCCGTTGGTCGCCATTGTTGCTGCTCACTGTCATTTGATATGAGCCCGCTCTCAAGTGAGTTCAATGGTGGGCTCTAGTTGAATGGTTGCTAGGCGAGCATCCAGTAACATCCGTACGAATACAATGCACAGCTTGTAGGTGGTCCTTTCAGTTTTCGGAAGAGAATTAGGAAGAGAATTGTATTGTATTGTAGGAAGAGTTCGAGGCACAAACAGACCGAGTTTTGAACATAAAACAGGCTTTTTTTAATCTTTGTCCAAGGCTGTTTGCCGCGTAAAAATCGATACTGATTCGAAAAATTCGATATAACCAAGAGACCATAATCATAATACTAAGATAGTATTATGGTCTCTTGGTACCGGTATAACTTTAATTCTCGTGGCCAGTTATCCGTGACAACCAGTTAAGATAGTTTTTTACAGGTCCGATTTCTAGTTCGATTTTTTGTTTGACTTCGGTTTTCTTCCAAAATACTTCATTGTGAAACAAAACCACTTTCTCAGTAAACTTCGATCTCTTTTCTTGACATATTCTTGAATTGTTCCCTCTCTTCCTCGCCGAGCAACTGTGAAGGCTATGCGATGTATTTTCCTATGGTCTTTGCGTTTTCGCTATTTTCCATGGCCTAGTTAATTATAATCTGCATGTAAGGAATTGGCGCTATAGAAAATAAACTATTATTATTATTAATGTATTTTTACAGACGTTTCGGGCATAGCCCTTCATCAGTGTGAAGGGCTATGCCCGAAACAGGGCATCAGGCTATGCCTGATGAAGGGCTATGCCCGAAACGTCTGTAAAAATACAATTGACTACCCCTCCCCAACCACTCTCCTTGCTCCCCTCCCTCTTCTGTCAAAATGTGAAATCGGCACGTTGGTTTATCAGAGTTACGAAATCCTCAACCGTAGTCAGGTAGTACACAAGTAATATCCCAGTTTGTCCAGTTTCAAATGGTCAGTGATAACATGATGGCGAAACAACTGAAGTAAAGCCAGTGAAGTGCAAGAAGCCAATCAAGGGCACGAGGGAAACCGGCGGGGTTTTTAGTCGAGTAATATGATGATAATATATTCACACCTGTTTTCAAAAACGTTGTCCATTTACAAAATAGTAAAGATAGATAGATAAACTTTATCTATGTGTCAAATGTAATAGCTGAGGGGAAAATCCCTCTACTAATAGGGGACACCTAAAACTAAATCTAAAATATATATATTAAAAATAAATAAATAAACTATACGTATAAAATTCACAATATAAAACCTATAGTCTATTCTAATAAGATATAGTACAATAACTAAATATTTAAAAACTATTAATCAACTAAATTAATTGTTACATAAGTAGCATCCTTTACAGCCATCATCTAATATAAACTTGGTAATGTCCCTTTTGTGTATTCTGGTTTTACACCTAATTTCAAAAACGTTGTTCAATAATAATCAAAAAAGCCAAATAGGATTTCATTAAAAGACAAAAGAAGTGCACTCAAGCTGAACTGTTTCTTTTGTCTTTTTGAATGAATTCGTATTTGGCTATTTGGACAACGTTTTTGAAATTAGGTGTAAATTCATTCAGGGCTTTACATAACCTTTCGTCTTTTGGAAGTTTATTCCATAGCTTCGGTCCCAGATATTTGATAGAATGTTTTCCGTATGTTACTGTATTTAACCTTGGTAATACAAAGTCTGATTTCCTTTAAGTTATAAGGCGTGTCATGAATTTGAAATATGTTACTTATTGATTTGGAACATAGATTATGTTATACATTAAAATACATATTATTATATCTTGAAGAAATGTTGGCAAATTCGCCCTATCTAATAACTGATCGTAACTGGACTTCGTGTCCCTATAAACTGCCCGTAGACCTCTCTCCTGTATTCGTTCTAACTTTCTAGTATCACTGGCCTTACAGACGTGAATAATTGTCCAAGGTGTTAAAAAGGTCTCTATCATTGCAAGGTCACCGCCAGTCTCGCTTCGATGCAAAGGCTCGGCTACCTTTCAAGATGGCGCCGGGAACTGTAAAAAGGAGTATTGAGTGGGTCTGGGAACGAGATCACTAAAAGCTGCATTCTCGTACCCAGAGCCCGCTCGTCATTTGGTTTGTCGCTGGCTCTGGGAAACCCTGTTGCTCGGCCGTCAAATTTTGACGACCAAGTCGTCAGAGCGCATGCTCATACTAAAGACCGCTGAGAGCGGGTACTGTGGAAGAGTCTACTGGCTACGTAGTATTTACGTTGGTTTGAATATTCAAACTAACAAGTACACAAGTTTGTACATTTATCTTCGTGTAGCCGTTTAAAATCCCTTCGACGTTCATCACCGGTTCTTCTCTGGCTCTGTTGCGGTAAAGGCTGGACGATAAATACATGTTCTAATATAATCTTGCATGTGAACCTTCCTGTCTTCCGCTTTGTTATTGTTTCTCTTGAATTATAAAAATATTCCTTTGAATACTCAAAGCGAGTACGATCGATTGTGTCTGTAGCCGTTACTTTACTTTTATAATTTATGTATTGTTAGATCTCCCTTTACGAATTCAGATCAATTTATGTCTACCAGGAGCCCATAAGTAGGAGCGTCCATGCTCTATATTGGGTCTGTGTCACAGCGTTTTCACAAGTGTGGTTATTTTTAGAACAGTTTTTCCGCGAAAGAAGGTCAATTGACCAATCAGAGAACGTTTCCGGTATGGCGGTTTCATTTCCGGTGTCACGTCAAAAATAAAATGGAGGAATTTCGAAAGACCCGAAGAGATGAATGTACAAATAAAAGTCAGGATTATCCAGTTTTCTTTGTGTCTGATTCTCAATTTTATTATACCAACAACTTCCCGGGATTCCATAGGCCGCTACTTTGAACCTTGACCTAAAATTCTAGACTGCGTTTCCCGAACGAAGTGAACTTACAGGATTTGAATTGAAGTGATGGCCAGGCGGTTTCGTGGCAGAGTTTCGAGGATAGATTATGTGAACGCGTGTTTTCTGATCAGAAATATCAGTTCCTGTTTACCTCACGGAGAAATACAAACGTATTATGAAGCGTTGTGCCACTGAAACGTTAGAAAGTCAAAGTTAAAGTCAAGTAAGGTGCATTGAAAACGATAGTCTATTTAGGCAGTTGGCTTGTAATTTGGTTTTTCGCTTCTGTCAATCAACATGAAAAATCAGAAAACTTAAAAATAAAAAGTCAGAAGACCCACCACATGGAAACCAAATATGATTTTGAGCTACATTATGGATCATTTGGTCGAAGAATGTATCAGTTTAGTTTTCAATTCGTTTGAGTTTTGAATTTGATGATCTTTGATTAATTCAGTGACAAGTTCCAGCCGACTGTTTGAATGTCTGAGTACCGGCGCAGTAAGAAGGTCACTGAATTTAAAAACAAAGCAATTTTGAGTCAGTTTCGCTCAACTCTTCTTTATATTGACAGTGAAGCGTGTGTATAAAATAAGAAGCTCAGTGAATCTATTAAATTAAACATCAAAACTTGAATGAAGGTGTTTTTATTAATATATTTCAAATCGGCAGACTCACAAAAATATTCACAATCCATTTTTAAGTCATTTTAGGTAACAGAAAAGACACAACAAATGACAACAAATACGCTTACTTTCACCAATCTTATTTGTAATTTGATTCACTCGTCTTGTCGCTCATGCAGTTTCAGCGAATTTGTTTTTGAATAGCCTTGTCAGTCTTCAAACTCCACAACGATAATTACAAGATACCACTAAACCACATCCAAGAATAAATTGAATTCACTTTCTGACGAAATAGTTTAGACGAAAATATGTCTTTGAAAGTCTTCGGCTAATTTGCATCCACACGCTACAACAGCTTCTTAGTCGGTCACTTCGTGTTCGAGTTCTTCGAACCACTTGCTTTGGATGCCTTTAGAAGCACAATCGTCACCACTATCACTTTCAAGTGATTCTGTTGTACCGAATGACTCAATACTGCTCTCACTATCACTAGACGATTCGTAGTTTAGTTCACTTGAAGAATCTCTTTGTCGCCGTCGGATGCCATCTTTATTTTACCTGCCATCTCATCAAAATTCAAAAAAAACGTCATACCGGAAACGTTCTCTGATTGGTCAAAATTCGCGGGAAAACTGTTCTAAAAATAACCACACTTGTGTAAACGCTGTGACACTACCCAATACCGTATGGACGCTCCTACTTATGGGCTCCTGTGTCTACACAGTCACTCTCATTTCCATAGCTTTATAATTCAATAACGGAATACCATTGTATGAAAATACAACCGTCGCTGTCATTCCTTTCGTTCGCCTTGCAAGTTTGAATCTTTGTTGATCTCATGAACCAATCAAATACGATCAGTCATTGTTGATTTCATCAGCCAATGAAATTCGCTAAAATTTCAGGGATTCCCAGAGCCAGCGACAAACCAAATGACGAGCGGGCTCTGGGTACGAGAATGCTGCTATGAGGTTTTATCGACAGTCGACCTCTTTCTTCAGAGGCATATAAAGTATACTTCTTTCATGCTACAATGCATCCCAGTGCTCAATCGCACCAGGGCACGAGTGAACGCTTATTAAAGCGTCTAGTTATTATTAATAGAGATTTCAGAAGAAAGAAAGCGGGGAGAAAAAGGAGAAAAAGGAGAAAAAAGAACTAGAAAATGTACGTCCGGGCTGGGACTCGAACTCGCAATTCGAACACGTAAATGTACGACAAAGAGTGCAAATAAAGCTGTTGTTGTTGTTGTTGTTGTCGCGACCCTTGCGTTAATTAAAATCAAAGGAATCACGGCCGGAAAAGGGAGGGAACAGTCGGATCCTAGTCCCACTAAATAACTGCCCCGCACCACTAGGCTATCGTGCACGCTTGTTGATTTGGAGGACAAAATAACCTAGTGTATCTTCCCTCGTGAAATCGCATCTCACTCCTGGATTATTTCAGAACGTCCTTTACCACGCCTGTCACGCTTAATGATGCTGTGCTGGGGGTAGTTACGCACCCATTCAGTAGTGTCGCGTGACGTCACTAATAGAGAGCTTTAGATTAAACAATGGTAAACAAAATTATTTAAAGTGTCAATTGTATTTTTACAGACGTTTCGGGCATAGCCCTTCATCAGGCATAGCCTGATGCCCTGTTTCACTTACGTTGTCAATAAAGGACTGAAAATTCACCACAGCGTTGATAATTTACTGTTCTATTGCCCTGATGTGTTAGTTTGGCGTTTTAGGCCGTTTTTAATTTTTTTCTCCCCTAACCTGTAAAGGAAGAGAAGGCTGGAAACTACGGACGCCGAATCGTGGCTACGGCGATCTTCGAGGCCTCGAAAAACGTACAAAAATTCGAAATGTTCGCGATTTTTTCACATAATCCCTTTCTCACATTCCCCTAGCACACATCCAATCGGTTCATCACTGACCTACTCGCTTTTAAAGTCGTGAATTGAACTCAATTCGAAGTCAACCTTGCTTGTGACTAGCCGTGGAACCATCAGCTTTAACATTCCACGTATTCGGTTTCAACGAACTTTCTTCGGAACACGTGCCGAACCGAGCCGAACCAGCGATGATAAATTCGGCCGATCTCCGGAATCAGCTTGGGCTGCCTGTGGTCAAAATGACTCAATTTTATTTTGATGACGTCATGCGCGGGCGATCTTTTTTGAAAAGAAATTCCATAACTACACGGTAAAATCTTTTCATAATTTTACAATTTTTTTGTAATATTAACATAATATGAAAAAAGTTGGTACTATAGATTTTTATTTATTTTGCAAAATCGATATTTTGCAATATTTTGGATTCTGTAGTGCGGAATGTTTCAGTTCTTTGTCAAATGAAAGGTGAAGTGTAGAATTTTCATAAATACAGCTTATTAGATGTTTTCTCGGGTATTACGGGCTGATATTTTACGAGTTGCGAACGTATTTGTCCGAGCCCGCAGGGCGAGGAAAAATGCGAGCAACGAGTAAAATGTCAGCCCGTAATACCCGAGAAAACATCTAATGAGGGTTTTATTATATAACTGTGACGTAATTTTATCTGAATATTGTTTTTTGAGTTTTTTGAGTTGTGAACAGGGCATTACGGATTTCTACAGGGCATTAACGTCTCATATCGGCCCTCGAAAATGACCAAATTTGGTAAAATTACGTCACAGATATATAATAATAAAGAGTATTAAAAAGATTCACCGTGTAAACCGTGCGTTTTTATTGATTTTATGAGAAAAATGACCTTCGTTAAAGCTGGCATGGCGTTGCTATGGTAACCTTTCGAGTGATCATTTTCATATAAAACGATTCCCCAACTCATGATCTGTCATATGGTTGACCAGGAGCCCATAAGTAGGAGCCTCCATCTGAGATGTATTCGTGAGACGACCTGTGACCGGATCAGGCTATTTTTAGAACACCAGTTTTCCAGCGAAATTTTAACACCAGGGATTTTTGATTTCGGCTTTGTTACGGAGTTTCTAGCTTTTGGCTTGGTAGGTTTACTATTTGATGTTTTTTTAGTTCCTTGAGAAACAGAACACGAACTTGAAGACTCTTGGTCACTTTCCGATGAAGTACTAAACTCTGCAAAAGAGTCACTGTAACTATCACTGTCATTTTCGCTCTCTTCACTTTCAGTTTCTTCAATTTTGCCAATTTCTTCGTCCGCCACTTAATTGTTCATATATCACAAATAAACACAAATCATCTACCTCATTGATGCTGATTGGCTCTGTGTAATTCCCATGGGGGATTCCTATTGATTGATGATTAGTTCGCGGGAAAAGGTGTTCTAAAAATAGCCTGATCCGGTCACAGGTCGTCTCACAAACCCAGTACGGTAGATGGAGGCTCCTACTTATGGGCTCCTGGGTTGACTGAACGGGTGTCAAATTATACATCTGTAATAGCTATAATACGCTTTTTACATTTGGTATAAAGGCCCTTAAAACTATGTGGAGCCACCTTAAGCTCTCTAATAACAGGTGCGCAGGAGACTTTACTGGGGGCTTCTGTGGCGAAAAATGGCATTAAGTTTTCGTAGTTTTTCATGGCCAAATGGTTACTAGCTTGCACCCTGGACATCCCATAATTCAATATGGTCGCCGTATCGGTAAAAATGTCTATTTTAAAAAATTAAAAAAGGTATATTCTTAGTCAGCTCGACACAAGACTGTTGCTTGCAGGAATAAACACATTAATTTCTCCTTGCAATACTTTATTTGTAAACAGTGTTGCCGTTAGTTACTATTTAATAAAACGTTAATGCAGTTCTAGTGTTAGCTGGTTTCGAGTTCGGAAAACTTCTTACAGAATTGTTACATTAATACTGAAGGTTTTACTAGTACACAACGAACAACCCTGATTATCATTTTAAATATGTGTTCCACTATAAAGTGAAGCTTATTTCCACCTGATAATAGAGCCACCATACTGGTGTACCCCTGCCTGGTGTCAAGTACCTGATAATAGAGCCACCATACTGGTGTACCCCTGCCTGGTGTCAAGTACCTGATAATAGAGCCACCATACTGGTGTACCCCTGCCTGGTGTCAAGTACCTGATAATAGAGCCACCATACTGGTGTACCCCTGCCTGGTGTCAAGTACCTGATAATAGAGCCACCATACTGGTGTACCCCTGCCTGGCGTCAAGTACCTGATAATAGAGCCACCATACTGGTGTACCCCTGCCTGGCGTCAAGTACCTGATAATAGAGCCACCATACTGGTGTACCCCTGCCTGGTGTCAAGTACCTGATAATAGAGCCACCATACTGGTGTACCCCTGCCTGGCGTCAAGTACCTGATAATAGAGCCACCATACTGGTGTACCCCTGCATGGCGTCAAGTACCTGATAATAGAGCCACCATACTGGTGTACCCCTACATGGCATCAAGAACTTGGTCAGTGGCACTACCCACACTACCCCGGTAAAAAAACAATGCATGCGACCAAACGTTGATCGTATTAGAATTCCCGGCACAGCCGAGGATTCATAGTGATGAGGTAGTCTAATGTACATGATAATCTACAATAATGTACACAAATATTAAATACTCTATTGAAGGTACTTATATATACCTATTTCAAAAAAGGTTGTCGAAGACATCAGTCCATAGGCGATAGGTTATAGGTCGTTGCATTATGGTATCAGCTTGAATGTCGTGGATGCCAGAGAAAATTCGATTCAAAATGTGTCTTGTCCTGCTTGAAATCAAATAGTTATGATATCATACAGCTTTTCATACAGAAAGTGCTATTTTTGGCTATTCAAGCTGCCTTACCATAATGCAGTTTGGTCTTGGAACGACGTATAACCTATTGCCTATGGACTGATGTCCTTGACAACCTTTTTTGAAATAGGTGTATATATGTCTAATATCATGCACCATTCCAACGTCCATCTTTATCTAGTGTCAGCACATGTAAAGTTTGATGTGTGAATCATGCCTAAGTTCCATATTTCATAGTTAAGGGTTCATTTATACTCCAGCCAAGCTACTTCAGTATAACTTCCTCCTTGACTTAATCCCTCTCGGTCAACCTTTACCACAGGTAATCCACTCCACGAGAAATCCTGTTTCCACCTTGGTTGAGAAAACTCCATCAGCGAGGCTACAAGTGACCCTAGCTGTTCTTTCAGTCAATGGTCGACGTGTACTGGCTAACTCATTGTATTGCTAAAGAAGTTTTTAGCTGTGCTCGTATTTGCACACGCCGTTGTTCTGGCTGCTTGTGAGAGGTTTGAAGGATCATCATGGCTTGCAACGTGACGCTGTATTTCTTGCGGTACGTTTGCAGGTACAGTTAGTATAGACGTCGTTCTACTGATGTCCCTCAGCGCTGACAGCACAGCTTAGGATTAAAAATTAAAAACGTTAATATCATTAACTATGGGACTATGACACAAGCATTTAAGCACAAGTATAGGACTGGCTGGTGCGCTTGTACTTATACTTGAGTGGCCAGTGAGAACCAGGCTTTACTTACCAGGTCTTAGGGTCGGTAGGGTACACTAGTGAGAACCAGGCTTTACTTACCAGGTCTTAGGGTCGGGAGGGTACACTAGTGAGAACCAGGCTTTACTTACCAGGTCTTAGGGTCGGTAGGGTACACTAGTGAGAACCAGGCTTTACTTACCAGGTCTTAGGGTCGGTAGGGTACACTAGTGAGAACCAGGCTTTATTTACCAGGTCTTAGGGTCGGGAGGGTACACTAGTGAGAACCAGGCTTTACTTACCAGGTCTTAGGGTCGGGAGGGTACACTAGTGAGAACCAGGCTTTACTTACCAGGTCTTAGGGTCAGTAGGGTACACTAGTGAGAACCAGGCTTTACTTACCAGGTCTTAGGGTCGGGAGGGTACACTAGTGAGAACCAGGCTTTATTTACCAGGTCTTAGGGTCGGGAGGGTACACTAGTGAGAACCAGGCTTTACTTACCAGGTCTTAGGGTCGGGAGGGTACACTAGTGAGAACCAGGCTTTATTTACCAGGTCTTAGGGTCGGGAGGGTACACTAGTGAGAACCAGGCTTTACTTACCAGGTCTTAGGGTCGGTAGGGTACACTAGTGAGAACCAGGCTTTATTTACCAGGTCTTAGGGTTGGTAGGGTACACTAGTGAAAACCAGGCTTTATTTACCAGGTCTTAGGGTCGGGAGGGTACACTAGTGAGAACCAGGCTTTACTTACCAGGTCTTAGGGTCGGTAGGGTACACTAGTGAGAACCAGGCTTTATTTACCAGGTCTTAGGGTTGGTAGGGTACACTAGTGAGAACCAGGCTTTATTTACCAGGTCTTAGGGTCGGGAGGGTACACTAGTGAGAACCAGGCTTTACTTACCAGGTCTTAGGGTTGGTAGGGTACACTGTTCATCCATCCATGACAATATACTGGTGCAGAATTCTTCCCACGTGGTCCCTGAAACTTTTTGATTGTAACTCTCAAACATTTGACGAAACATCACAGCCAACTGCAGCAAAGTTAAAGAAATAATAATAATAACACTAATAATAATAATAACAATAATAATAATAACAATTATAATAAAAATAATAAAAATAAGAATGCCTCAGTATTATTCTATAGTATGAACAGTAATACGGTTTATTTATACTGATTTGAACCTTGCTTTTATGAGTTATACGTATAGTGGTTTGAAATCTCAATATGCAAATTTGATGACGTCTACTAAGGAATCATTTATTATACAAAAACGCCCTAGTGCTGATTATTGACATTTGAAAACTTACAGTATATTTTCACAGTCTTTATGAATGATTTTATAACTTTTTTGCCCATTTCAAAAAATAAGTTCTTCTTGAAAAAGTCTAAATAAGTTATGGCAAATTCCTTATTAGACGTCATCAAATTTGCATATTGAGATTTCAAACCTCTATAACTCATAAACGCAAGGTTCAAATCACAAAATACTGAACCCACCAACTATTCAGCATATATTGAATACAGTAATGTTTTCAACAATCTCACTTATAGCTTATGGTGTTTTGTCCTTGAAAATGGCTTTTCTACAGTGGGTGGGTATACAGAACTACTGCACTAACTGTTGGATTATTTCTGACTTTCTCCTTCAATAACTAGTGCTTCAGTTCTTCTAACAATAACAAAGGATACAATCCAGAATTTGTAATTTTCCTGAGTACGAGTCTTGATGTACTGATTAAAGAATGCCACCATTTGGTCAGCACGCTGTAGAAATAAGGTTTTATATTTACTGTGCACTATTGAAGAAATAGAAAACGAGGCAGCATGCTCTATCGAGTTATAGAAGCACACGGGAATTGGAAGAAGACGAGAGAAGTGTTAGGAGAAGCACGAGGCATAGCCGAGTGCTTCTCGCACTTCTCGAGTCTTCTTTCAATTCCCAAGTGCCTCTATAACTCGATAGAGCACAGCTGACGAGTTTTCTATTTCTTTTATAAAATACAATTATGATTTTAAAGCAAGTTTTCAATTTTGTTCGTTGCAAAAATGTTTGAATATCTGCGTGCGCGTGCTGTGTGCTCTGATAGAGCTTGCGGAATACGCATCCTTTGGCCAATTAGAGTGCGCGTTATATCATAGTTATTTTATAAAGTGCCCTGATATATACTAGGACCATTCACCGTGCACTATAGTGCCCTGATATACACCTATTTCAAAAATCGTTGTCGCAGCCGAAGCAACAGTCAACACTCCAAGACTGCAAAGGATTTCGGTAATTTTTCTTGTAATTAATTTATTCAGTTGTGGTCATTGTAAATAGTTATCATGATTGTAGTTTTTCAGCTCATTAACTGTTTGTTGCACTTGTTCAACGGGTTTAGTACCCGCAACAGCACGTTTGTAGTACTAGTACTTTCCGAAATATTCGGTTTGACACCTGAGCTACCACATCAGCTTGCCATAATAACATGCCACAAACGCATGCAACCAAAATATTCTCTAAATGAATGAATTACGAGAAAAATTACCGAAATCCTTTGCAGTCTTGGAGTGTTGACTGTTGCTTCGGCTGCGACAACGATTTTTGAAATAGGTGTATACTAGGACCATTCACTGTGCGGCACTATTTATAGCCAATACAATATGCAAGGTGGTGTTCACTTACCTGTCTGGTAACTGGTACTCCAAAAGCTGGCAGTTGTTGTTGACATACACTAGATGCATCAAAGGAAATTACATCAATGATCCATCAAACTAAAAAAAAAACCCACGACTTCCAAACATGCATGACCACATTCTCATACCTTATAGAATTGAAAAGTTGTTGGCTTTCCTTTCGTAGCAGTTGTTGTTCTTCAAGTACTTTATCTCGTTCACGTTGTAACTTGTTTATGTAATCAGCAGCTAGTAATTGTAGAAACATTTACGAGTACTGCATACTGTTTTTTTTTTAATGTCTTCCAGGGGGATCGCCCTCCCCCTATTACTGTTCTCTACCAAGAGCATAGGGACTTACTCTGGATTTGACTGACCTCCCCCTATTAGTACTTTATCTGGGGCATAGGGACTTACTCTGGATTTGACTGACTTCCCCCTATTAGTGTTCTCTATTCACGTTGTAACTTGTTTATGTAATCAGCAGCTAGTAATTGTAGAAACATAAATACAAGTACTGCATACTGGTTTTTTTTTTATGTCTTCCAGGGGGATCGCCCTCCCCCTATTAGTGTTCTCTACCAAGAGCATAGGGACTTACTCTGGATTTGACTGACCTCCCCCTATTAGTGTTCTCTACCAAGGGCATAGGGACTTACTCTGGATTTGACTGACCTCCCCCTATTAGTGTTCTCTACCAAGGGCATAGGGACTTACTCTGGATTTGACTGACCTCCCCCTATTAGTGTTCTCTACCAAGAGCATAGGGACTTACTCTGGATTTGACTGACCTCCCCCGATTAGTGTTCTCTATCAAGGGCATAGGGACTTACTCTGGATTTGACTGACTTCCCCCTATTAGTGTTCTCTATCAAGGGCATAGGGACTTACTCTGGATTTGACTGACCTCCCCCTATTAGTGTTCTCTACCAAGGGCATAGGGACTTACTCTGGATTTGTCTGACCCCCCCCCCCCCCCCCCCCCCCCATGTAGGCCTAACCCCCCCCCCCTCCCCCCTTATTAGTGTTCTCTATCAAGGGCATAGGACTGTGTAATTACAACATAATGCAACAGACTCTACTCACATTTTTGAAGGATTGTTGCTTTGCTGACTTTTGAGTTTTTCTGACTGGCTAACGCTGGCACGAGATTGACAAGTTGGTCAAATCCAATCTGAAATAGAAAACAGCCAAATAGATCATCAACTAACCACATTTACAATATCAGGAAAATCCATTGGAATTTGAAAATATCAGCAAATATCAAGAATCTGCTTTGTAGTCATCATTGTTGTAAACCATACTCATTCTGTCTTTACACTACCTTAATGTTAAACCGTCTTTTCTGTTCAGCACTTATATGGGATTGTCTTCTGTGTTCCTATTAAAACAACCACTGTGTTTTAAAACCTCATAGACAAAGTTGGTCTTAATAGGGGGATGTATGACAATGTGTCATCTCCATTATCATTGTAACATCAAAGAAGCCATGTATATGTCATATGTCATATTATTTTTTATATTTTTCTGTATATTTCAATTAATATTGAAACTTCTAGTATAGTTATGCTGCTTTAGAAGTATTAAAGATTTATGTACATGATTGACAGAAGTCTACTACCAACACATTAGCACTGGCTATGGGCTTGATGTGTAGCAAACAGTGATGCATGGATTAAAAGCATAGATAGCCATATAGGCAGGTAGTCCCTTACCCTATATAGGTATAGATAGACATATAGGCAGGTAGTCCCTTACCCTATATAGGTATAGATAGACATGTAGGCAGGTACTTACCCTATATAGGTATAGATAGACATGTAGGCAGGTACTTACCCTATATACATGTAGGTATAGATAGACATATAGGCAGGTAGTCCCTTACCCTATATAGGTATAGATAGCCATGTAGGCAGGTACTTACCCTATATAGGTATAGATAGACATGTAGGCAGGTAGTAGACATGTACATGTAGGCAGTACTTACCCTATATAGTTGTCTCTATAGCAGCTGTAGGCAGGCCTTACCCTATATAGGTATAGATAGACATGTAGGCAGGTAGTACCTTACCCTATATAGGTATAGATAGACATGTAGGCAGGTACTTACCCTATATAGGTATAGATAGACATGTAGGCAGGTACTAACCCTATATAGGTATAGATAGACATATAGGCAGGTAGTCCCTTACCCTATATAGGTATAGATAGCCATGTAGGCAGGTACTAACCCTATATAGGTATAGATAGACATGTAGGCAGGTACTTACCCTATATAGGTATAGATAGACATGTAGGCAGGTACTTACCCTATATAGGTATAGATAGACATGTAGGCAGGTACTTACCCTATATAGGTATAGATAGCCATGTAGGCAGGTACTTACCCTATATAGGTATAGATAGACATGTAGGCAGGTAGTCCCTTACCCTATATAGGTATAGATAGACATGTAGGCAGGTAGTACCTTACCCTATATAGGTATAGATAGACATGTAGGCAGGTACTTACCCTATATAGGTATAGATAGACATGTAGGCAGGTACTAACCCTATATAGGTATAGATAGACATATAGGCAGGTAGTCCCTTACCCTATATAGGTATAGATAGCCATGTAGGCAGGTACTTACCCTATATAGGTATAGATAGACATGTAGGCAGGTAGTACCTTACCCTATATATTTAGGTATAGATAGACATGTAGGCAGGTACCCTATATAGGTATAGATAGACATGTAGGCAGGTAGTACCTTACCCTATATAGGTATAGATAGACATGTAGGCAGGTACTTACCCTATATAGGGATAGATAGACATGTAGGCAGGTACTAACCCTATATAGGTATAGATAGACATATAGGCAGGTAGTCCCTTACCCTATATAGGTATAGATAGCCATGTAGGCAGGTACTTACCCTATATAGGTATAGATAGACATGTAGGCAGGTAGTACCTTACCCTATATATTTAGGTATAGATGATAGACATGTAGGCAGGTACTTACTCTATATAGGTATAGATAGCCATGTAGGCAGGTACTTACCCTATACAGCTAGGTATAGATAGACATGTACATGTAGGCAGGTACTTACCTTATAGTTGTCTCTATCAGCAGCTGAAACAGGCCTTGTAAACTTTAGTGATGGCTGAGAATGGAGAAGAATATAGTTATTGATCACTGGTATAACAATCATGATGTTCAAAGTATACTTACTGGGGAACTCACTTGAAAAGTAGGTGAAAATGCAACAGGAGAACCAGTTACTTGATCAACAGCTGATGAAACTAGAAACATAAAAGAACAAAATACCATCAAATCAAGACTTCACAGTTTGTTCAACATCTTGGTAAAAGATTCATATCATTAATATAATAGGTCAGTATCTACACATGAGGGGACATGACACAGGAACATGCTGCAGGGACATGTTGTACCTACAGTACACATGAGGGGACATGACACAGGAACATGCTGCAGGGACATGCTGTACGTACAGTACACATGAGGGGACATGACACAGGAACATGCTGCAGGGACATGTTGTACCTACAGTACACATGAGGGGACATGACACAGGAACATGCTGCAGGGACATGTTGTACCTACAGTACACATGAGGGGACATGACACAGGAACATGCTGCAGGGACATGTTGTACCTACAGTACACATGAGGGGACATGACACAGGAACATGCTGCAGGGACATGCTGTACCTACAGTACACATGAGGGGACATGACACAGGAACATACGTGGGATAAATTTCTATACTGGCAACAAAATGGTTTTCATGAAAATTGTTCCGTATATGTACATGAAGGGAATTGTTGCAAGGATATGATGTTACATCCCCTCTATACTTATGTACCTGTAGCAATCATGGTGGTGTCACTGGTAGTAACTGCAGATGAAGCATTTGTAGCAAACAGCGACTGAGAGAAGCTATCCACACTACTGTTGATAACCTTAGTCTGTTGTAGCAAAACAATTCATTCATAAGTTAATCACTCACTACACAGCAATGACAACTCTTGACCCTTGACCCTCAACAGTACATGTATCAATAAACATATTACCCGCAAAAAAATAAACATAAAAATAAACAATACAATACAATAAACATATTACCAAAAGAAAAATAAACATAAACATACAATATTAACAAAATAAAAAAAAAAAATAAAAATTAATCAAATGAAAACAATGGTTCTCACCTGTTGGCCAGCAGATGAAGCCAGACTAACAATCCCTGGATCTGTAGAACCCACTTTATAAGGTAACCCTACCTGTGAGACAGGATTTGCCTGCAGTATCTGATGTATAGACATAAGACTAGATGGCAATGGTGTCATATTTACTGGTTGCTGTGATAACACTGCCATGTTGGTAGATGACTGTGGTTGAGATGCAATGAGTATCGTTGGTGGTTTGGGCTGTATGTTAACTGCTTTAGTTATGCAATCCTGCTTTCCTGTAAACACCATGGTTTGTGGTTGTTGTGATGAGACAGTCTGTTGTTGCATTAGCTGTTGGAACTGTTGTGGATGAGATAAATGTTGCTGCAACACTTTGTTTGTTGACTGTAGAGCGGAAATCAACTGTGAAGATTGATGATTTTGTTGTACTTGTTGTTGTAGTTGCTGCTGCTGCTGAATCAGTTGTTGTTGGAGCTGTTGTTCAAGGGGAAATACTTGCTCATCTTTATGTTTTAACTGTTGAATAACCTGTTGTGGTTGTAGTTGCTGCTGATGTTGTTGAGAATGTATTACAACATGTTGTGGTGTTACATTGTGGGATGTCATAACACCCAGTGTCTGTTGTGGTGGTGTTGACCCTTGTAACAGAGACAATAACTCTGATGGTTGCTGGCTTGGAGAAGGACTTTCCCAGGATGATGAAACTTCTTGATTTGGTGTTTGTTTGGACTGAGGTATTTGCTTTTGAAGTAAATGAAGAACCTGCTTCATAACCTGGCCATCTTGTTCTTTATTACTATCTTTTTGTGATTCAAGGTTATCATCACTCTGAAGGAGCTGACTGAGCACAGTAGACACATGTACATTGGACTCCTGGACATTCGTTTGTGCTGCAGTGTTTGGAGGGGAAGATGAAGAGGACATCTGCACTAATTGGTCCATTATCTGCTCAAATGGTTCAGTGTTGGGGTTTATGGACGATGTTCCTCCTTGTCTCATTGCTTCATTTACTTGATGAGCTTCAGCAAATGTTGAGGAAAAGACAGGATGAGCACTCTGTGAGCTTGATGGAGGAGGAGGACTCATCACTCTTGATAGATCTGATGACTTTCTTCTTTGTGACGAAGTACCAGTAAAAGTAATGGGCATTTGCTGTTGGTTCATGTACATGAGTGATGAGTCAGACATATTTCGTGGTAGCTTCCCTCTTCTCACTCTACCACTTTGATGTTTAGGTTGAGTACTGAAAGTAGTATTAGTTACTCCTTGAGCCTGCTGCAATTGAGCCTGGGCTTGTATCTGTTCAAGAGGGGTTTGTTGTGGTGGGCTAGTAGCAGCAAAGTTGTGTTGATATGATAAAGGATTGGTTCCCTGCATTATAGAACCACACATTCTTGACGAATTATAGAGTCGGGAATCAGACATGTTCCTAGGAATCCTAGGACGTTTTGCCTGGGATGCTGTCGTATCTGAGTGACCACTAGTGGACTGTAAGTAAGCTACAAGATTCGGAAACTGATCCTTCGCAGGGATTTTCTTTTCTTGAGATGATACAAATGGTAAATTAAGATTTAGTTGTGAAGAATCAATCATTGACAGCTGATTGTCGGAGACATTTCTTGGCAGCTTTCCTTTTCTTGTTGGTGAGGTGCTATACTCTAGTAAATTGCTGCTACTATGTCTATAAGGAATACGGTCGTGTTCAATAGGATTTGTAATAATTTGATGAGATGATGACTGTGAGGAAGGAAGTGTGGAATGGGGTATTTGAATCGGTGATGTAAGTGTTTGTGAAGAAAATATCTCCTGTTCGATATCCTCCTGCAATTGTGATAGAGGAAGTCCCTCGTGGGATAAAGGCTGTGAAGGCTGTAGTTCCATCTGGTTATTATAATCCATTGGATATTGGGAATAATTGTCTGTTGTATCCATAAAACTTTGCCCTTGGACTTGTCTATTAACTAATGTAGTCTCTGTCGTTTCCATGGAGTACAGTTGGTCATAGTTGCTTGATTGTTCCATCATTTCAACTTGCTCTTGTCCTCTCTGGTATGATGTGACATTTGTAACTTGGACACTCTGTCTTGGTACCAGAAATGAATTTGGCAGTTGGATAGGTTCATTGGAATTTACAATCCCATCTAAAACAGTGACGATAGATGTATATCAATCAAAGTCTAAACAGACAATCAATCAGGGTTATTATTAGGATTTTGAATAATAATAATGATGATACTAAAGAGTAGGCTGCTCAACTAGTATTATGATTAACAATAGCTGGCACATTATTCATGATCAGTGGCATTAGAGTAACTTACCTACTAAACTTTCAAGGTGTTTAGTAAACTCATCAAGGTTTGGTTGTAAACTATCCAATGATGGTTGGAATACTATCTCTGTTTAACAGACAATAAAATGATACAAGTTATTGCCCTGGGGCCGGTTGTTCGAAAGGCGATTAGTGCTAATCCTGGATTAGTGTTAACAGTTTTCTTAAGATTTAATCCTGGATTAGTGCTAATCGCCTTCCGAACAACCGGGTCCTGGTATTTAGTCCATAGTTTAGTCAGTCAACAGGTACATTCATCAATCATTACACTGACCAGACACTGTAGGTACAGTTTGCTCTGGTATTTAGTCCATAGTTTAGTCAGTCAACAGGTACATTCACCATTCATTACACTGACCAGACACTGTAGGTACAGTTTGCTCTGGTATTTAGTCCATAGTTTAGTCAGTCAACAGGTACATTCATCATTCATTACACTGACCAGACACTGTAGGCATAGTTTGCTCTGGTATTTAGTCCATAGTTTAGTCAGTCAACAGGTACATTCACCATTCATTACACTGACCAGACACTGTAGGTACAGTTTGCTCTGGTATTTACTCCATAGTTTAGTCAGTCAACAAGTACATTCACCATTCATTACACTGATCAGACACTGTAGGTACAGTTTGCTCTGGTATTTACTCCATAGTTTAGTCAGTCAACAAGTACATTCACCATTCAATACACTAACCAGACACTGTAGGCATAGTTTCCCTTGATGTTGTCTTTGTCTTGGTGGTGAAAAGAGTATCGGGATGAGACTGGACCAAATCTTCAAAACAATACCATTATTAGTTAGACGTGTACGTAGACAGTAACATAGTTTATTACCATGGAAAGCAGACATTGTTATCATAGGGCCCATGCCTAATACATTGTTAGTACTGCTTGACAATAAGGACAAAACTACAAACAAACAAACAAACAAACAAAAAAAACAAAGTGAACTCCTGTTGTCTTATTGTCTCCTATTAGCAAGCAGTAAAAGAACTATAAATACAGTACTAAGTTATGTATCGTATATTGTAATAATATACCTGTTGTTAACTCAAGGTCCATTAGGTTGACAACTTGTGTTAGAGGTGAACCACGTGACGTCTCATCATCACCACTACTAGTACTTAAAGACCTAAGCAGAAGGCATTTATGTAAGCAAACGAACATACAGCAAACAAACATTACTAAATGATTGTTATAATTCTTGTTATAATTCTCACCGTTGTCTTTCATGGTTGTCTTCCAGTTCTTGTTCTTGATTCTGTAGTTTAATCATTGCGATATAAAGTTAATTTT
Organism: Actinostola sp. cb2023; assembly: GCA_033675265.1. Lineage (NCBI taxonomy): Eukaryota > Metazoa > Cnidaria > Anthozoa > Actiniaria > Actinostolidae > Actinostola > Actinostola sp. cb2023. Next base: position 42,295 of record JAUJYZ010000200.1, on the reverse strand, counting down.
GAAATAGAAATATTGATACAATACAATACAATGCAATAATTAATACAGTTATACAGTCAATATTTTATTACTTTTTGCTTCATGTAGTATATTCTCCATTTTTTGTACTCTCTTGCAATAGCATCAAGTTTTCTCCGCCAGTAACGACCTTGAAGTATTACAGTCTACAAGGGATTTAACAAAAAAATATAAGTCATCAAAATAAATTTTAATAATAATAATAATAATAATAATAATAATAATAATAATAATAATAATATAACTATTTCCATCTGGAGCGTATTTATCAGACTGCCCAAGTGAGCTAAAGTATATTAACTACGACAACTAATCTAGGGCTTCCTGTGTTGATTTGGGGTTCCTGTGGAGTCTGATGCTAGCTAAAATCGAGATTTCTGTTAGTCGAGTTATCGATCACAGGACCGCCCTGAAAATCACATTAGCTGAGTGAAGTATCCTCATTAAACGTTATTATTATGATGATGATGATGATGGTTTCGGAGCATGTGGTACTTATGATCAGCGGTGGTAATAACAACATGGTGCTCAAACACATTCTTTGGTCTTTGGTGATACAATACGTTCTCCTTGGTTGCATTGTACTTACACTCAGAAAAGAAAGCGAAGGCTCGACATGTTCATAGTGACTATTGAACAGTGAATATTTGGCGAGATTGTCTACCAGCTGTGTACGGAGGATGATGAAAGTTCGGTGGAAATCGTGCTAGGTAATTTAATGGAGCAGTAGCTGTCCAAGTTTGTTCTACGATGACGGAAAATTCTTTATTTTACCTTGCATCGACTGATTCAAGCTGGACTAAAATACTACTGTGCAAAAATCTTCTCCCTTATATACTTCAGTGTAGTACGTACTGATATTAGCTTACTGGCTTTTGATTAAATGTGATGAAAAGGTGTGTATCAAGCGAAATAAATTCATGTTTTATCAGTTTGTTAGAAAGCCACATGTGTCGCCAATTTGAAGCACAGGAAGCCCAAACATATATACAGTTACATTTTAACCTGCAAATAATTCAACTCGCAGAACTTCACTTTCTGTTAGAAACGACTAGTAATTAAGAAAACACAGACACTTACCAAAGGCTTTTTAGGAGGCTCTCTCTCCTGTGATAACGGTGATACAAATTGACAAAACAGAGGTTTTTTGTTCTTCTGGTCTGTTACAAACATATATAAACATGTAAGTTAAATGTTCATTTTATTGTCATGTAAAATAAACATTGTCAGCAAATACAGTGTATTAGTCATCTCATATTGTTATACACATATTTCACCATTTATTTTATTATTATCCACCTTTATCCATAATTAGTTTATAATTATAATTATAATGTCGTGCAATAAGCATTGTTTAATAACAAGCGAACAATAGTCGACAATGACAGACACTTACATTGAATATGCCAACATCTCCAGATAGCATTATTCAGTCGAGTTTTCTCTGAAAGCTGCAATGTTTGGCTGCCAAAGTTCTTCCATTTTGGTGACACAAGTATTTGCCTAGAAAGAAATCATCATCACAGACAGAATGAAATCGATATCACCCTATAAAGTTATTAAATAACTATTTAAGGTAGCTTAAGCTTATTAGAAGATTTTTCTTCAAACATGGAATCTGATATTTTATACAATTTTGATGTGAAGTGAAATGCGAAGTACGTTGAATACACAACATACCTTCCGTATTCCAGCTTCAAGCATTCAAACAGTCTGGACAGGTTATCTTCAATATGTGATGATAAATCTTTTTTCGTGTGTTTGTTGTGGTTCTTGCACACATCACTGTCAAGCCCTGTCATGGTATTACCGCCTTCAAATGGTAAACCTTGTGAAATAAAGGGTTTGGGATCCATTTATAAGTTCATTTGGGAAGTCTGTCCACATCTGCTTTGTTTCTCATCGTGTTTTTGTTTTCTATTTTGTTCGTGAATTCTGTGATCTACTTTAAACAAATGGCCGCCATTGTGCTTCTTACACTCCTTCCCACGTGACCACACGTACCAATCCAACACGTACACAACTGACAAAGGAACCCCGTCCGTTTATTGCAATTTTATTACTCGGCGGGCTGCCTGTGGTACGTCGAGTTGAAAATCTTGTGGGTGGAGGCTAAATGGCATACCTCAAAAGGACCTCATTACTCGGGCCCTTCCGAAGGAAGCCCGAGTTAGAAAATGCGTTTTTCGGTAGTAGTAGTCGTAGTTTTTTTAGTCGGTTAAAGAATGACGAAAGTATGCGACGTATTTAATCGTATCCGGAGTTTCAAGTTTAACATAAACAAACGTGAGGGCGTTATCAGAACCATCTGACCTATGCAACCTCAAGACGTATCATTTTCAATAACTCACGATGAATGTTTATTTTATTCCACGTTTGAAAAATTCACAAGGAAAAGGAATCGTAAAAATCGTACTTCAAAACTACATCAAAGCAAAGGCGAGAAAGGTCAATGTTCGAAAATCCGTGTTCTTTTCAGTACGATGACAGTTGTATGATCCTTGTCTGAGTCATACATTTATTACGCGATCTAATTTTAGAACCGCCACGTTAAGCGCTATTTAAAACAGAATTTCCACGCTCAAAACAGGTCAGTGAACGGCAGAAATACAATCGAAATCAAAACGTCCTTAGATTTTTATTAGGGATCTGTTGCAGAATATATTCGGGTATTGTGAGAATGACAGTTGCGTGACGAGAAACTATTTATCTCGATGACTCATAAAGATTCGTGGAGGTACATCTGTATTACATCTTTAAACATACTTGAGGTCACTTGAGGTTGAATATTCATGGCGCGACAAACGTGTCAATTAATCCGAAGTTTTGTTCGCTCATGGCAGATACTGAGATATTGCTAAGTCATCGTATTCGACGACTAGAAGTGAAAGAAGCAGTTGACCTGTGCAGAAGAGAAATTATGTTGTATCCAAGGCAAGCCATCCATCAGTTCCTCTTAAATACGCTCTCACATACAAACGCATACGCCGATTCGTGTGGGCCCACTCTAAAAGATGTTGAGCGTTTTCGACAGGGCCTTTACATGAACTCATCAAAAGCAAAATTGAACTCAAAGTCCAAAGGTAATCAATTGAAATCAAGCTCAAAAGCAAATCAAATGAACTCAAGAACTATAATACAAATGAACTCTAATGTTGACTTAAATGTGAACTCAACTGAGTACTGCCTAGCCAAGCATGTATTCCACCATATTCATGGTCTCCAAAAACGGGTCCGCTCTATGTATAAAGCCGAGCATACGGAAGTACGATTCAAAGATGCTCGCCGAAACATATAAACATATTCTCTTTCTTGACGCAACTGTCAATCACTGTCAGCTTCCTTCTCACGCAACTGAGAATGTTCTTGTTATCTATGCACACCAAAAAATAGATATAAATATGATTTTTCTTCAACCAACTGGCATTCATTTTCAAGTACTTCCTCGGGCAACTGACATTTTCCTTTTCACAATGCCCGAGTGAACGCTCATTGAGCGTCTTGTTAATATAAAACAATAGAACAATGCAGTAACACAATAGATTCGTTCTATTGTTTGGTCGGCCAAGGGCGGTTTGGGTTATGGAAACAAGCCTTTACCAATCTTGTGACCACAAATCGCCAACTGCATGGGTACCAAGGCGCATGCGCTCTGTGCCGCTGAGGATACTATAGCGCTAAAGGGGTCTCCGTGTGAACAGCCCCCCCCCCCCCCCCCCCCCCCCCCGATGATGATCATGTGTCGAGAAAGGTTATGATGATGACAATAACGATGATGATGTTTACGGTGAAGAGGGTCCAGTAAAAAAAACAAAAACAGAATGCAACGCGTTTCAGATAAAATCTTTAATATTGTGATGATTAGCTTTGCTTACGGGTATTTGTTGATTTGTGACAAAAAAAGTGGTCGACAGTTCACACGTGATCTCAAACTTCAAAAATAAACAATTTAGTTAGCTTTAGAAATGGCTTCGTTGAAGAATCGCCTCGTCCCCCACTATCCGTCAGCAGTTGGGTAAACTAGCCTAGGTCCATATTGAAGGGACTCGTCACTTCATTTATACCAAAATCATCTTGATTAGCGATTCGTCGCAGTGATTTTTTACACATATCATTAAGAAGGTCCACGTTGTTACTGTCCAAGAAACGGCTACAAATCTGTAAAGAAACAACACCAGTCAGTTTATCGATGAGTAACGCTCAAATAAGTTTACACATTTCACCTGTAACGTGTCATCGCCATAAGTTAGTTGTAGCACAGCAGCCAAAGCAGACTCTGATGCAGCCTTCACAGAACTGTTTTTGTCTTTGGCCGAGACAATCAACGCAGGGACCAATGTCTTGAGAGTGGTGGTGGCAAAAGGTTCGTCACTTGAATCAGAAGCAAACTTGACGGCAGAGGCTGCCAAGTTGCGCACCTCAACAGAACTGTTCTTGATGTCCTAGAACAACATGAGTAATGAACACATTATTCATAGTGAACGATAAAGCTTCCTCAACCTTCCATTGTTTGTAAATTTGTTACACATGTTTAGAACACAAACCGCGACCTCTTCCTACACATTATATCCAATAATAATAATAATAATAATAATAATAACACTTTATTTAACGAGGAATTTACAGATAAAGCTATGTTTTTTTCCAATCTGGTCCTCCTATAAGGGATATATCCGATAAAGACGACAGTAACAATTCTATCATCAGCTGTGTCATCACGTAAGGGTACAGACACGGTGCAATATTGCCAGCAGTATTTATATCTGATATCTCTAGTAGCACACTTTCAGCGCATTTACCTCTGCAATTTGTTGCGCGAAAAATTGTAGAAGTAGCATCACATATAGTCACGCACGCTGTCGTCATATTGCCAGCAATATTGCGCGCAATGCTGCACCGTATGCCTGTATCTTTACTAAGCAAACTGTTTTACCTGAGCTAGTGTTTGCACAACCTGTCCTGAAGGCTACTTAGATTGCTTTACCTGAGCTAGTGTTTGTACAACCTGTCCTGAAGGCTACTTAGATTGTTTTACCTGAGCTAGTGTTTGTACAACCTGTCCTGAAGGCTGTTTAGATTGTTTTACCTGAGCTAGTGTTTGTACAACCTGTCCTGAAGGCTGCTTAGATTGTTTTACCTGAGCTAGTGTTTGTACAACATGTCCTGAAGGCTGCTTAGATTGTTTTACCTGAGCTAGTGTTTGTACAACCTGTCCTGAAGGCTGTTTAGATTGTCGTTTGGAATGCGACAAAAGGAACCCAAGAGAACGCACACCAAAACTGCCAATGGGAATCTGTAAAATACATAGACATTTGAGTCATTGAGCCTGATCACTATACAACACAACAATGAAACCACTTACCCTGTCCGTGGAGGCATGGGCAATAGCGGCATCTGTGATGACGTCATACAACCCACAAGCCATGACTTTATCAGGGGCATCGTGTAAGACCGCTGACAGGGCAATAGCGTGACCGTGGCGCAGCGTCCAGTCTACTGTAGGGTCATTGACTGTGAATGAAACAAGTCCCACATTGGAGCGTCAGTATAACAAGACTCCATGGATGGCACAGAAACACTGCATACCTGTCAGGTGGTCATTGATAAGACTTTCAAGTTCGTCATCAGGCAGTATAACAGCTAGTGATCCTACACATACTCCTGTAGCCACACGAATGTTATTCTATAAAGAAACAAGTATTCAGAGTTACTATGACAACATAGACTCGTTCCCAGTCCTTACTCGTTGTTTCACTTAGAATGCCTAGTAGAATGGTAAGTTTCCTTCTGAAGGACTCTGGGAAGGATGGACATAGAGGAATCAATCCGTTCGTCCTTCCCTTGATTCCCTGTGTTGAAAGAAACTGGGTACGAGTCTGATGACATCACGGGTCATTTATTACTCTTAGATGACGTCAAGAACTGTCGTACTTGTTTCTGATATTTTGTAATACACCTGCTACACTACATGGTTTGACATAGAAAAGGTCGTCAAGGCAACAAGTAAGTTACCTCGCCATGTCCCAATAGGGACAACAATGTCGCTGTGAGAGTCTTTCGTACAGCTTCACCCATCTTCTGTCCTGCGCCAGCGATCACTCCTCTCAGCGCCTGCAACAACGTTTCTCTGGAAAGCAAACTACTACTCAGCATCTACAAGAATATGAGATTTGCTCGGTAGCTGTAAAAGTATAACTTACTTGATCGCAATATCTTCGTTGTTCTTCACAGCATTTTGTAGTTCAGTGAAGAGTGGATCAACACGAGTGTGTAGCGTGACTAGTTTATGTAACGCACTTGCAGCCTTGAGTCTTACAGTCTTGTTAGGATCATTGAGAGCCTTAACGAATGTAGTCTGTAGCTGAGGCAAGAAAGGCTTCAACAGAGTACCCACCTAGTAAATGTACAAAGTACATGCATTATTGCCGTCTGTGTGTCGACATAGAGTCGTTTTCGTATGACTGGGAAACCTACGACAAGGAGTTATGGTCACGGTACGGAATGGAAGACATTGTATTCAAACAATCACAGCGCACAAAATTATTGCTCAACCAATCAGAATGCTTGGATACCGCACGATCATGGCGCGATACCGTACCGTAACTACTTCCCACTCATACGAAAACGACTCTAAACATCAACATGTGCACTTACCTTGCCTAGCAACAGACCCAATGTCTCTAACACTGCTACCTTAACATTCCAACTAAATCGGTCGCCAAGGATACGAATGAGAGGTCCAGTGATGTGAACAACAGAAGGCTTGAGTGCTGCGGCACTGGTCAAGTTAATAATCTCACCTAGGCCATATGCAGCTTGTTCTTTGAGCTCAGGCGTACCATTAAGAATCCCCTCCCTGAATACTGGTAGAATGCACTTGATGCCCTGAACGACAAATAACAACAATACAGACATAGGCAGAATAGTAAGCATAGTAAGCAGAGTACCACAGGGAGCCCAATTATTTCACAATAGTAGGCGAAGTACCACAGGAAGCCCAACTATTGCAGAATAGTAAGCATAGTACCACAGGGAGCCCAATTATTTCACAATAGTAGGCGAAGTACCACAGGAAGCCCAACTATTGCAGAATAGTAAGCATAGTACCACAGGAAGCCCAACTATTTCACAATAGTAGGCGAAGTACCACAGGAATCCCAACTATTGCAGAATAGTAGGCATAGTACCACAGTAGCCCAATTATTTCACAATAGTAGGCGAAGTACCACAGGAAGCCCAACTATTGCAGAATAGTAAGCATAGTACCACAGGGAGCCCAATTATTTCACAATAGTAGGCGTCAGAAGAAACTATGGAATAGGCTGCCTGTGGTTATTTCACAATAGTAGGCGAAGTACAACGTACCTTTTGAGAATAGCAGGCACAGTACCCAGGCAACTCATCATGTCTGACTTCATCTCGTACGAACTTAATGGCTTGTCATAGTACCACAGGGACCCAATTATTTCACAATAGAGGCGAAGTACCACAGTTCGCAGAATAGTAAGCTAATACCACAGGAAGCCCAACTATTGCAGAATAGTAGGCGTAGTAGATGTAGTACCACAGGAAGCCCAAATATATCATCCCTTTTATTTCTAACGTCGGAAGAAATGGTTGGGCTGCCTGTGGTTATGCAGTAGTAATAGAAACAACGTACCTTTTGAGGCAAACAGAACCTCTCCTCTCATGTCTCTCCTCTCCTCTCGTACTCTCCTTGTCCTCTGGACCGATCTACTGAACCTGTTCCTCTCCTAATGTCTGTCTAACTCTCTAGACTTAGCTCCTCTCCTCTCCTCTCCTCTCCTCTCCTCTCCTCTCTCTTTCTTCTTGAAAATAAATTTTATATATTTGGATGGCTATTAACTTGTGTGATGATGATCTACCAAAACAATTATTCTCCACAGTGTTATAAAAGTGCATGTTGGTGAGTAGTGGTAGATATTTACCTCGCTCGAAGAATTGCGGCTCGGTAAATATCCACCACTACTCACCTTGGGGTATATACATGCTACTTACTCCAATAATGGCGTTCAAAGTATTCCAGCTATTAACCACCACATCCACGTCATCGTCGTTTAACAGATGAATAACGTACCGGAACAAGGTTGGAATGTACACAGAGTAATCGGTACTCGTATCGTTACAGAAAGTATACAACAGAATTATTGCAGCCTACAAGCAAAACATACCACAAGCTTAGCAAGAAATACCAACGCTACATTGAAATCTACGCCAGTACCTTTCTCATGGTTGGCTTTCTGTTCTTCGTTACTTCGAGTAATTCTTCGATAACTGTTTTAACTCCAGCTTCGCTTTCTACTGACAGGACAAGTTTCTTGGCGGCCTCGAGTTCCTGTGTAAAACACATTGAATGATAACCACTCACAATGGAACACACATACAAAACAACAACTGAACAATCACAACAGAGTTGGATGGACAGACAAACACATTGAATGATAACCACTCACAATGGAACACACATACAAAACAACAACTGAACAATCACAACAGAGTTGGATGGACAGACAAACATACACACAGGCAGAGGGACGGCTAGACAGACAGATGGACAGACAGACAGACACATACAGACAGATAGATTGATGGGCAGCCAGATAGATTGATGGATAGACAGACAGACAGACAGATTGGTGGACAAACAGAATGAATGAATGAACTTTATTTGACTCAGGATTTCGACAGACAGATAGATTGATGGACAGACAGACATATTGATGGAGACAGACAGATTGATGGACAGACAGACAGATTGATGGACAGACAGACAGATTGATGGACAGACAGACAGATTGATGGACAGACAGACAGATTGATGGACAGACAGACAGATTGATGGACAGACAGACAGATTGATGGACAGACAGACAGACAGACAGACAGATTGATGGACAGACATATAGATTGATGGACAGACAGACAGATTGATGGACTATACCTCTTGTTCGTTGTCAGCACCAAGTGACTGTTGCATAGAGTTGAGCAGGGCTGGTAGAATCTTAGACAGGTGATTGGTTAATGCTTCACCAGCTACTGACGATAGAATGGCCAGGGCACGTGAATTGACAGGAGGAGCAATAAGCTGTAACGGTAAGTGTGTATTTAGTACATGACAAGGTTACGTGTATATCACATAAGAACATCATTACCTTTGGTACAAGGAAAGGTAGCACCACACGACTGTTGACTTGCATTACTTGTCTTAATCCATCTAAAGCGTACTCACTCAATGATGCATCGTCCTGAAACATGCACAATGAGGAAGAGATGTTAGAAAGCTCTTGTTAAAACCAAAACGACCTGTAGATGTCCTGTGAGCGATTATTAGGCTAATGGAAAGAATGACACAATGGCGAGAATAAACGCCTAATCTGATCCTGGTTCGCTTGAGCTCCCATCACAAAGAGACACCACTAAGGTGCGGACACACGGTGCAACATTGCGCGCAATATTGCTGGCAATTTTGTTGCAGCGTGTGTCCACCCATGAAACTGATATTGCTTGCAATTGACTAGCGCTCGCTAATACGACGTAATTTGTTGCTCGTAATGTTGCAGAAGTAGGACTCGATTCTACTTCAGCAACATTGCGCGCAACATGTTGCAGAGGTGGACACACGCTGCAACAATACATGTTGCAGGGAATGTTGCACGAAATGTTGCACTGTGTGTCTGCATCTTAAGGCAGTAGTATATTTACCATATTACTGAGCAGATCAGGTAGAATATCATCCAGAGCCTTCACACCAATAGTAGAATACAAGTTATCAAATGTCTTGGCTGCAGCTTTACGGACATCATGTAATTCATCGCATAATGCACGACGGACAGTAGGCACTAAGGAGTCCACGTACTGCATAACCTGTTCTCTACTGGTTGAACTGATGATTTCACTCAAACCAACACAAACGCCTTGACGCTCATTGCTCTTCTCACTGTTCAATCCATTCTCAAGGATCGGGATGATCTCGGGAAGGACTCGTTCGCCCAGCTTACGTACAAGATCACCTAAGGTCCTTGCAGCAACCTACACCAAACATAACAAGTAGTTCAATGATAGACGCAACACAAACAAACAAATCTCGGTAAAGTTTACCTGTCGTTTGTCAAAACTCTTGCTCGCCAGACACCCGAGTAATAACGAGAACAGGGTCGAGAGGATTTCGCGAAGTACTCGGGGCGTGTTCGGAACAATGACCTTCCATACATGCAGAGCTGCTTGTCTCACCATTAATGACACGTCAGACCTACCCATGTAGAGACCTGCAAGGACACGATTACGTCTCTCACGACCAAGAGATGCAATGATTTTCTGGTTCGACAAGGATGTTCCAAAGTTATCATCTTCATCTCCCTCAGTGCTCATCTTACCAGTCACACCAGAAATCTTGTACAGCAGGTCACCAAGCAGTTGGATGGAGCTGTGCCGAATGCGCCAGTTATCATCAAATAAGCCTTTCTCCAGCTCGGGTAGGAATAGCTCGATGGCTGTCTCTGCATACACGTTGACGATACGTTGACCAGCACGGAGCGACGTATCGCGGACAAATTCAACCTCATCTGCAAGACCCTGAGACAGACGAAATACAAATACTACGGTCAACCCTCTATTAAGTGACCACCCTCGGGAATGGCTTTATGGGCGGTTAATAGAGGATGGTCGGTTAATGGAGGATGGTCGGTTAAGGGAGAATGGTCGGTTAATAGAGGGTGACCAGCTCAAGGGAAATCAAAATAGATTTTGGGTGTAGTCGAATCCAAGACATCTGAGAAAAGGAACGATTAACAGTTTTGTTAACTAGAAATTCACGATTGGTCTATTTTTTCATTTCGTTCTTAGCTGTCACACATACTCCTGTAGGTGGCGCGACCGCTTAATGGAGGTGACCGCATAATAGAGGGAAAGTGGTCTTTCAATAGAGGTTTTTATTCTACAGGTACTATGTATAGTACCTGTAGAATAGATGGTAGGATGGGTCCCCCTTACTAAAAGTTTTACTATGTATAGTACCTGTAGAATAGATGGTAGGATGGGTCCCCCTTACTAAAGGTTTTACTATGTATAGTACCTGTAGAATAGATGGTAGGATGGGTCCCCCTTACTAAAGTTTTACTATGTATAGTACCTGTAGAATAGATGGTAGGATGGGTCCCCCTTACTAAAGGTTTTACTATGTATAGTACCTGTAGAATAGATGGTAGGATGGGTCCCCCTTACTAAAGGTTTTACTATGTATAGTACCTGTAGAATAGATGGTAGGATGGGTCCCCCTTACTAAAGGTTTTACTATGTATAGTACCTGTAGAATAGATGGTAGGATGGGTCCCCCTTACTAAAGGTTTTACTATGTATAGTACCTGTAGAATAGATGGTAGGATGGGTCCCCCTTACTAAAGGTTTTACTATGTATAGTACCTGTAGAATAGATGGTAGGATGGGTCCCCCTTACTAAAGGTTTTACTATGTATAGACTAGTACCTGTAGAATAGATGGTAGGATGGGTTCCCCTTACTAAAGGTTTTACTATGTATAGTACCTGTAGAATAGATGGGTAGGATGGGTCCCCCTTACTAAAGGTTTTACTATGTATAGTACCTGTAGAATAGATGGTAGGATGGGTCCCCCTTACTAAAGGTTTTACTATGTATAGTACCTGTAGAATAGATGGTAGGATGGGTCCCCCATACTAAAGGTTTTACTATGTATAGTACCTGTAGAATAGATGGTAGGATGGGTCCCCCTTACTAAAGGTTTTACTATGTATAGTACCTGTAGAATAGATGGTAGGATGGGTCCCCCTTACTAAAGGTTTTACTATGTATAGTACCTGTAGAATAGATGGTAGGATGGGTCCCCCTTACTAAAGGTTTTACTATGTATAGTACCTGTAGAATAGATGGTAGGATGGGTCCCCCTTACTAAAGGTTTTACTATGTATAGTATAGTACCTGTAAATAGATGGTAGGATGGGTCCCCCTTACTAAAGGTTTTACTATGTATAGTACCTGTAGAATAGATGGTAGGATGGGTCCCCCTTACTAAAGGTTTTACTATGTATAGTACCTGTAGAATAGATGGTAGGATGGGTCCCCCTTACTAAAGGTTTTACTATGTATAGTACCTGTAGAATAGATGGTAGGATGGGTCCCCCTTACTAAAGGTTTTACTATGTATAGTACCTGTAGAATAGATGGTAGGATGGGTCCCCCTTACTAAAGGTTTTACTATGTATAGTACCTGTAGAATAGATGGTAGGATGGGTCCCCCTTACTAAAGGTTTTACTATGTATAGTACCTGTAGAATAGATGGTAGGATGGGTCCCCCTTACTAAAGGTTTTACTATGTATAGTACCTGTAGAATAGATGGTAGGATGGGTCCCCCATACTAAAGGTTTTACTATGTATAGTACCTGTAGAATAGATGGTAGGATGGGTCCCCCTTACTAAAGGTTTTACTATGTATAGTACCTGTAGAATAGATGGTAGGATGGGTCCCCCTTACTAAAGGTTTTACTATGTACAGTACCTGTAGAATAGATGGTAGGATGGGTCCCCCCTTACTAAAGGTTTTACTATGTATAGTACCTGTAGAATAGATGGTAGGATGGGTCCCCCTTACTAAAGGTTTTACTATGTATAGTACCTGTAGAATAGATGGTAGGATGGGTCCCCCATACTAAAGGTTTTACTATGTATAGTACCTGTAGAATAGATGGTAGGATGGGTCCCCCTTACTAAAGGTTTTACTATGTATAGTACCAGTAGAATAGATGGTAGGATGGGTCCCCCTTACTAAAGGTTTTACTATGTATAGTACCTGTAGAATAGATGGTAGGATGGGTCCTACAAACGGCGTAAAGTCTTCTTTAAATGTGCTTGGTAAGTAAATGTACAACATCAAGTAGCCTTCGCGTACATGAGATGCTAGTTCGCTCTTCTCTGTTGTTGATATAACTTCTGGCATGAGCTTCTCGAGTCTTGCTTTACCAAGTCCATAGAGAACTTCACTCAGACCTACGAAGTAACAAGTGGAGTGTTTTATTTACCTCAATACACGATCAATTCTAAATATTTTCCCCCCTGACCTCGCTTGCACGCTCAGAATCTTGAAGCATTGTGGGAAACTACGGAAAGGTCCATACCTTGTGCTGCGCCAGATCTGTCGACACTGCTGTTCTCTGACGTCAACGTTTCCATTAACCATGGTAACAAGTCTTCAAAGTGGTCTTCACCCATTCCTTTAACAAGAGCACCTAACGCACGAGAAGACACCGCACGGACCTAACAATAATTATAAACAAGTATTAACTACGGCTTGAATAATGATATATAAATAGCAAGTAGTTTTACCTCAGGAACGGGATCGAGCAGGGACTGTTTGAGACCAGGAACAACAGAGGAAAGATATGGCAATAGATCCTACAAACAAACAACATACTTAATATAGCCTCGTGTGTACATCAACAAACAAATCAACAAACAAATGAACAAACAAAAACATTAAAAAATAAAATAAATCAACAAAGGAATCAACAAACCAACGAAGTAGAAAGACAGACAGACAGACAAGCAGACAGACACACGACACAAAGACAGACAGATGGCATACAGACAGACAGATGGCATACAGACAGACATCACACATACAAGCAGACAGACAGGCACACAAACGGACAGACGGACGGACGGACAAACAGACAGACAGACATATGCTGACATACCTTTGAATCAGTCAGTGCGTACATGTTACCAATAATCTGTGAAGCCATTTTCTTGGTCTCTGTTGATCGTTCACTCAATGCACGTTGTAAGACTGGCATGATTAACGCGAGTGATGGGGCATCAATGAAGTGAACAAACGACGTCTGTAGTAACACTTGCAAACATGAAGCGGTTTTTGTTGATGGATCCATTAATGCTTCCAGCAACACTGAAGAGATGGCTGAGGATAGAACACAGGACAACTCTGTAAGGGGTGCTAGGAACTCCACTCGACTTAGTCCCTCTCGGTCAGACTCTACCACAGGTAACCCACTCGCCATACAAACCAACTTCCATGGATAATCACTCCTCTCTCTCTTGTGTGCCATTTGATTGAAACTAATTCGAATTGGTTAATGATTGAAATACCTTGAATCTCGGGATTCCTGACGACCGAGCCAATTTGCTTGAGGGCCTGGGCACCAGACTTTTGAACCTTTAAATGTGAATCAGTGAGGACTTTACAGAGTTGAGGGACGATACTTGGCAGGCACGACGACAGTTGTTTAGGTGCGCAATAAGCCATGGCACCCAGTAACTCTACACTTCCTGGAGAACGAATTGAACACACACCAAGTTCAAAGAAAGCAACAACAACAGAACAATGCAAAGCAGTAGGTTAGTCCTGCTATGATTACATACCTGATTTGGTTCTCCATGACAATGGGACTACAACATATCTGATTTGGTTCTCCATGACAATGGAACTACAACATACCTGATTTGGTTCTCCATGACAATGGAACTACAACATACCTGATTTGGTTCTCCATGACAATGGGACTACAACATATCTGATTTGGTTCTCCATGACAATGGAACTACAACATACCTGATTTGGTTCTCCATGACAATGGAACTACAACATACCTGATTTGGTTCTCCATGACAATGGGACTACAACATATCTGATTTGGTTCTCCATGACAATGGAACTACAACATACCTGATTTGGTTCTCCATGACAATGGGACTACAACATATCTGATTTGGTTCTCCATGACAATGGAACTACAACATACCTGATTTGGTTCTCCATGACAATGGAACTACAACATACCTGATTTGGTTCTCCATGACAATGGGACTACAACATATCTGATTTGGTTCTCCATGACAATGGAACTACAACATACCTGATTTGGTTCTCCATGACAATGGGACTACAACATACCTGATTTGGTTCTCCATGACAATGGGACTACAACATACCTGATTTGGTTCTCCATGACAATGGAACTACAACATACCTGATTTGGTTCTCCATGACAATGGGACTACAACATACCTGATTTGGTTCTCCATGACAATGGGACTACAACATACCTGATTTGGTTCTCCATGACAATGGAACTACAACATACCTGATTTGGTTCTCCACGAGTCTTCATTAAGAGCTGCTAGTAATGATGGTAAAACAAGTTTAACACCATGAGCACTGAGATGCTTCATTACAGCACGAGCCGTGTCATCAGTCGCCTGAAACAAATTGATGGCTGATTAGAGTGATTAGAGCGATTGGAGCGATTGGAGCGTTTGGAGCGATTGGAGCGATTGGAGCGTTTGGAGCGTTTGGAGCGTTTGGAGCGATTGGAGCGATTGGAGCGATTGGAGCGATTGGAGCGATTGGAGCGATTGGGACGATTGGAGCGATTAGAGCGATTGGAGCGATTAGAGTGATTGGAGGGATTAGAGTGATTAGAGCAATTAGATAGCCTGCGTTTCATCCGAACAAACCCTCTTTTAGTCCGTCTGCGTAACAGCGACCAATAACGTGTTCTGAGACCCCCAACGGTCTTTCTGGATTTATAAAGTAGATGCTGATTGGCTCGTGCTGATGCTCGTTCTAACACAAATTCTCATTGGCTCTTTAGCTCGACCTGCTCGAATTTCACTGTTCACGTGTTATTTGAAGTACAAGATCTATAAAAGCTTTCTTCGAAAGTGGAAATGTATTCGTAAACTTGCCAATTGACTGTGGAAAAACTCTTATATTCCAATGTTAATTGCCGATAGGACATCCTCAATATGGAAGGCCTCGTGACTGCTTGCTGTGACCTCTACTCTGTTACGAGAGACGTCTGCGTTTCTTCAACTACATCGGAAGCACATTCTCAAGCTACACACATAACGGCCGTCTGAAGTGTTTAAATGACGAAGGAAGCAGAGAAAGAGTTTGAAGTTCTAGACGGACGTTGCATGCCTTTCCTTCGACTACAAAGAATAAAATACGGTCTGTTGTGGGGTCTGTTGTAAGTTTATTTTACTAGTCTTTGGTGTCGAGGTGTGAGAGTCCCGGGGGTTGAGTGAAGCAAGACACTTTCTTATCTACACACAAAACAGCCTTCTGAAACCAACGAATGTTAAATTGTCCTTTTCCTGAAACTAATAAAAAACCTATTTTAACTACTATATTACTGTTGACAATCTCTTTGTGGCATATATAAAATACGTACAATCCATCGATCAATATTCAAATCAGTCAAATCACAACGGTCGACAGTTCAAAACATCCGGTACAAGAGACTGGATCGAGCTAAGGAGCCAATGAGAATTCGCGTTAGAACGAGCATCATCACGAGCCAATCAGCATCTACTTTATAAATCCAGAAAGACCGTTGGAGGTCTCAGAACATGTTATTGGTCGCTGTTACGCAGACGGACTAAACGAGGGTTTGTTCGGATGAAACGCAGGCTACGATTAGAGTGATTAGAGCGATTAGAGTGATTCCAGTGATTAGAGTGATTAGAGTGAATAGAGTGAATAGAGTGAATAGAGTGATTAGAGTGATTAGAGTGATTAGAGTGAATAGAGTGATTAGAGTGATAGAGTGATTAGAGTGATTAGAGTGATTAGAGTGATTAGAGTGAATAGAGTGATTAGAGTGAATAGAGTGATTAGAGTGAATAGAGTGATTAGAGTGATTAGAGTGATTAGAGTGATTAGAGTGATTAGAGTGATTAGAGTGATTAGAGTGATTAGAGTGATTAGAGTGATTAGAGTGATTAGAGTGATTAGAGTGATTAGAGTGATTAGAGTGATTAGAGTGATTAGAGTGATTAGAGTGATTAGAGTGATTAGAGTGATTAGAGTGATTAGAGTGAATAGAGTGATTAGAGTGATTAGAGTGATTAGAGTGATTAGAGTGATTAGAGTGATTAGAGTGAATAGAGTGAATAGAGTGATTAGAGTGAATAGAGTGATTAGAGTGAATAGAGTGATTAGAGTGAATAGAGTGATCAGAGTGATTAGAGTGATTAGAGTGATCAGAGTGATCAGAGTGATTAGAGTGATTAGAGTGATTAGAGTGATAGAGTGATAGAGTGAATAGAGTGATTAGAGTGATCAGAGTGATCAGAGTGATTAGAGTGATCAGAGTGATCAGAGTGAGAGTGATTAGAGTGATTAGAGTGATTAGAGTGATTAGAGTGATTAGAGTGATCAGAGTGATTAGAGTGATTAGAGTGATTAGAGTGATTAGAGTGATTAGAGTGATTAGAGTGATTAGAGTGATTAGAGTGATTAGAGTGATTAGAGTGATTAGAGTGATCAGAGTGATCAGAGTGATTAGAGTGATTAGAGTGATCAGAGTGATTAGAGTGATCAGAGTGATCAGAGTGATTAGAGTGATTAGAGTGATCAGAGTGATCAGAGTGATTAGAGTGATCAGAGTGAATAGAGTGATTAGAGTGATCAGAGTGATTAGAGTGATTAGAGTGATTAGAGTGATTAGAGTGATCAGAGTGATTAGAGTGATTAGAGTGATTAGAGTACCATTTCTATAGTTGAACTGGCTTTCCATCAAACAACAGGACTACAGTGTGTCCACTTGTTGCGGTAAAATAAAATATACTTTTGTGTGATATTGAGCGCAGTGTTAATCATGTAATGAAGATGTTCATATAAGGTGCCATTACATGACTGGACTCATTACTGACAGTAGTACTAAGGTTTATCTGAATGAAATCCCAAATGATTTACTACTCTATACATCCGATTCATTCTGGACAGAAATACATATTTGGTCTACTGCTCCCTGCTGCACCGTTTTATGACAGGACCCTTCTCTCTCTCTCTCTGCGGCAGATGCCCCAGGCAGACAGACACCTCGCTAAGTCAGACAGACAGACACCTCGCTAAGTCAGACAGACAGACACATTGCTAAGTCGGACAGACAGACACTTCGCTAAGTTGGACAGACAGACACCATGCTAAGTCAGACAGACAGACACTTTACTAAGTCAGACAGACAGACACTTCGCTAAGTCAGACAGACAGACACTTTGCTAAGTCAGACAGACAAACACTTCGCTAAGTTGGACAGACAGACACCATGCTAAGTTGGACAGACAGACACTTTGCTAAGTCAGACAGACAGACACATTGCTAAGTCGGACAGACAGACACCTTGCTAAGTCAGACAGACAGACACATTGCTAAGTCGGACAGACAGACACTTCGCTAAGTTGGACAGACAGACACCATGCTAAGTCAGACAGACAGACACATTGCTAAGTTGGACGTGGTTCTAATAAAGGTGTCAATACTTACATCTCTGACGTATTGATTTCCATCTCCAAAGCAAAGCAGTAGATGTGGTAAGAGATGGACGACATACGGTTCAAATAGCCTGCCAAGCATTGTACACAGCATCTCGAATGCAAACAATGCACCTAACACAGAGTATAAAGTACACAGTTAAGAGGGTATAATCTCAGCTCAAAATGTTAAGAGTCTTGGAGTCTCCTATCATCGGAGTCTCGATTTACAAGTCAAACTCTCAAACTAAACTCCTTTACAAATGTGGATTAGAGGTTCATAATGAACTCTACTCTCTCAGTCACTGGTTATATAATAGTTAACAGGTGTACCTTCTCGATGCCGGTAGACCTTCTTGTCCTGTATGGCATCTTGTAGTCTGTTCATGATATTAAGCTGTTTTAAGTACAGGATGCCAAGGCCTTTGACCAGACCTGCTAAACCATAGGCTGCTCCTCTACGCTCACCATAAATACTGGACTCTAACAACTAGAATGATAGACCTTAATAAGACTCAAGCTTTAAGCTTAGACCATCGTCGTTATGTCTTCTTGTAACTCAGTACCTACTGATAGTATACCCACAGGCTGCCCAGTGGTAATCATAATCAGAGCAAACAGATTACTGGTCGTAATATTCACAAAAACACATGTTATAATGTCTGCAGTATACCTACAGTGAAGGTAAAGATAGGGGGTGGACCCTTCCCTCCATCAGTGCTCCATCCCACACTGAGCTACACCCCGATTACAGGGAAGTTGAAACGAGGGGCATGAAGAATTGAACTGAGCACCTCTCGACAGGTCCTTGCTTCTATAGAAGTATACATACCTGATGAAGAAGTTTTTCTACGAGTTCTGGTGCTTCTGATTTGATGGCAGGAACTAATGGAGGAAGACAGTTCGCTACAGCTTGTTGGACCTGATACAAGACCAGTATTTTATATTATAACAAACCCTTCAACATAGAAAAGGACACTGCCCAGGGGTACAAGTACATGTTCACGTAGTGATACAAAGATTAATTATAACATAGCATTGATATAACGCGCGCTCTGATTGGCTAATTAGCGTGCGCGAGCGTGCATCCATAACTCAATGGACGCACGTGCGCTCTGAAATCAATTGGAAAATAAAATTGTTTTATTTGAATTTGCAGTAACTATGTTATAAAAGGAATGGTCAACGCTTCAGCTGTGCGTCCATCGAGTTATGGATGCACTTGGTCGGCTGCTAAGCACTCAAGAAGCTAGAGTCGCACGAGGCGTAGCTTCTCTCGTGCTTAGCAGCCTCCCGCGTGCATCCATAACTCAATGGACGCACGCTGAGCGTTGACCATTCCTTCATTAGTAACGTAATTGTCTTACCCCTGGGCAGGCTCCTTTTAGACTGGAACTTAATGTTCAAAGTGCGCACTGCACAACAACTAACCTGTTGTGAAGGTGTCGAGAGAGCATCTATCAGCTTTGTGACGATTGGTTTTACCTATTACCATTACCAACAAAAACACGATAAATACAACAACAACAGCTTTATTTGTACTCTTTGTCGTACATTTACAGAGAAAAAAACATACACATAAATGTACATTGTGTAAAAAGTAAACCAGAAGGACTCGTCTTGTTCATGTAAACATGGCGTTACCTTTGGGTCGTCTTTGTCAAGATGTTTGGCCAATGAACCCATCAATATAATGACTGACTGTCTAATTTTGTCATGTGCACTGGAGTCTGGGGCGAGGTCCAGGAATTCCTCAAACACTGGTAGCAGTGTTGTGATGTTCGCCTGACATAGCAAATAAACAATTATACCATGATAGATAATAATAATAGATATAGGTAGGCTGTTTCATGTAGATGTCTTACCTTGCCATGGTCAGTAATGGCCTGCAGTGCAGCATTTAGCATGTCTTTATGCACTTCTTCATGCCGATCACCAAGACCAGTGGGTACAAAGAAGCTAAACAATGGAGCAACCTACAAGTAGATATTAGAGTCATTATCATATAAGCGTGAAACCTACAGTACAGACTTACGATATGGTCAAGGGAAGGGAAATGCTTAAAAGCAAAATAAATCAAAGTTTTAGTATAGTTACGAAAATGGTATCACTCACTCATACGGAACATCACAATCATTACAAATGACAACTACCAACGTCATGCATCATCATCATCGCCATCATCATCATCAACACGAAGTTAATTGTTGTAAATACCTGTTCCTCATCAAGACATGTAGATAGTTTACCAAATGCTTGAGCAATCCCTGACCTAGCCGCCCATGGATCTAGGAATGGTTCAGAAATGACTCGACCAAGCTCATTCATGATTGGGGGAGGAATCTGAATTTGAAAGATATGTTGATTTTGTGATGTATAATATTGAAGAATTCTAAGCATTGTTTGACTACAAACCTTGAGTTTGGATTCGTATAAGTCAAAGAGCTGTTGTAGAATTCTAGTTATGACAATTAAATGTTGAGACACGGCATCCTTGAGGGCTGAGCTAGAAGCCTGTCGTATGACATCAACGTCATGTACCACGTCATCGAGTAGGGCACTACATAACGACTCTGGTACGGTAAGGTGTGCTTCATCCCATAAACTACAAAATATAAACAATGCATTGTGAAACAATCAGCTTTAAAAGAAATGAATGAACAAATGGATGGATGGATGGTTGAATGAATGGAAGGATGAAGGGAAGGATGGTTGAATGAATGGTAGGATGAAGTGATGGATGGTTGAATGAATGGAAGGGTGAAGAGATGGATGAATAAATGGAAGGATGAATGGATGGATGGATGGTCGAATGAATGGAAGGATGAAGGGATGGATGAATGGTTGAATGAATGGAAGGATGAAGTGATGGATGGTTGAATGAATGGAAGGGTGAAGAGATGGATGAATAAATGGAAGGATGAATGGATGGATGGATGGTCGAATGAATGGAAGGATGAAGGGATGGATGGTTGAATGAATGGAAGGGTGAAGGGATGGATGAATAAATGGAAGGATGAATGGATGGTTGAATGAATGGAAGGATGAAGGGATGGATGGATGGTTGAATGAATGGAAGGATGAAGGGATGGATGGATGGTTGAATGAATGAAGGGAAGGATGAATGGATGGATGGATGGTCGAATGAATGGAAGGATGAAGGGATGGATGGATGAATAAATGGAAGGATGAATGGATGGTTGAATGAATGGAAGGATGAAGGGATGGATGGATGGTTGAATGAATGGAAGGATGAAGGGATGGATGGATAGTTGAATGAATGAAGGGAAGGATGAAGGGAAGGATGGATGAATGAATGGTAGGATGAAGGGAAGGATGGTTGAATGAATGAAGGGATGGATGAAGGGATGGATGGATGGTTGAATGAATGGAAGGATTAATGGATGGTTGAATGAATGGAAGGATTAATGGGATGGTTGAATGAATGGAAGGATGAATGAAGGGAAGGATGAAGGGATGGATGGGTGGTTGAATGAAGGGATGGATGAAGGGATGGATGATGATGGATGGATGGTTGAATGAATGGAAGGATTAATGGATGGTTGAATGAATGGAAGGATTAATGGATGGTTGAATGAATGGAAGGATTAATGGATGGTTGAATGAATGGAAGGATGAATGAAGGGATGGATGAAGGGATGGATGGGTGGTTGAATGAAGGGATGGATGAAGGGATGGATGGATGGATGGATGGTTGAATGAATGGAAGGATTAATGGATGGTTGAATGAATGGAAGGATTAATGGATGGTTGAATGAATGGAAGGATGAATGAAGGGAAGGATGAAGGGATGGATGGGTGGTTGAATGAAGGGATGGATGAAGGGATGGATGGATGGATGGATGGTTGAATGAATGGAAGGATTAATGGATGGTTGAATGAATGGAAGGATTAATGGATGGTTGAATGAATGGAAGGATTAATGGATGGTTGAATGAATGGAAGGATGAATGAAGGAAGGATGAAGGGATGGATGGGTGGTTGAATGAAGGGATGGATGAAGGGATGGATGGATGGATGGATGATGGTTGAATGAATGGAAGGATTAATGGATGGTTGAATGAATGGAAGGATTAATGGATGGTTGAATGAATGGAAGGATGAATGAATGGTAGGATGAAGGGATGGATGAAGGGATGGATGGATGGATGGATGGTTGAATGAATGGAAGGATTAATGGATGGTTGAATGAATGGAAGGATTAATGGATGGTTGAATGAATGGAAGGGTGAATGGATGGATGAATGAATGGTAGGATGAAGGGATGAATGAATGGTAGGATGAAGGGATGAATGAATGGTAGGATGAAGGGATGGATGAATGAATGAATGGTAGGATGAAGGGATGAATGAATGGTAGGATGAAGGGATGAATGGGTGGTTGAATGAATGGTAGGATGAAGGGATGAATGAATGGTAGGATGAAGGGATGGATGGATGGTTGAATGAATGGAAGGATTAATGGATGGTTGAATGAATGGAAGGATTAATGGATGGTTGAATGAATGGAAGGGTGAATGGATGGATGAATGAATGGTAGGATGAAGGGATGAATGATGAATGGATGAATGAATGGTAATGAATGGGGATGAATGAATGGTAGGATGGATGAGGGATGAATGAATGGTAGGATGAAGGGATGAATGAATGGTAGGATGAAGGGATGAATGAATGGTAGGATGAAGGGATGGATGGGTGGTTGAATGAATGGTAGGATGAAGGGATGAATGAATGAATGGTAGGATGAAGGGATGAATGAATGGTAGGATGAAGGGATGAATGAATGGTAGGATGAAGGGATGGATGGGTGGTTGAATGAATGGTAGGATGATGGAATGGTAGGATGAAGGGATGAATGAATGGTAGGATGAAGGGATGGATGAATGGTAGGATGAAGGGATGAATGAATGGTAGGATGAAGGGATGAATGAATGGTAGGATGAAGGGATGAATGAATGGTAGGATGAAGGGATGGATGGATGGTTGAATGAATGGAAGGATTAATGGATGGTTGAATGAATGGAAGGATTAATGGATGGATGAATGAATGGTAGGATGAAGGGTTGAATGAATGGTAGGATGAAGGGATGAATGAATGGTAGGATGAAGGGATGAATGAATGGTAGGATGAAGGGATGAATGAATGGTAGGATGAAGGGATGGATGGATGGTTGAATGAATGGAAGGATTAATGGATGGTTGAATGAATGGAAGGATTAATGGATGGTTGAATGAATGGAAGGGTGAATGGATGGATGAATGAATGGTAGGATGAAGGGATGGATGAATGGTTGAATGAATAGAAGGATGGATGGTTGAATGAATGAATGTAAGGATGAAGGGATGGATGGATGGTTGAATGGATGGAAGGATGAGATACCTTTGTCCAAGGGCTGCATTTTCTTCATTTGGATCAAATTTAGCTACCCACAGCCGACGTAAAACATTAGCAGAAAGTTCTGTCTCCTCATCAGCTTGCGGTAGTACAAAAGTCATGTTACAAAGACCTTTGAGAACAGAAAATCGTAAAACAGAAGCAGGAGATTCCAGGCCCTTTAGAAGTACATCAAGTTCCTCAGGCTCTGCCACTGAACATCCTTCTTCGCCACTGAGAGATTTGCAAAGCTCCAATAGACAGAATGACGCTAGTTGCTGTTGAAAACAAACTACTGTTTTGAACACATTCTAGCAGCACGACGTAAGGGAATTTTGAAAATTCAGACTTCAACTTTTTAAAATAAGAAATTATCACATTTTAACAAACTTCCTGATACTTTTTGTATTTATTTTCGCTAACCTGAAGTCGCAAGCCCTTAATGCTATCAGAACTTGTGGAGATAATCTCAGTAAACAGGGTAAGCATCGCTGTTCTTGGAAGCAATTCTGGTCCATTCTGAAATAAAGAAATAGTACAATAATTATAATAAAGATTGCTTTAAGATTTTGATACTTACCTACTCGCTTAGAAAACTACCAGATTTATGTCTGGGGAGGGCTAGTTCCAGGGAGGAGAGGGGTTAATCTGCCTGATTTTAAATTAAATTTTGCATTTTCCTAAATCTCTGGGAGTATCCCTCGGAATTATAATATTTAAATTCAATTGACATGTGAAAGCTATGAATACCTCATCTGTTTCTTCATCTGATTCACTTCTCAGCTGACAGTGATAAGAAATAATCTGTAGAGCTTTAAGCCTGATGTCTTCATCTCTGTTCACAGCCTGGCCACCAGCTCTAAGGACACAATTCAACAGAGGAAAGCAGTACGCGAAACTAGGAGCAGAGAGAGGCTGTTTAACACCATCGCTAGTGGGCGTGGTCAGGTCATACAAGCCATCAACAGCACGTGTTACAGCTGAAAGGCGATCCTCTTGACACCATTTATCATCAAGTTGACATTGGGGTTGTAAAAGACGTAAAGTTACTTGTGATACTACCATTCCTATAGGCAAATAGACATGGAAATATTTCATGTGGTTTGTTGTTGCTGCTGATGCTGTTGTTGTTGTTGTTACTGCTTTTGTTGTCGCTGCTGTTTTTGCTGCTGTTGTTGTTGCTGTTGTTGTTGTTGTTATTGCTGTTTTTGCTGCTGTTGTTGTTGTTGCTGTTGTTGTTATTGCTGTTTTTGCTGTTGTTGTTGTTGTTGTTGTTACTATTGTTGTTGCTGTTGTTGCTGTTGTTGTTGCTATTGTTATTGATGTTGTTGTTGCTATTGATGTTGTTGCTGTTGTTATTTGCTGTTGCTGTTGCTGTTGCTGTTGTTGTTGTTGTTGTTGTTGCTGTTGTTATTTGCTGTTGTTGAATCATACTTCAGTCTAAATACAAGTTTTTTTTACCACTACAATTCGACCGATAATGATGAGAATAAACTTAAAACAAGCTTAGGGCTCACAACGGGTAACCTACCAAAGCTCTTTTCACCAAACACACACTTTCTCAGTGCCACGATCACAGGAATAACTAGCATTGAAGCAAGAGGTGACTTGAGTAGAGACAGCAGAACAGGGAGTACAGTTGGGATGAATTTTGTCATGGCAGTTAGGTTAGATACTGTGGCTTTTAACAGCAGAATCACTAAGTTTGACAATTCTTCCTTTGTCTGAAAAAGCACATTTTATTCATCAGTACATGAAATAATTCCGACAAAATAATGACAATCTACAAACCTCTTGGGTTTTCTTCCTGATTTCAGCCTCATTCTTTAGCTGGTTGTCAAAGATATCTCTATCTTTCTCACTCAATTCTTCTCTGAATGACACCAAGCCTGCTGCTTTCTTCTTCTTCTTGAGTTCCTGTTGCACATGAAATACTATTACAGAATGTACTGAGAAAAGAATGTACAAAGAGGCAATGGATGCTGTACCTTTTCATACTCCATGGCCCATTTCTGGTCTTCATATGAGTATGCCTTAGATTCTTTCTTCACATTTTGAAATTTAGTATTTTCTGAATCTTTAAGACTATAAAATTCAAAGAATTAAAATAAGTCAGTCTGACCTAAATAACAAAATTAATATTATAACATATAGGCATGTAAATCATGGAATGCATTTTACATGTAATACCATAAGAACTGTCACATGATAATATTCTTTGCAAATATGGCAAATATACTAAATATTTCCAAATACATACCTACATCTTTATCAACTATGAAACTGGGATAATAATTAATGTAACTAATTATCAAGCAATATGTTCTTAGTCATGTGACAGTTCCTTGAGTAATAAAATATAAGCTGCATGGACAACCGTTTAGAGAATGAATGTCTTTGTGAAAAACTCTATTAAATGCACAACACTGATCAATGTCTAATCACCTTTGCAGGATTTTCTTGTCATAAAGTTCACCTTCGGGTGTTTCCATATTGTTCCTTGAACACTTATCATCAGCCAAACACGTAGTTAGATGTTATCTAAAGCCAAGTCCTGGGTCATTTAACCGGGGTTTAAACATCATTGATCAGTTTAAGAATTTTAAAAACAAGCTAGAGCTTTGCAACACGATATCTCTAAAAATAACTCAAAGTGTGGGAAACTGTTTTGGCACTGATAATACGAGTGATTTTCATTGGCTAGTTCAATGGGCGTAAATAAACAATTGGAAAGGAATGTATGGGTTCAACTGAGCAGACCATTTAAATAACCAATCAAGCTGTAGTTATAGTCCATGCGATTATTCTAGTATTATATTCTATTTTAATAACCACCATCAAGCTGTAGTTATAGTCCCATGCGATTATTCTAGTATTATATTTAGCTTCGCCATGATACACAAATATAAATAACTAACGTGACGTATAACTAACAGTGAGAATATATGAATAAAAGTCACAATTATTGTTGTAAGGTCTGTGATACTTACGTTTTCCATATGATATGCAGGTAGTCAAGAAACAACACCATGATAGCAAGTCGTTCCCACATCTAGAATACAATACTTCTATTAGTTATTAGTACTGGCATATATAATCTAATTTACTATATACCCACACAAGAACAACACTATGATAGCAAGTCGTTCCCACATCTACTTTCTTGAACTTAAAACTTTCTTTCGTTGGAGGACTGCGATGTGGAGAAGACACTGACGTTGGGAGTTGACGCTTGGATCGAGGTGGTGAATCTCCTTCATCATAGCAGTCGGCTCTGCGGAACTTTGAATATATTTCTCTGTAGAAATATAACGTCGGTCTTTTCAAACTTCCCGTACTTCAGCTTCAGGGGATATTTTACAAAGTATTCTACAGAGTCATTAACGCTTTCAGGATTTGATTTTCTTCTATATTTAATTTTACTAGCTTTTTTTTGGAGTTTCACCGCTGGACATTTGTGTAAACATTTTGACTACAACGTGAGTGTGACAGATGACCGGAAATAATGATGGGTTATTTTTTTATGAACTTTGACCTTTTATAACTCTTGGCTCTCATTGGTCAATGTATGTGGGCGGTCTGTCACGTTTCGACGAGGCAGCTCGAAGGCGTCTTCTCGAAAAACATAAGGTTTACGGGCAGGCGGTCTTTCCTCCTCTCCTCTCCCTTCCCCAGTCCCTCCTCGCCTCCTCTCCTCCCCAATCCCCCTCCCCCTTTCCCTCTTCGCCTCCCAGACCGCCAAGCTACGCAGGCTATATCACTATACAAGTTAGTACTTATTACTGGCAATTATATTTTGTTTGTGTGTAATTTATTTCTGTTTCATACATTGATCACATAGATTATTATACTTGATTAAAAACCTGTTCATTTCATTCTATATTTTTCGTCTCTTCAAGAATGAAATGACTGTTATGACTTTAGCACAAGAACGAACGAGGCTATCCTTCAAAATGCTCGTAAAACAAACAAGATTCTTAATGTAATTTTACTCTATTAATTGCAGAAAAATCGTTACTTCGCATGCGGGAACATTAAACATCTAGCGCATCGCCAGGCCTGAGTTCTTTCAGTTAATAACCTTTCTAGTTATGAACCTCACAATGGATGTTGTTTTCTAGCTATTAACCAGCATGCAACGGTGGTACGATTAAAGTTGAATACGTCTAATCCAGCTCATAAATCCTTAGCCAGCAGATACAATTTTTGATATGACGTAATTGCGGTTGCGAGATATCTCTGGTATTGTTGGCATGTCACTGCACAAGACGAGCAGAGCTGATTCTGCTGATATTTCTCCATACTAGATTGCTTCTAATATTGTATCACTGACGAGGGCTGTGAAGCCGAAAAGGCCTTTTGATATCATAAAGAACAACGTAGCTGTATGGCGTGTTTCATTATCTTCAGTCATATATACTAGATTGCTTCTTAATAGTTTTGAAAATGAAAAATGAAAAATAAAATGCTTTCAATTTCCAAATTCAATCACGAACATTTCCGAGTGACAGACAGTATTAGTTAGTATTAGCTTGGCTCCGCAATGTATTCAAATTGAATAATAAAAATGTTAACGCCCTCTTTTGCTCGTGAGTTAACGGGATTTTACCTTCACTGACTCGTTCACTAACAATGAACTCGAAATGTTCTCGTACTACAGTATTTAAATTTATCGATCATTGTTAGTGAACTCGTGCAGTTAATTCCTGATAACCCACTCGTTCAAGTGCGTTAACCTCTAAATAATCTACAGTATTGTTACGTAACGTATGACGACGAAACAAAGATCAGTAAACCAGTGATACCATACGGTATAATATAATTCTCGATTTTTGACTTAATGTTCGATTACACTTATGACTTATGTTACCTTTTCTTTTGAATATAAGCTAACCTAAAAGCCTGCCTGGCGGTTCGCAAGTCCATGAATATACGCCTTGACACAGTGCATGGGAAACTCTAGTCCAAAACTCCCCGAAGTAACTTAAGTTTTCTTCAACGAATGTACAACTACGATCACGTGAACATCGTGATTGGAAAATTACTTTACATCGACCTACTACACGTGATTTAACTAATTTACATATGGTATCAAGTCTAAAGTCCCACAGTTTCCTAACACCCTTTTTGTTTGAGGAAAAGAAAGTTGCAAAAACTTTCTTTTGGGTAAAACTGAAGTTTATACTCTTGAAAGACAATCAGCAATCGCTTGTGTAAACAAGGACTGCGATATGCGAACTCAGACATTCAAAGCAGTTGGTTGGAACTTGGTTTTTTTCGCGTGCTGTCAATCAACATAAAAAATCAGTAAACTTAAAATAAAAGTCAGAAGATCCACCAAATGGAAAACCAAATATGATTTTGAGCTAAATTATGGATCATTTGGTCGAAGAATCTATTTAGTTTTGAATTTGTTTGAGTTTTTTGAATTGGATTGACGGCAGCGAAAAACCAAGTTCCAGCCGACTGTACATGTATGAATGTCTGATTTTTTCGCATAATTAATACTGAGAACCGCAGTAAACTTGGATTACATGGTTTACAAATATAAAATAAATAGAGCATTTACATAAATTTGTACCCCGAACAATATTGTGCATTTTTCCCAGTGAAAATGCTTCCTTTTAAATGCAAACATATTTTGTAAAAAGGAAACTACTAACCAAACAAAGTCAACGTGTGGATACGTGTAACTATCAAACTGCAACAATGCAATCTTGGTATTCGTCGTTTGCTCTCTGTATCAGGAGAAAGGGATACCAAGAGAAATGGGAGTAAAGGAGACGTCCCTCTCTTTTCTTGCTTATTCATTGCGTAGCGGAGTGCTTCTCAACACTTCTTGAGTGTTCTGATCAGTCCCCAAGTGCTATAAATCTTGCACATAGCACAGCGGGGGCAAGTTTTTCTTCCATATTTCTTTTATAAAATACAATTTATGATTTTAAGGCAAGTTTTTGCAATGTTACAAGTATACAATCGACAAAAATAGCAATTCTTTCTTTGTTTACAAACCCGTTCTTGTCTTCGATATTTACGTTAAGAACCTGATCATAATTCTCACCATGACTTCCATATTCGTTGTTATGACTGGTGTGTTTTTTACCGGAATACGCCCGTCCTATCTAATCGAACGAATTAAATCGAACGAAAAATCAATCGAAATCTCACAATCGAACTCAATCGAACCTCAATCAGTCCGATTTTGTTCGTTTTACTGATGTTCGATAGTTTCAGCCCGGAGTTAAATAAGTGCAATCATTTCATTGGTACAACAAGTGAAAAAATATTACATCGGTTTCGACCCTGGATTAGATTTAGTCTCATTGATGAACGGGCTCTTTCTCCGGGTTCTTTCTTAAGATGGCCCAGTTGACTCCTGTGCCAAGTTGACTTTGAATGCTTTTACCCCTTTCACCCATTGTTTTAATAGCGACTTTAACTATGCATTTGAAGCTGATTACTTCCATTCAGTTGTCTGAGTGTGCATGAGTAGAACACGTAGTACGAAATGTACCCAAAACAGTCAAATAGCGAATAGTATCTCGTGGCAAAGTGGACAAGTGACAAAGTGGTTTTAAGTAAAAGTTACTTGTGGCAAAATGTGTGTTAAGGCAAAATGTCTCACAAGGCAAAATGGCTGTGTCGTGACAAAGTGACCCTGGTGTCCGAGAGCAAACATATAAATATACGTCGAGGCAAATTGGACCATGACAAATATTCAAAAAACAAACCTTACAAAAGCGAAATGCAGTGAGGACAAAGTAGTTTTTGTCGCTTCTCTTACTTTGTCGCTGTGGGTGAGCGGTGTGTCAGTGGGAAGTGGGGAAGCGATGAAGAAAACTTAAGTAGCTTAGTCGAGAAGACATAAACTGACTTTGTCATTTACCCCTAACTCACTTTGACTTTTGGACTTTTTTCGCCCTTTTTTCACTTTTACCTGAACGAAGGAGTATAAGTTGAGAGAAGAATAATATGCAGAGTATTGTCGTAGTTGTTGTTCTGGTGATTGTCCTGGGATGTCTGGTCGCACAGAATGAAGGTCTGAACAGCGCAGCTCTTCAGTATACGAGGACGAAAAAGATTCACAAAGAAGAGGGTCGCTACTACGGCAGCCCCAACTAAAAGGTAGGTTGTGCAGTTATATAAGTTTCATAATCCTCTAGTTTATACTTCAAAGAACATTGAGATATTTTCGGCACTCAGTCCACGTCTAGCAAATCAACCTAGTATTTATATATACAGTATTCACCAAATGCACTTCAGTTACGGCAGAGCCAGCAAATCAACCCACATACAAATATATCACATGTATAATAAATTATTCACCATATCACTAACATTGGTATTAATCCCACCTAATAAATTTCTTCGAGTTTCATGCAGTTTATACTTCAAAGAAATTTTGGTATTCATTTGCACTTTTCGAGGATCTAAATCCTGAGTATCAGGCTTTTTTTGGCGGAGCGGGGGGAGAGATAAAGAAAAGGAGGTAAGAGAAGGAAAAAAAACGGCCTTCTTCCTCTCTCTTCTCCCCGGGCCTGCTCTCCCCTCCCCCTTTCCCTTTTGAAGGCCTGATACCCAGTTTATTTCAGATCCATGCATCGAGACGACTTGGATGCGACAGGAGAAGAAGAATAATAGCATACTAAAAGATAAATCTATTTCTCAATATATGCCAAATAATAGTTGTCATCAGGAATTGAACTCACGAGTCTCTGTGTGCATACCAGCGATGGCGCTGATAGATTGTATCAATAAATAGAATTTACCATACAAACAGAACGTGGCTTTGAAGAGTGTGTTTTAGAATACTGATCAGGGAGATTAGCTGTTAAAGTACCGTAAACAACCCGCGTAGTAAGCCGCACCCGCGTATACAGAAGCACCCGCGTATAAGACTCACCCGCGTATAAGCCGCACCCGCGTGTAAGCCGCACCCCGCGAATAAGCCGCACCCGCGTATAAGACGCACCCGCGTATAAGCCGCACTCGTGTTGTGTAAGCCGCACCCGCGTATAAGACGCACTCGCGTGTAAGACGCACTCGCGTATAAGACGCACACCGCGTATAAGACGCTAAGACGACACCCCAGTTATAAGCCGCATTCGTGTACAAGCCGCCCCTGGGTATAACTTGTGCACATGTATATTAATTTCCTTGACATATAAGCCGCACCCAGATATAAAGCCGGACCCGCGTACAATAAAGCGATAAAAATTATATAAGTTAGTATTATTTATATTATAGGTATTATATTTTAGATAATTTCTTCTCAAATCATTTTATTTTTATTTTTATTTATTTATCTATTTATTTATGTTTTTTATTTTTTTATTTATTTATTTATTTTTATTTTTTATTTTTTATAATTTTGGTCAACTTTAACTTTGAATTTCTATAAGAGAAAGGGAGATAACGAGGTAAAAATATATTATTACCTGTGGGTGACAGCGAATGTTGTCCAAGGTTGATTTCATGGTAGGCTGAATCACTGTAAAGAAAAAATTCAATGTTGTAAATCTCATGTATAATCTCAGCACAAACGTCGGATAAAAGCTAGAAACAAGAATCCAAAGCAAATACGGTACTCATAAATAACAAAATGTTGAATAAAAAATGTATTAATTAAAATCAGGGGAATTTTCTTTTGAACGACCGCCTTGTTAGCTCAGCTCCCCCTTCCCCCCCCCCCCCCCCCATGCACCTACAATATGGTGAGTACCCTCTCCCTATCCCCTCCCTCCTAGAAATAAATGTTCGCGCCACTCGCAGTATCATGTTTGAGAGCCGCGAAAAAAACAGTGATCTAGAAAACTAGATTCTTGATCTAATTTTTTTTGTGCAAATTAATAACGCAGATAAATAGCGCGAAAATCTGTCACGTGAGAAATAGACATCTCTTGCGCATGCCGTACTTGTTTTTCTGCTTGCTTTTGTATATTTGATTTCGAGGTGCCGTGTTTCAATCGATCGTGTTTTATTTACCTGTTATTACGCTTCTCTAGTTTGTTTGTAGATCATCTAAGATCATATGAAACCGTTTCTGCCTGCGTCGGTCCACCCATCAGCGAAGTGTTCACGATATCGTTTCGGTAACAATCTTTAGCTGAAGACAGTTTGAATTTGTAGTCATGAACCGATCACAACCTGACAGTGACATGAGTTCGGTGACCGTGGCAGGTCTTCAGGCTGCTGGCTCTGTTTCTCTGCAAAGCTTCCCCTCAAAATCTACATAACATTACAGAAAATGAGTATGAACATTGATTATATTACCCTTGGTAACAATGGTTAATTATAGGATTTGTTTGAAGAAAGTCGATAATTTCCTTACCATCCGTCTTGACCGGTTTTGATGCCGATTCCACGAATTGGTTTGACCTTCTCCTTGTATATGGTAGGTACGACAACAATACCAATGTTGTTCACCAGGACTAATCTTTGGAAATTTTGTGCCGATTGACCCCAGGAATTGTAACAAATTGCCTGAGCGAAATCTTCGGTTTTGAAATGGTCCAGAACAAATTGTAGACATCTTGTGGTCGCAGTCCATTTCTTTCTCCTTACGAAGCACGAAGTCTATCCACTTCTTTCGGCGCTTCACTTGCTTCGGGAACGGATCGTCTCCAAAGTAAGGTTATTTTATGGAGAGAAACTACTTTCTCACGGCTAGATTCGTTGCCACAACCACCTTCCACAACACACCGGATCTGGCATAATAATAATCTTCTTGACTTCTATATATATTATTTCTCTATTCTAAAGTATGACTTTGTGTAAAAACTAAAAGGATGCGTAGTGTATTTGCTTGATTTCTGCTTGACTTCACTTTCGAGAGTCCCTGGCGATGACGTCACAACACAAATTCGGTATCCATGCTCCCCGACTTGCTCCAAATATTTTACAAAGGGAGCCCCATTTTATGCGATTTTTGCCAACCACTTAGACGACCGGAAAATGCATCGAGATTAGAAAGCTAGAAATATTTATCTGAAAGAAAAATTCATTTTATTGGATGTCAAACTTTCTTCTAAAATTGAAACCAGCGACCCCTGAGCCCCTATGCACTTTAAGATGCGCTTTTACTGCCATTCTCTGATCGATTTTATCAAAAGTAGTGTAATTTAATAGATCGAGAATACATCTTTTCACTGTAGCTTCTTCTGGACGTCAGAGAGCTAAAACATTACAAGTTTTGACCACAGCTAACAAAGTGGCGCCAAAATTCAAATATCACAGTTTCCACATCATGCATTATTTCAGAAAAACATTGTGTGTACCGTGTAATAATACATAAAACTAGGAGTCTAAGTTAAACTCATCTCTCATATTTGTTGCCGCTCCTGAAGCACACATGATTGAGCTCTTGATTCGAGTCATGATTCTATATGTTTCCCGCGTAAATGATTTATTATACGACCTGAATGGCGCTGACCACAACATGTATCATGTTTAGTAGTTTTAGCATATAGCGGTATCATTCGCGGAATATCTCATAATGAAATAGGCTCAGAATAGATTAGTATTGCTCGTTGCTTTCGCTTCCAGGGATATATGTAGGAACCCCGTTAAGTCAAAGCCATTTAATTCAGTTGGCCTTCTTCTTAAAGACGTGTACATGTAACGCAAATTCAGTGATATTTGCTGTAATCCTCTGTGAGAGGCTCCATTTTCCAATTTTCAATCCTATAAACATTTAACAACATTGACTACTGCCTTGAAAACAGCAGAGAGTTTGCCTTGGCTGAAAGGTTGTAACTCTGTGAGAGATTTCTCCTGGTGTTTCATTTGGGCGGCACTTAACAATATTATCCGGATACTCGAACTACCAGCTTTAAATAAAACTAGCCGGTCCACTAACATTTAACAAAATTGACTGCCTTGAAACAGCAGAGTTGCTTGGCTGAAAGGTTGTGACTCTGTGAGAAGATTTACTCCTGGTGTGTTTCATTGGGCGGCAATTATAACAATATTCTCGACACACTCGAATAAACAACATTGACTGCCTTGAACAGCAGAGTTGCTTGGCTGAAAGGTTGTAACTCTGAGAGATTTCTCCTGGTGTTTCATTGGGCCCCCCGGGCAATTAACAGTAACAATGTTAGGAGCCAGTTGTAACATATTACTGCTATGGTTCGCCGGTATATTACGATCGAGTTTACAAAATCACATTATATAGTGAGATCAAGGTTGTAAATATTTTTTACATATTCAGTTACCCGTACGTACACAGTAATACTCGTAAGTTAAAAATATTTCGCAGTATAGTGTTGCCGCTTGAAAACATCAGATTATTTTTTATTCCCTGAACAGCTAAAAATAAAATAGTACATCCTTGTAATACTATCTGTATAA
This sequence comes from Actinostola sp. cb2023, assembly GCA_033675265.1. Lineage (NCBI taxonomy): Eukaryota > Metazoa > Cnidaria > Anthozoa > Actiniaria > Actinostolidae > Actinostola > Actinostola sp. cb2023. The sequence goes on along the minus strand of JAUJYZ010000200.1, from coordinate 7,206 downwards.
TATATATCCTGCTGACAAACGGACACCTTTCATGCTGTGCTCATGCTGTTTCGATTACAAAGCACTATAAAGTTCGTCATGACACGCTGTGTTTTTTATCATCTTTTCTTGCTACAACAAGCTGACAGCTTTGCGTTTAACTCAGAATATCCCATAAGCCGACCATGGAACTGGACGAGCTCTGAAAACATATTGACCAATTAAACTGTGCTGTTCTTTCATGCTGTGCATTCTTTTATCGGTTTGCTACATATTGGTAGCATGTTATACAGTAGTGTCAATTCGGACGATTCAACAAGCTAGAGAATGACTGGATTTGAAATGAACAACACATCGACGCCGACTTCAACACCAAACCATTCACGACATTCAATACTGTCCTTACGACCTTGATTGTGGTCCCCCCCCCCAATGTGGCAATACGCTCCTCGTGTCTTGTTCCTTCAACTTTCGTGATTATATTGACGTTTTCGTAAAGAACAAGTTCCTTTGCGAACACCATCGACCCTCCTCCTGCCTCTTCGGCTTGGCGACTACAGACTTCTCTTCACAGCTGTGCTACGGAGCCTGCGATTTTTTCGGGTATATTTCTGGGTGCAAAAACTCTCGAGGAAACGCCTTGCTGTATTCGACAATGGACCGAGTTTGGGATGTCGTTAATGCGCTGCTTAGTTCCATTTCATTTTATAATCTCACACTGGTAACCGCAGACCGTTTCTTCTTGCCGTCCGATGTACACTTGCGCTACCAACAGCTCGTTACGACTCAACGTTTATGGCGTCGTCCCCCGCTCTCGTTTGCATATGGCTTATTTTCCCTGTTCGCTGCTGAGTGCTATGGACCGTATGCTTGAGATTGAGGATTTCGGATATGTGTATTTCGTTTTAATTAGTTTGGGTTGTTTTGAATTTCGTTTTTTATTTTAAAATTTCTCGGAGTCATTCGTCGACACTCAGCACAAATCCAAGCCCAGCAACAGTATTGTTCAACCAACGATGAACATGCCGAGATACAAGAAATCCCCGTCAATACCATGTATTTTGGTAATTGTTCATTGGGGATTTCGCAGTCTGTTACGTTCCACACTGCTTTTAAAATAGTGTGATCGAAAGCGAGGTTTTTATTGGTGGTCAGTCATTCTTTCTTGATGCTGAATGGCGTGTTGAACCCGGTGGTTACAATGGGACGTACATGCGTCACGTGAAACGAAAATCATCGGCAGAAAATGTTGGTGTTCTTATTATATCCGATTCAATGCTTGAAGTCGAGAAGACATCACGAAGAGTTACTCGTCGTAATCTTTCGAGTCAGTTTCGTACTAAGTATTGATTCCGTGAGGTACACACGAATTTTCTTCCGAGCATAGAACGAACTACTTATTTCTGTTGTCGTTGTTGTTTGTAACCACTAGAGTCATTTGTCATATGAGTGGGAAACCTACGGCACGGAGTTACAGTCAGTCGGTACGGAATTGAAGACATTGTATTCAACCAAGTCACAGCATGCAAAATCATCGCTCAACCAATCAGAATGCTTGGATACGGCATGATGATGGCGTGATAAACGGTCACGGTACGGCACGAACCGTACCCAAAAAAAAAAAAAAGTAGCTACTTCCCACTCATACGAAAACGACTCTATAACACCACCATAAGTACGTTCCATACAGTCATGATTTATTATGCATACCATGTTAGCGTTGCTTTTATTTTTACCACAGAAATGTAACCAGTATTATCACTCTGGTCATTCACTCGTGATGAAATATGGTATTGAAGAGCAGTGTCGCTGGTGGTGAAAACGGTGGAGACCTCATTTGGATTTTTTTTTTTTTTTTTTTTTTTTTGCTGTGACGTGTGGTGAAAAAGTGTTCTGTAACACCCTGTTTACAAACGAAACTGTGGTAAAAACATACCTTAAAAAATAATCTTCTCAATGCACCCGAAGATTTCAAGTGGCTTTGCATTGTATGCAACAAAGATAAACAACCAACGAAGCAACATACAGCGCTTAGCGGTAAGAAATGTGAGATGGTGATGGAGGCCCTGGATCATGTCAAAGCTCAAAAGGCTCATTTCCAAGAGCAAGAAGGGTCAACAAAAACTATCATCAGTTGTCATTGGCGCCTACTACATGTACTCGGAGAAAGGAGAAGCGGCTTGAATTGTTTAAGCGAGGGAATCAAAGGCGAGGGGTTTTGTCTTCATCTGGGGAAAGTCCCACTAAGAGAGAACCTTTGGAAAAGATGGTGAATTACCTGCTGAGTTGTTCAGAAATTCCATAAATCATAGAAGCTGAGACCGCAAGAATGGGATGGGGAAATCACGGTTCATGACGCCTCCATTCCAGTACCAGATATAAGTCAATGTTTCCTGCGTAGTTTTGAAGGTATATGCAAGCTATTTTAACTAAAGACCCTACCGAATGTCTGACACTAAAATGGTCGATCATTTGGACGGTGTTATTTGCGAGAGTTTTATTTCCCAACTCCCAGAATGCCAACTATTAATAAATAGTACTAAATAGTGTATAATCTAGTTGTTTTTCAATTGTCTTCATCATGTGATAGTTTAGTATTCAAGTAGTTTAGTACTGTTTTCACGCGACATTATGGTTTGCACTCTAGGTATTTGACATGTATACATATCTATAATGGTGACAAGCCTTTTGAGTAGATGACTATCTGGATCATGCCTACAGAAACCTGCATATAACCAGAATTTAGCCTTCGTACACTGGATATAACCAGCAATTAGCCTTGAGTCACTTGATATAATCAGAATTAAGCCTTGCGTCACTTGATATAACCAGAATTGCGCTTCGTCACTTGATGTATAACCAGAATTAGCCTTGCGTCACGCTTGGATTATAACCAGGAGTTAAGCCTTGCGTCACTTGATATAACCAGGAATTAGTCCTTGCGTCACTTGATATACACCAGGAAATATAGCCTTTGCGTCGACCTGATTAACCAGGAATTAGCCTTGCGCGTCACTTGTATATAACCAGTAATTAGCTTGCGGTCACTTGGATAATAACCAGGCATTACGCCTTGCGGTCACTTGATTATAACCAGGAATTTAGGCCTTGCGTCACTTAGATTATAACCGGGAATAATCTTGCGTCACTAGATATAGACCAGGATATTAGCCTAGCTTCACTTGATGATAACCAGGAATTAGCCTTGCGTGTCACTTGATTACCCCAGGAATTAGCCTTGCAGTCAACTTTGATATAAGCCAGGAATTAGCCTTGTCGTCATTTGATATAACCAGATATTTGCCTTGTGTTCACTTGTAATAACCAGGAATTAGCCTTGCGCATGCAACAGTATTGTGTTGTGCCGCAATGTGGCACCCGTGGTGTGTCCCGGCCCTTTACTCTCCAAAGAGAACTTAAAAATGAATTTTGTGAATATTTTGTGTGGGTATAACTATAAACGGCATCTTATTTGATATAGTTTATAAAACCTGACGCTTTAATTTCATTCAATGTATTATTTATCCAAGTAATTTGAATCGTAAAACTATTTGTTCACTCCTTGCACTCTTTAAGGGACCGGACACAAGGTTGCAACATTACTCGCAAACATTGCTAGGGAAACAATTTTGTTGCAGCGTGTTTTCCTCTTCTGCAACATGTTGTTGCGCGTCAATTGACTAGCGTGCGCTAATACGACGTAAATTTTGTTGTTGCTCGCAATGTTGCAGAAGTATGACTCTATTCTAGTTTCTGCAACACATTGCGCGCAGAAAACATTGTTGCAGAGGCTGGACACACGCGTGAATGTGTCTATCACTATAACCATCGTTGAAATCAAGATTATTATTATTAATTATTATTTGTATTTATTATAGTAGTTACTAAACGTAGGGCGGGGCCGATTTGTCGTGCAGCACCGACAAATTTGGTCAGCCCACCTTTTCTTGCATGTGTAACATGGACGACAAAATTTATTGATGAAAACATCAAATGTAGCATATGTGAAGTGATTTGTTTGGTCAGACGCAGTGGTTTGATTATGGCCCGTCTTCAGAGAAACCCCATTCAAGTAAAACATGTAATTTACATTATGTCCCGGCTGTCTTTTAAACTTCATCGGGTAATTGTCACACATCGTTTTTAGAACTTAAACCTTTAATACTGTTTAGGAAAAGACCATTACCTTTCAAGCTCAGCCTGTCCCTGTAGTTTGAACAAAATGCAATTCACGCCAAGATCTACAGCCACCAGGGCAACGCAAACATCAGCCGTATTTCATTTAATCACGCGAGATGTGTAAAGAAATGGGCGAATCAAACAAGAGGAAAAGATCCAAGCTGTTTGTAGAGAAGAACAGAAGGTCTATTAAACAAGCATTTCACCGAATATGGGTCAGTTCACAGAAGAATGTAGTATAAGTGCAAACTTAATGTTTTTTTTGTTTTTTTTTTTTTTTTTCAAACTCTTAATTCTCCTTCCACAAAATTAAGAACACATCTAGGAGAATTTATCGAATTATGATCAGTCTGCCATCCCCTTCAGTACGTGATCTGTTTAATGAGAGATGACACCAATTTTTAATAATTTTTGGAGACAAATAGTTAGGAAGCCAGTAACTGGTAGAATTTTAAAAACCAGTCATCTGTGAGCCACCCTGTCCCCTAGCTTTTAAAACAGTCAAGAAAAAATTCTTAGGATGGGAAACGGAGGCACCGACCGGTGTTCGCACTGACGAATAATGTTCAAAATGGACTGTATGATGTCCGCGAGCAGCAATATACCGACGTGAAAAAAACAGATGATTGTCGTGCCTATCGTAGATTGCGGCACGGTCAACGGGTCGTTTGTGAACATTATTTCGTCAAGTGGCGCGGCGCCGTCGTTTTCACGATTCCCAGTCCGATATAATTTTCTGCTGCTCAAGGTCCCTAATTATCTCATTGATTCAGTCCTCTTGAATTAATCCATTATTTTAATTGTCGTGATTGATTATACAGGCAAGAAGAATTTCATCGCTCAGACCACTACAAAGGCTTCTCCTCCAGTAGTAACTTTTCAATCAAAATTTTTTTTTAAGATTTCAAAACAACACACCAATTTGAACCATTCAGGTTTGTCACACTCTAGAAAATGGGCATGCCAAAAAGTCGTCGAATTTGAGAATAATATTTCGAAGGCCGTGTTAAAGTGTTTTCAATGAAAATTGTAAAACTCTCAGGGTTATTGAATTGTGCTATTCTAAACTAATTGACTATGGTAGTTTAGAAAACAATTGCATCACCGGATTTTATCAGTGTTTACCCCTTATTTTCAGTAAGAGACAAAGTTGAAATCCTTTGACAAAAAGATAAAATGCATATCTTTACTGGAACTCGTATTTGTACGAAATCGAATGAAAGCGATTTCTGTTCCGTTTCCTAAGAGTATCACCGAACAGGTTGCCATAACAATATGGAGCTCAAAAAGAATTTACTTGAAAATCCATAAAGCGAAGTTTCGTGTTCCTGTCCCCCTCTTTGTCCTTGTCACCACCTTTTCCTCCGCCCCTTTGCCCCGATGTTTAGGATTGTTTAGGATTGTTTACAAATTCTCTACCACAAAACGTTTCCGATTCGCTCCTATTTTGCAAACGCTTCCATAAGAATCATCGTCGAATACTTCGTAAACTTGAAGGACGGATCCATGTGAAACTTTATGTCTTAGACGGACCAATTTTTTTTAAACAAACCTCTATTCTCTCTGAAAATCGAATTTTATTCCCCCAAAAAGTGTAATAACGTCATTCTTGAGCCCTAGAAATACAATCTCCGAGTCGTGATGAAACACATATAATCATGGCAAACTTTGAATCTATCTTCCTAGATACATGGTATAACAATTGATTGTTAAAATTAGTTTGTCAGCAGCCAACGTATTTTCCGTTCAAACATGGACGGTTAGACACGCTCACCATACAAAAAACCCAGTCCCCGCCTACCTTAAGCAAAATACTCAAATGCATGCCTTACAATGGCAATAGGTGATATGAAATAGTAATTGACATGGTGAAATATATTTTTTGCATTTGGCAGTGATGGTTGACAAGAAAGAACCAAGAATTACTTCATGTTACTTGGTCTTCTCTATATGTGTTAATTATAGATGTGAGCTTGGGGTACATGAATCAATCAACCCGTTAGTTGTTCACGTGACTACTAGTGTTTCATCTATTAGGGACTTGTGCAATAATTATCAGGAGGGAGGCTGAAAAACCAGAGGGGGGGCGGCATAAAGTATATAATTGATATAAAGATCAGGGGGGATCAAAGTAAATAATTTCATTTGACATGTTAATGGGGTCTTAAGTTTTTATTTGAAATGTATATGGTCTTAGTCGCGTGGTCGTAGAGGAACTCTTCACACAAGCTGACAATCTGCCGAATAACAAAGGGATACAAGTGAATGAACTTGTGGCGTTTAAGTGACCATCTTTTGTGTATATGGGTAAAGAGTTATCCCTACTCGCCCAGTTCAGTACCCTACACAGTTGTAGATCTAATAGATTAAAAGGGTCGGGGCAGGAATACACACAGAACAATGAAGTTCAGGACCTTTTTGTACACCTCCCATAAGCGGACATCTTACCGCATACATCTGTAAGTGACACCTCCCATACAGGCATGACACTTCCGCATATCACTGTAAGGTGGAACACCTCCCCGTAAGCAGGACACTTCCCATATCACTTTACAGTGGACACCTCCCGTAAGCAGACCACTTCCCATACACTGATAACTGGACCACCTCCCATAAGCAGGACCACTTCCACTAATACCCTGTAAGTGGGACACCCTCCTGATAGCAGACAACTTTCCCATCACACTGTAAGTGCGACCACCTCCCATAAGCAGACACTTCCCATACACTGTAAGTGGACACCTCTGCCATAAGCAGGACTGCTTCCCACTACACTGTAAGTGGACACCATCCTGTAAGCATACACTTCCGAATCCACTGTTAATGGATCACCTCCCCCTAAGCAGCACACTATGCCCATACATCTGTAAGTGGACACCCCTGTAAGCAGACACTTCCATTACGCTGTAAGTGGGACACTTCCAATAAGAGACACTGTCATACACTGTAATGTGGACACCTCCCATAAGCAGACACTTCCCAACTAGCTGCTAAGTGGACACCTCACTGTAAGCAGACACTTCCCATAACACTGTAAGTGGTACTGCC
>JAUJYZ010001572.1:0-64948 GCA_033675265.1 Actinostola sp. cb2023 | reverse complement strand
TAAACTATGTAACCCAAACGATTTTTCATTATAGCCGAGATCTTTCAGACAATTCTTAAATATTTCTCTACAACCAGAATAGGACAACTTGTTTCCACACAGCTTATAACAATTGCTGGACTTGAACCATCTCACTTGTCTGAAAAGAGCTGTGGTGCTTGTTGGATCTGTATCAGCCATGTGGATATACCTTTCTAGCAAAGTAACAGGACAATATTGATTATTCAATCTGTTAATGTAAACCTAATTGCCTTCTCTGTACACATCATTCTTTGCCCGTGGAACAAAAACTTTTAGGTATTCTGGGAAAAATTATAAATGGCAAGGTAGGATGATTGTTACTTAACTCGTCATAACGAAAAAATCCCGCGAAACCTAAAGTACATATACAAACTAGTCTTAAATCCTTAAGATTGGCTGACGGGCTGCCGTATTTCCCAACTATTTCTTTGATCATATCTGCGGAAACGGACGATTTCTTTTTTACTGGGGCTTTACAGCGTTTCGCTGATTCCAACAAGTTAACGCATACTGGGCTATCCAAAGGGTTATCGACAATATCTGGTAGAAAAGAATGAAACCATTTTAAAGCCGAGTGGGTCAAAACGAGACTACTGTATGACTTAGACCCCCCATAAACTTTTGACAAATATGCGAGCACAACCGCGACAGAAAAAGGCGGCACTGTCTTGATGTTAAATGATTTACACCATTTACAAAACTTCTCAATTTCTTTGGTATATCTAAGTGACGTGGAATTGGCTTTCGATTTCAAAAGTTGTTCAACGAGATCCTTCGTGTTAGGTTTGACCATGCCAGGTAGACTGATCCAGGCTGGAGAGCTTTCAAACATCTGAAATGAAAAAAAATATTTACGTTTGAACAGAAAAGAACTCAAAGAAAAAGATCTCGGCGTCCTTTCTTTACGAAGCACGTACGTAAGTCATTGGGCAAGCGCCACGATCATGACTTAAACTCGAGGCCAGTGCCTCCTTGTGTCAAGCGACTCACTTCAATTACTCGGCAAGCGCCACAATCATTTCAATTCAGACCAGTGCCTCCTTTTCTGACCTCTTTTTATATTATAGACATACAAGTGTCTCATTTCTCCCCATTTCGACTAGTGCCAAGCGTTTATTTACTCTTCAACCCCCCAAACAACCTGCCCTCAGCCATTCTATAGGTACTAGCCGTTTCACTCGGAAATACTTCTAACACACTTAACTAAAGTTCATGCGAACTGCTAGGACATTTCCGTAAAATTGTTCGGATCCCAATAACGAGTTAGCGTTTCTACCATGCGTTAACGTGTTCCTTCCATTGAACAGTTTATACCCCACGATGTAACTGAAGAACTTCCTCGAGATGACGGGCCAAAAATACGACGAGGGCCAAAAAGGAACAACCAGCGTGGCGGTTGCGCGACAAGCATATAGATAATGAATAGCTCTGCCAATTAGATCCACCGGTGGAACAACCAAGCAATTTTCACCCTGTATATTCTGGACGAAGAAATCCACCCCACTGCAACCAGGGTTCCAAAATCTTGAGAAGAATCTGTTCACTTTCTTATTATAGTAGTTTGCGAAACAATCTACTGTGTGCTCGCCCCATACGCCCTCAAGATACTGAAAACAACTAACCGTAATTTGCCAATCATCTATGTCTATGAGTCGACTGATATAATCCGCCTTTTCAAGTTCAGAACGGGGAATCCATTGAATTTCGAGTTGTATGTCGTTGTTGGTGCATACCTGAAAAATCCTAATAGCCATAACGTGCAGTTCTTTTTTCATACTACCCACTTGAATAATTTTACAAGCAGTTTGACTGTCGGAGAACCACTTCACGTAGGATCCCTTAATTAGGGGCAAAAAAGAATCTATAGCAAACTCGATCGCTGACAACTCCCTCCACGTGGAGCTCTTCGCGCATTCGTTCTCTTCCCATTGTTTGTGACACACTTGTTCGCCATTAAGGTCTAAATGCGCACCACACCCTGTACCGCTCGCATCTGAACGTACAATGTAGTTAGATTTCTTGCGGGGTTCATCGCTTATTGTTCTCAAGTTCTTTCTCTCCAAATTATTAGTTTCCCAAAATTTTATCTCTCTTAAACAATATTCATCCAATTTGAACCTAGAATCCCAATCCTGTGCAGCGACAATCGAAATAGTGCAATATCTTGTCATGATTCTTGACAAGTTCCCAAAACAGCACCCGCTGAAATGATCTTGCCCACGAAAGAAGCTAGCTCGCGAGCGGACACTACCGACTCTTTATCATAAATCTTAACAATGGTCTCCGCTATATTGTCAACTCTTCTATCAGTAATATGAATTGTTCCGATCTCACTGTTCCACACTAGACCTAACCATTGGATAGATTGACATGGTTCCCATGTAGATTTCTCATCATTAGTAATGAACCCGGAACTGTTTAGATCTGACTTGATATTACGGGATAGGCTTCTACACGCGTTCTCTTCGTATTCAATTAATAATCCATCATCTAGGAACAGAGCGATATTAACCCCTTGTATCCTCCAATACTTTTCTAGTGGTTTCAAAACTTTGGTAAAGATATAAGGGGCTGAAGAAAGGCCAAACGGTAACACAGTAAAGACAAAATAACGAAACGAGCTGTCGCCTGAAAACTTCCAACCAAATCCCAAAAACGACTGATAGTCTGGATGGATATCTATGTGATGATAACCGCTTTTAAGATCAAAAGAAACCATATAAGAGCCTTTCTGGAAATACGACAATGCTATTTTCCAGTCCTCGAACTTTACTTTTTGTTTCTTTAGATGTCTGTTCACATGTCTTAAGTCCAAGATAAGTCTTTTCTTTCCGTTTGGTTGGACGGATACACTCAAAGGATTTACGACGTATGGCAGAGATTCGACTTCTAAAACTCGATTGGAAACTAATAACTCTTCTATTGCTCCTTCTACGAATTCTTTGTAATTTAGAGCCGACCTATTATTTTTCAAAATCATACTCGCTGGTAATTGCTCAAACGGTGGGCAATAGCCGTCGTTAATCACTGATATGATAAAGTTAGGAGCCCCAATATTACGCCAAAATCCAATGTTTCTTTTTAAATTGCCTTTAACTTGTGCTGGGCCACTATGAACACACGAGTTATCATATTCACTGTTCTCTAATTGTTCGTTTACCTCTACCAAGCCATCCATAAAACTCCAATCTTCATTTTGTTGCACCTTCGAAGTTATTTCCTGCTCCGGCACGAGAAGGTGTGGCGCTGTTCGTAAAATAGAACCCGCTTCTGTTTGTTGGCAGACTTTGGGACCATCCCAACCTACACGTTTTGGCCCAGTGACCGACACGTCCACAACGGTAGCACTTGCTGGCGCTTGAAGCATACTCTGAACGGCCTAACAAGAACAATCAAAAACATGAATAGATTGAATAAATGAGCTTGTGATTGTGGGCGGGTGGGCGGGCAGTTAGGTTAAACGCCAGTTGATGACTTTCGAGAGTGTGAGAACGAATCTGACTAGCCACCGCCTTAAATACCCAAATCGATCCAATCTGAAAATACCCACGGGGTTCGCCTTATATACACGCATCCTTTGAAAACCGTTAAATAAACATTTCCCAAATGATATGAATTCAATCGCATAACAATAGAAAATATATGTTGTTTCTGTTCAGAAAACAGCGTAGACAACATAGAGACACTGCAGCTGCTATTTAATAGCAGTGATGACAAAGAACTTCTTCAGGAACTGATCCCTAATATAGGGGATCGTCTAAGGACGGAGAAACTCCTAAAGGAAATCTTTATTAATACAGCTGACAAAGATAATAAGGTGTGTCAAAATATTTGCTCTCGCCTAAATTTTTTAATAACTCATTACTCCACACCCTTTGGTGGTTGTGTGCTCTGGCTGGGAACCGCACGTATTTATTAACAGCAATCAAAACAACCGATACATTCATACAATATATTAGGCTCTCATAAAACGGCCGAGTTCAAGTTCAAGGCTCCTCCCAAGTGAGGGCTATACATGTACACTGGACTTTGACATATTGTCTGGCTGCGCTCTGCTTCATGATCAAATCCTAACTTTCAACATCAGAAATGGAACCATAGTAGAGTACAAGTGCTCGACGCATATAATATAACAAGTTCCTTTTCTTTTCTTCTGGACAGCCATGCCAATGAAAGGGCGTGTGGGTCAACCGTGCCAATGCCATCAATGCCATTGCGAGATTATTTCAACAACAATTAGTACATGCATGTCGTACATGGTTCAACAAAATAATACATAGTTAATCTACACGTCATAGCCTGACACGAGAACCCTAAAACCACAGAGTGGAAAAATTGGGGAACGTGTAGCCCCAACTATGCTAAGACGTATTATACCTTTGGAGATTTAAGGTTTACAACTGAATTATCGAATATATCATATGTGAATATGAAGAATAAGTGCGGTCGGCCAAACTTTGAAGTATGGAAGTGTTGGAGAAAATATCTGAAATGAGAAATGAAAAAACACCACAACAAAAAGAAAAAACACGTACAATTGATTCAGGTGAATGTATGTCAACTACTGAATTACGGATTTTTACTGACAACTTAATTAATTGTTGTGTATTCTCAATATACTCTTAGATAAAACAACTAGTACATACTTCTCATTAATTGATAAACTAAGTCATTAGAACCAGATTATATTCTAGATCAATTTCCTATTTTCTTTTATCATTCGGACTGTACTCCACCTATTTCGACATTGTTGACCACATTTATCTACCACACCCAAGACACTATACTTCGTCAAAATTACTTCTTACTGATTCCTATTTCCCACTTACGATATTTTGACAAAGTCAGATAACTTACAATTTCTTCCATCCAGCAGTATAACTTTGTTACAATATTTCAGTATTGACTAATTAAAGTCTTTAGTTTACCCTACGAATCAACTGCGTATTTCACAACCTGTAATCTAGAACTATACATAGTATATAGCCAATCACGAACCTTGATCATCACTGACATAGATAGAATGATAGACCGCTGGTTGTGCGTTACAAGCTTCTGCCTGAGCCTCCCCTTGCGACAGTGGAGAGACAGCTAGCACTCTGATAGAGAAAACTTAATAAACTGAAATAATTAGCGATGCTACATGAAGTACAACGTTTCGGTGCCAAACTTGCACCATCATATCAGGTAGAATAGGATAATTATGCACATGGTCAAGAATAAGTAAAGATATTACATAATTAATCTTGTAATTAATTAACCTTAACCATGGTCATTGTTATTAAATAAACAGCTTAGCTCCAATTGATCCGATTAAACATCATGTAGTATTACAAAAAATAATACGAATGGCTGATCAACAATAAGGATCATAAACAAATGAAGCACTTGGGCTATCACATCAATCATATCATAGACCACCTCTGCATGGATCTTGTAAATTATCTTACCACTTGGGACACTGAGGCACTCTGCAGCGATAACTTAACAAAACTGAAATCATTAGTAATGCCACAAGGTACAACGTTTTGCTGACATACTTGTACCATCATATCAGGTAGAAATAAGATCATTATGTACATGATCAAGAATAAGTAACGATGTTACATAACAATAATAGTCGTTGTTAATAAGTAAACAGCTTAGCTCCAATTGAATCCGATAAGGCATCATGTAGTATTACAAAAGATAATAAGAATGGTTGATCAACAATAAAGATCACAAACCAATGAAGCACTTGGGCTATCACATCAATCGTATCATAGACCACCTCTGGATCTTGTAAATTAGGCATACTACTTGGGACAGGCACTCTGCAGTGATAACTTAACACTGAAAAACACAAAGATTCAGTATGGAAAATAAATAAATAAAAAACCCTCCTATTGAGGAGCAAGGGCAAACGAAGTCAACTACAAGGGAATTTAACATTCAAAGGTTTATTGGCACTTCAATCCCCATTTTACTTCATGTTTACGGGCACATACCGTCCCAATCCTACAATAATATTTACGGGCACATCACGTCCCAATATCACTGCAATTTTATGGGCACATCACGTCCCTACGGGCACATCACGTCCCTATCATTACATGACATTAACGGGCACATCACGTCCCAATATCACTGAAATTTTATGGGCACATCACGTCCCTACGGGCACATCACGTCCCTATCATTACATGACATTAACGGGCACGTCACGTCCCAATATCACTGAAATTTTATGGGCACATCACGTCCCTACGGGCACATCACGTCCCTATCATTACATGACATTAACGGGCACATCACGTCCCAATATCACTGAAATTTTATGGGCACATCACGTCCCTACGGGCACATCACGTCCCTATCATTACATAATATTAACGAGCACATCACGTCCCATTATCACTGCAATTTAATGGGCACATCACGTCCCTACGGGCACATCACGTCCCAAATTTACGTATTAATAATGTTAACAGGAATACCATATTCCAATTTAATTTAATATAAATGGGCACAACACGACCCTTCAAACGGTCAATTACAATTTATCTCTCTCTGAAGATACAAAAGTTACCATTTTGGAAACGGGGCACAGATCGTCCCCTCTAGGCACGCCTCGGAGCACTTTAGGCACTTGGGACCACCGATACACCCACATTGCTTACTGGGCACCGATGATCCCGATTGCACTCTGGGCACAGATGGTCCCGATTGCTCTCTGGGCACAGATGGTCCCACAATACTTACCGGGAATATATGGTCCCACCATCCTCACTGGGCACAGATGGTCCCGATTGCTCTCTGGGCACAGATGGTCCCATGTAATCACTAAGGGCACAGATGGTCCCACAATCCTCACTGGGCACAGATGGTCCCGATTGCTTTCCAGGCACAGATGGTCCCACGATTCTTACTGGGCACAGGTGGTCCCTCTTTTCCTCTGCGGTCTTAACAATCAAAACGGGAATCCATCTTCATAGAAAAGGGCTTAGTTCAAATCACAAGCACCCCTACGGAAAAACAAAATTCTCGTCAGCATATGGCGTATTCCATACAAACAACAATGTTACAAATTCAATAACCAAGTTAATAACCACAACAACAATAATAATAATAAAAATAAAAATAATAATAATAAGATACTACTACTACTACTACTACTACTAACTACTACTACTACTACTACTACTAATAATAATAATAATAAGTTAGCTGGGCGGTTTCACCAAAGAACATTTTGAGTGGTCTTTGCCAGCTACAAAAGCAATTAGTGCTTTCATGTCGGCTTGAAGGACTTTGGCGCTAAACTTGAGTCGGTTCCTCGTTTCCCTGCTTCACAGTGAACTTTTACGAACACCCTTCTATCTCGATCATGTGTAGTTGGGCCAGACTTGCTTGCTTAGAACTTTCCATTGAGAGTAGCTGAAAAACACACTCGAAAAAACTTAGGTTTAAAACGATATAAAATAACCAAGTTAGCCGTGCGGTTTCACCAAAGAACACCAAGATAATAAACACCTCCTTCATCCATCATTTTATACTCCCAACAATTCCCTTGACAATTAAAAACATACCGTCGAGAGCATCTTTTTTCGCTAATTTGCAAACCGCGAAAAAATTCATCTCTCGCCTAAATTTTTTAATAACTCATTACTCCACACCCTTTGGTGGTTGTGTGCTCTGGCTGGGAACCGCACATCCACAGCCAAGAATACAAAGAAAGCACGCTCACTAAGCATAGATCATCAAATGGACATTACTGAATAGAACGTACAAAACCCGCTCTCATGGTCAGCACTCTAAAGTGCAGCTCTTCATAGCCAAATAGACTGTAGCAAAAGCTACAAACGTACACGTAAACGCAAGTACCAATATTGCGCCTAAACAACAATTACAACGGAGTTTACCTCCCTTTCAGTGGTCTTTGCCAGATACCAAAGCATGCAGTGCCTTCGTGTTGGCTTGAAGGACTTTGGGGCGTTCCTCGTTTCCCTGCTTCACAGTGAACTTTTACGAACACCCTTCTATCTCGACCACGTGTAGTTGGGCCAGACTTGCTTGCTTAGAACTTTCCATTGAGAGTAGCTGAAAAACACACTCGAAAAAAACTTAGGTTTAAAACGATATAAAATAACCAAGTTAGCCGTGCGGTTTCACCAAAGAACACCAAGATAATAAACACCTCCTTCATCCATCATTTTATACTCCCAACAATTCCCTTGACAATTAAAAACATACCGTCGAGAGCATCTTTTTTCGCTAATTTGCAAACCGCGAAAAAATTCATTTTTCTTCAAATGGAGGATATGAACATTGTTTTAATAGATTAGTCAGTGCGACGGGTGTTAGGGGTGGCATGGTTGCCATGGTTACCTCCTTGAGGGACTCAGACTAGAGAGGCACCCAACTCCAAACTCATCTATTGGTGACAAGTTTTATTTTGAAATAACCAGCTGCATATTGAAATAATTCGCAGCTTTTTACGGTCAAGACATTCAGTTATTGTTAATGTAAATATATTATGTCAAATATTTTATATATCTGAGCCACACACATCATCCATGTAATAAACTTTGTAATAATGCTAATTCTGATATGCTCTTTCTTGTGATGGGGTTCATTTTTTAATTAGATTAATTCTTAAAACTCGTTCCCAGTCCTTTACTCGTTTCTAAAGTGGCTAATTGAACTTGCAAAATACTTGCAACATGTGAATTCAATGAAAGCATCTGTTGAAATGAAAAGGCTAATATTATATAGAAATTACTGTATAATCCTGTATAGTACCTTTCAATAGTTAAATCTTTGATCATGGAATTTTGTCTCTTTAGGTTGTAGAGGTTAATAAGAAAATGGTCAATGTGTCAATGGATGCTAATGAAATTGAGAGAAGGAGCCGTATATATGAAACCACCAAGTTAGACCCAAGTCACAAGATGTTCTCATATTATAATGAAATCAACCAAGCTTCATTTAAAGTAGCCATGGATTAATCCAGAGCTTTTAATGGATAAGAAAAAGCTCAATGAGCTATCAAGGAAAGTTGGACATGAGAGTGGCTTCCAATACAAAAAGAAAACTAGGTCAAGCCAGTTTGGAGATAGTAATGCAAAGAAAAGAGAATACACCAACTAAAAGATGCTTTAAGAGGCCGTCTCCCTAAAAACCACCCACTCAAATTCGCGCCTAAAATAATTTTTCCTGAAACTCTAGCGACTGAAAGACTTTATCAAGGTTAGTACTAAAACAGGTTTGGTTTGGTTCAAAATATTTTTCTGGCGGCGTTAGAAACCGTCAAACATTTTGACCAGCCAGGGCCCAGTAGCGACGTCTCAAAACTTGAAATTAGGCATTATTCGTGGCGCTGTAGAAACTTCAATTCGCATCATCAGGCAATGAATTTCATGTCAAATTGCTCACATATCTTTCTAGTTTTCCTAGTAACTGAGATTTATTTCCTCAATTTAATCGTTGAAGCAAAAACAAGCATATTGTGACCCCTACTAATCACCACGGATTGAGGGCTCGAAATAACCTCGATTGAGACGCTGATTTCGCAAAAGTGGCACTTATCTGGCAACTCTAGCCTATGCAACCAAAAAGTACAGTCCTTTTTATTGATACAAATATGTAAAAACCTGTGTACGTTTTCAATATTTCAGAAGTTATGGCCATTTTTATAAGCACACGTGCAACATTTTGTGGTTTTCTGGTAGGTGCAAAATCGGCCTCTCTCAAGCAGAGTTAATTGAAAATAGGGCTTACCTTGCTTCCCAGTTCAAGGATATTTCCTTATTCATCCATACTTGAATCCTTCAGATACTTAAATTCACAAGTAGATCCTGTTAGAAGGTAGGCATTCCCTTCGTAACTTGAAGACGGCCATTGTTGAATCGCCTGTCAGCGAGCCAGAACTCGAAATCATGACTTCTTTTCGCGCTGAATAATCTCTTGCGAGATCAATTAAGTGCTGAATTATTTTGAGAATTAAAAAATGAACAGTCAAAGGCTTAATTTTGAGGAGAAAGTCAACATTTTAGGGCTCTACATCGAAGAAAACTAGCCATCTAGACCCTCGATGTGTTGTTGCTTCCACAGAGGTCCGCTTAAATGAGTGAAACCGCTGGTGGAATGTATCGACACAACAGCGCGCACACAAACTTGGGCCTATGATCGTCATCTATCAGCGAAAAGATTAAATCCTACTTCTTTTTATGCGAAAATATCTGTCGCTCAACAATATAATTTCAGAATTTATAGTTTTTTTTTTCACAAATTTAGGCTGGGACTACAGTATGTTTTGGTACGTATTGCGATATATATGCCGGTAGGCTATACGTTCTTGAAATCAATTATTACTGTCGCTGATTTGTAAATGCGAGTGTGCTTCCCCTTCTTAGAGCCATTTAAAAGTAATAGCTCAGTGAATTCCAGCGGTTACCTTGTCCTCCCCCACGGGCATTTGACATTTATTTCCAGAGCGTTGCTGTTTCGTTATCAACGAAATGTACTAATCTGCTAATATTGATAATAATTGATCATCACTAATGAACGGTTACGTCGCTAGCAGCGGAAATCAAGATGCCACCGGGTAAATATGTCAATATTCTCATTTGATACTAACATGTAATCGTAACTTACTGAAAACGTTGTACTACAGTAGACCTTCCCGTAAGCGACCACCCAAAATGTCAAGCTTTGTGGTCGCTTACGAGAGGTTCAACAACTATAGTGATTTGACTTGGAAACTTTTGGTATTTTGGAAAACTGGTCGCTCAGGAAAGGTGGTCGCTTACGAGAGTAGTTGCAACGGGAGGTTCAACTGTATTTTATTTCAAACATAATATCTTCAGAATCTGTAACATATGAGAAGTCAATATAAAACAAAGATCAGTTGAAGCCAATGGCAGCCGCCGCAAATAATTTTATGTGAGTCTGTCCTAAACAGGGTATGCATAAGGAGCCAGAGCCAAGTTATAATGGTCGCAATGGGGTAGCGCGGTTGCTATCGATCGAATTACTATATGTCAACATTGTCTTTCAAAGGCCAATTAATTAGTTGTTTGCCTTCTTTCCGTAGCAATACATTTCTGTGCACTCTCATCAAATGAGTTCTGACAAGCGAGCGCGATTTTGAAGTTGTAAATAAAGTTACTGAGCCGTGTTGATCGAGGCCGTGGGATCGATGCGGCAATCACTGATAAACAGGGTAGGGACTGATCGAACAGCAGAATTTGTGGGCAATCAACAAAATATTCCAAAGAGCTGTGCTTGCTCTCTGTTTTCCTCTGCAAATCAAGGCAATTTCGCTTGCATGATGTAAATGGCGCGCAAATAGATCATCGAGTATTTGATGGAGGCGACCAAAGAAGAAGAGGTTTACGTTCACATGTGTTCTGTGCTGGGATTCTTAGACAGAAACCCAACCTCATGTGTTAACGACCAAGAGCTCCAGAATCTCATGTCCGTGTAGCCAACTCGTTCGGCGATCTTAATAATTATAATACAGAATCGTCGCCATCTTTCCCGCCAAAATGTAGCGATTAAATGCAAGCTAAGGGAGTTCTTTCAGAAATTATCTCCGAAGATAAAGATGCCTATCCAACAAAAGTACGTGGAATCATTTTGTACTACCTACTGTATTTTAAGCTCCAGGTACTTAGGATCCCTGATGAATGTTAAAATATATGGCAATCCATGTAAAATCTAACTTGCCTTCCGAAGGTAAGTTTAATTGATGATCTGCGCATACATCCGATCATTCTTAATTCCCGCAATATTTTATTTCAATTCCCGATCGGCCTTGGTCGTGACACAGTCACAGGAATTGCACTGTAACAATTAGCGCTAACTTCATATTAATTAGAATAAAATGCAACTCTACTGAGCTGGGCCGGGAATCAGTTTACACTGATAAATCGCCCTCCGTAACAATCATGTAACACCAAACTGCATCTCTACTGAGCTGGGAATCAGTTTATACTGATAAATCAGCCCGTAACAATCATGTAACACCAAACTACATCTCTACTGAGCTGGGAATCAGTTTATACTGATAAATCAGCCCGTAACAATCATGTAACACCAAACTGCATCTCTACTGAGCTGGGAATCAGTTTATACTGATAAATCAGCCCGTAACAATCATGTATAACACCAAACTGCATCTCTACTTAGCTGGGAATCAGTTTATACTGATAAATCAGCCTATAAACAATCATGTCAGTATACTGCCAAGCTGCATCTCTACTGAGTATATCAATATGTCGATCCTTGTACATATCTATACAATGTTATAATACGTCCTAAATTTATAATTTTCCTCTTATTATGTTTTTATGGCCGAATAAAAATGGCTTTAGAGTCATTGTTGGTATATATCACGTTCAATATATGTAAATATATTTGTTCTCGATCGGTTTATTCATATAAACGATCAATTTGTTGACAATCACTTGCCATCAGTAATTTTGTCGCCTGTGGTTCTCTGTTATAGGCGTAGTGTCAAGAGGAATCTCAAATATATCTTTGGTAACTAAGACGTTCTGGCTCGTTATGTAATGCACGATTGTCGTCATTAAATATGGTTTTATCCGGTATTTAGCCATCCGAGATCCGAGACGTTTGCCGATCTTTAGCAGGTCATCAGTCAACATAAAGCGTGTCAAAATAGTGTAAAAGAAGACATTGTGTATTTTGTCCTTTGTCCTAAACAGGGTCCTAAAATATAGGGTGTTGTCCTAGACAGGGTAGGTATTTTAGATTTTTTTGTCCTAAACAGGGTCAGGCTTTCAAACCCTCAGCGGCACCCCTATACCCAAACATGGGTCAAATAACCCCCCCCCCCACCCCTGGGGTAATAACACTGTGTAGAAACTTAGAACATCAATAAAAACTAGCAGCTACAAACACTGATTGCTAAATATTTAATCTAGTAATAACACTGTGTAGAACATTAGAACATCAATAAAAACTACCAGCTACAAACACTGATTGCTAAATATTTAATCTAGTAATAACAGTGTAGAAAATTAGAACATCAATAAATACTAGCAGCTACAAACACTGATTACTAAATATTTAATCTAGTAATAACACTGTGTAGAAACTTAGAACATCAATATAAACTAGCAGCTACAAACACTGATTACTAAATATTTAATCTAGTAATAACACTGTGTAGAAACTTAGAACATCAATAAAAACTAGCAGCTACAAACACTGATTGCTAAATATTTAATCTAGTAATAACACTGTGTAGAAACTTAGAACATCAATATAAACTAGCAGCTACAAACACTGATTACTAAATATTTAATCTAGTAATAACACTGTGTAGAAACTTAGAACATCAATAAAAACTAGCAGCTACAAACACTGATTGCTAAATATTTAATCTAGTAATAACACTGTGTAGAAACTTAGAACATCAATAAGAACTAGCTAGCAGCTACAAACACTGATTGCTAAATATTTAATCTAGTAATAACACTGTGTAGAAACTTAGAACATCAATAAAAACTAGCAGCTACAAAAATAAACATTTTTTTTGTATGAGGTTATTATTATTAAGAATTCCTAACAAATTTGGTAAATTCAAACATATGCAGTTCCTTTTATACCATTTGTATTCAATATGATGGAACCATTTTGTAGACTCCCTTGAGCAGCTTTTGATGAACTGATTACTTGTGATTAGTGTGGATGCGAGGGACTAAGATGTGAGGAACTAACTCACACTGTTTGGGAGTCCTGTGGGATTTCAGGAGAGGAGGACTGGAAAAGAAATGGGGATCATCCCTAGTCTCTCTCATATTCTTCTACATAGGAACCCCAAAACATAAATGAATCCTAAATGAAGTTGCTTGCTGTGCAGGCTACTTTAATCCTTTGAGGACTTGAAATTTCCTCTTCTGATCTTCACAGATTGTTATCCTTATTTAAACAACAAAACACCTCCACCATACGTAGTACAAATAATCTGACCATCATGTAATGCTGCTATATACCAAGGACTGCTACTTAGTTTATTTGTCTTTCCTACAAAACGACCATCCAAAGTAAACTTATGAACCGAGTTAGAACCATGATAACACACCAGTAGATTGTGGTTATTATCAATAGCCAGACCCCAGGGGTTCTGCAACTGACCAGCAGCATTGCCAATGGTGGATATTCTAGTTGGTGATTTGTCTTTCATCTCAATCACATGAATCACTTTGTTACTATAATCACTCACGTAAAACAGTCCATTGTGTGTAACTATACACTGTGGACTAAAACTGTTGTGACTTGGTACAGTAAATTGATATTGGTAGTCACCGTCCTTCGTGAACACTTGAACACGATGATTATTAGTGTCACAAACAATGATGTTACAGTCGTCATCAACGTTTACTCCACGTGGGTGTTTAAACTGTTGATTCCCGTTACCGTGACAACCAAAGGTTTTCACTAGTTTCCCTGTTGTAGTGTTCACTATACATATTCTATGATTCCATTGATCACATATCACTACATCTGTTTCGTTGAGAAATGCTAAACCATGAGGACAATTCAACTGTCGCTGTCCACTGCCTTTACTACCGTACGTCAGTAGCAAATCTCCCTCTCTGTTGAATACTCTAACACAGTGAGATGTAAAATCTGCTACAGCAATCCTACTGTTGGTCTTATTCACTGCAATACCACTGAAGTATCTAGATCCAGTATTCAAGGCATTTTTTAACTTAGAATCTCCTGCTATTTCCTCCATGTGTTGTGGCTTGACATCCATCACTAGTGGACTGTTAGATACAGCATTGCCGTTCACTTTAACCTGTGCTGTCAATTGACCAGGTACTCGAGGCATGAATTCCACTTCTATTTTACCACCACTTCTCATTTGTTTGTCTTTGACTTGTACATCGTCTTCAGGGCTGATCTGTATGTCCACATTGTCATCCGTCAGCTCATCAATCACTTCTCCAGTTGATGTTTTCATCACCACAGTCAGCTTTGCTTTCTTCGTGGCCTCGAGATGAGAGTCAACTTGAACTGTGCTCATCATTGGATCTGGAGACCGGCAATAGAATCGCACTTCTCCAGGTCCAATGTTCACTTGTTGGCTCAGGTCTTCATTGGGGTCGAAGACTATTCCTGAAATGTCTCTTTTAAACGGGTTGTAGGTGAATTGTTTAGAGCAGTCTTGCATGTCGATCATGTCACTTGCTATTCCATTGTCGATGATGTTTTGGATGTATTCCTTGGCTGCTGGGGTGTGTCGTAGTATGCGTACATTACTGTCGGCCTTCGTGATGCTACTCTGGATTTGATTCAGTAGCTGTTGTTCGTGGTCACGCAGAGTTTTCATCAACTTTTGGGTGATTTTCTTGACCTGTTCTATAGCTTTCTCTCCGTCGGTTTTAATTTTGAGAGCGATTTGTTCTTGTTGTTTCTTTTCGTCGCATCTGAGTTTCTCGATTTCTTCCAGGTTTTTAGAGAGACAATGTTTCTGGAAGGCGGTGAACTCCTGCAGTGACATTGTTGTGTGGTTCTTATGGTCGTCTTTCAAGCACAGAAAACACACCAACACATCACATTCTTGACAGAACAGCTCTATACTTTGATGGCAGTGAGTTGTACAAGACCGTTCTCTTCTCAGGATGGCCTCGAGGTCTTCCTTCTGCATGTCCGACAAAGAAGCGACTTTGTGATCTTTAATGAACACTGAATGACTGTCCAAACATTCGTTACACAACGAACGATCGCAGTCCAAACAGTGCCACAATGCTTGTGAATGACTTGTAGAAACAGAGCAGGACTTCTCGCTTTCTACAAAGTCCAACACTTGTAGGATTCTCGTGTGTAGTGGACTTGGCTTTAAGTCTTCCACATCGCTTTGTTCTCGAAACAACGTTTGAGAAGAACATTTAGGACACTTGAAGATGTTCACTTGTCCAATGAGTTCCGCGTTTCTTTTGATGCAAGGTTTGCAGAATATGTGAAAGCATTGCAATACCCTGGGATCAACCAGTGTATCTCTACACAAAGAGCATTGTACGTCGTGATGTGTAAGGAAGGCTTCCATATTTTTGACTGTATTTGCAAAGACGATTTACACGAACCAACTCGTTCCTCAATTTCCGAGAATCGTGACGTACATTAGTAATGCGAAGGGGGGAGGGGTAGTCAAAAACAGAAAACAATTCCTGCAAAGCAAACATTTTGGAAAAGATATCCTAAAAAGGTTCCGAAAAAGTATCCTGCGAGGGATGAAACAACAAGCACTTTAATTGGCCATGAAAAATATAACATGGACTTCTAGGAAGTCATTCCCCATTGCAGTTCCCCTCCCTCCCCTCCCTACACAATTCTAATGGCGCTTCCCTTACTTGAAATATCGATTCCCAGAATTGTGGTGGTGGCGATGGAAGCGTGACAATTGTGGTGTCACGAAACTCAACAGATCCGTTACCAATCTTGGTATTAGTATTGGATGACTATATTACTAACCTTTCTTTATTCATATGCTTGTGTAGACGAGGAATGCAGGTCATAGTTACACAATAATATTGTAGGAGATTATATTTCCGTTGTCGTCTTCTTCTGGGGTCAATTTCAGCTGGTAGAGTTTCGATCAAAGATGAAATATTAATAATCCTAATTTGTAGAATTTGAACTGAAAACTGTATATTGTTACAATTGATTGCATCAGTATTATACACGAAGTTCCGGTATAAAAAGACGCGATGTCCCAGCGGGCCCTACAGGGGTTTATAACAACAATACATTTGTTTTAAAATCAATCTTTATTACTCGGGCCCTTCCGAAGGAAGCCCGAGTTAGAAAATACACTTTCTTTTTTTTTTAATTATTATTATTATTTTTTTCAGGTGAAGGAATGAAGAAAAAATGCGAAGAATGCGATGTATTTGATCCTATCGAGTTTCAAGATTTCTCATCATAGATCTTCAAGCTATTAAGTTCAGGATTGTAGTTGATCATTCCACGATGAAGCTAAGGCGCGTTTGCTTTTGTTATAAATGAAACGATATCTTTCAGAGTGGGCCCACACGAATAGCCGTATGCTTTTGTCTGTGAAATGAGCCTGTTTAAAGCCCGTGTTTTATCGGCTGTTCTATAACGCCTTTCCACGAACTCGAACTCATATCCAAAAATGAATTGAGACAAAGGCGATCGAGCAAGGTCAATGTTCGAAAATCCGTGTTCTTTTCAGTAAGATGACAGTTGTAAAGTGATCCTTATCTGAGTCATACATCTATTACCGGCGACCTAATTTTAGAACCGTTGATTTAAAACCGAATTTCCACGCTCAAAACAGGTCAGTGAACGGCAAAAATACAATCGAAATCAAAACGTCCTTAGATTTTAGGGATCTATTGCAGAAGAAGACGCTCAGTGACAAGGGAGACTATTTCGGTCGGTGACTCATAGATAAAGATCTCCGACTCTTGAAAGTACGCTGTCATACGTATTATTATTATTAATTGTAACAGCGCCATTGAACCTCGTAATTGGCGCTATATAAATCTATTATTATTATTATTAAACGTATTTGAGGTCACTTGAGGTCACATCTTAATCTAACAGAAGCAGCTTTTGATTTTTAATCGATAATTCCTTTCTGATTTCGAGATAAATCGAACAAGATTTTTTAATGTATAGGCAGAGACAGCAGATTGGTCGAGCTTTGTCACATCATACTGAATCAACTGGATGTTTAAAAATACGAAGTTCTAACTCATGATGGATGTTTATTTTATTCCACGTTTGAAAAATTCAGAAGGAAAAGGAATCGTAAAAATCTTACTTCAAAACTACATCAAAGCATTTAAGACGAGCAAGGTGAATGTTCGTAAATCGAGATCGTACATAGCCCTTCATCTGGCAGACATATAGTCTCCCTCGTCACGCAACTGTCAGTCATTGTCAGATCTCTCCTCACGCAACTGACATTGTCCTTGTCATAAGCCCGAGTGTACGCTCATTGAGCGTCTTGTTAATCGAATATTCATGTACACGTTAATGTAGCTGAATACAAAGATAATTACTCGGGCTTCCTGTGGCCCAGGGGTTGTTTTATAATCAATCTTTATTAACCCATTGACTCCTACACCGGCCGAAACCGGCCGTAAACATCGATACTGCTTTGAAAAATTGGCTAACTTTCTGAATTTTCGTAACATCGATCTCATGGCCAGTTATTAGTGACAACTAGATAACTCTTCATATTTTAACCTCAAGTAAACTGACTTACAGGTCCGATTTTGGGGCATTAGTTCAATTTGTTTGCCATAAAAATCAAAAATGCGTGTTTTTGACGCAATTTTACACCTCGAAAATGACCGACATTTGACTTGCATTTTCTTCCAAAATACATCCTTGCGAAACAAAACGCCACTTTCTCAGCAAACTTCCATCTCTCTTCTTGATATAGTCGTGAATTTTGCCCTCTCTTTTCCTTAACTCGCCGAACAATAGCCATTTCCTTAGGACCACTTTCGCTAACACGTGTTTTCCTTCTGCACGCCCGAAAAGGATGCCGGGAAACATCCGGGAATTGTCGATAGAAATCTCCCCCAATCTCCGTTTTTTATAGAGTGTCGAGCCACTCGGTCCTACAGGCAAAATATTGCACCGGTTGCATTCTTTTCAAGTTCAAAGTCGCCAAAAATGCCTTTGTAGGCCCTGGAATCCACCACAGAAAGACCAGAGAGACGATTTCACAGTAATGTACAGCTGTCGAAATGTGTTCGTGAATTCGTATCTTCCTCCTGAGTTCTTCCAGGAGAACGGTCTCTACCACACCAGTCAAGCTTAATGATGCTGTCCTGGGGGCTTCTGTGGTGAATAATGGCTATAAACACTCTAAAAATGCAAACTTGGCCTCTTCGAGTAGTGATTACTACTAGCCCTCGTGGAGATCCATGAGAAGAGAAAGATTACATCAGAACCTGAGCCCGTGGGCTTTCAGAACTGTCAAGATTTCCATGGAAACCCCTTATATGGAATCGAAATTTCCTACGATGTGATTAGGTCCAGAAAATCGTTAAAAAACTCATAATAGCTCAGGAGCGAATGGGTAAATCTACACGTTAATGTAGTGATACAAAGATAATTACTCGGGCTTCCTGTGGCCCAGGGGTTGTTTTATAATCAATCTTTATTAATCGAATATTCATGTCCACGTTAATGTAGTGATACAAAGATAATTACTCGGGCTTCCTGTGGCCCAGGGGTTGTTTTATAATCAATCTTTATTAATCGAATATTCATGTACACGTTAATGTAGTGATACAAAGATAATTACTCGGGCTTCCTGTGGCACGGGGGTTGTTTTATAATCAATCTTTATTAATCGAATATTCATGTACACGTTAATGTAGTGATACAAAGATAATTAGAAAAGTATTCTGTTTCCATCGGCTAAACAACAACAACACTACAAACACTGATTGCTAAATATTTAATCTAGTAATAACACTGTGTAGAAACTTAGAACATCAATAAGAACTAGCAGCTACAAACACTGATTGCTAAATATTTAATCTAGTAATAACACTGTGTAGAAACTTAGAACATCAATAAAAACTAGCAGCTACAAAAATAAACATTTTTTTTGTATGAGGTTATTATTATTAAGAATTCCTAACAAATTTGGTAAATTCAAACATATGCAGTTCCTTTTATACCATTTGTATTCAATATGATGGAACCATTTTGTAGACTCCCTTGAGCAGCTTTTGATGAACTGATTACTTGTGATTAGTGTGGATGCGAGGGACTAAGATGTGAGGAACTAACTCACACTGTTTGGGAGTCCTGTGGGATTTCAGGAGAGGAGGACTGGAAAAGAAATGGGGATCATCCCTAGTCTCTCTCATATTCTTCTACATAGGAACCCCAAAACATAAATGAATCCTAAATGAAGTTGCTTGCTGTGCAGGCTACTTTAATCCTTTGAGGACTTGAAATTTCCTCTTCTGATCTTCACAGATTGTTATCCTTATTTAAACAACAAAACACCTCCACCATACGTAGTACAAATAATCTGACCATCATGTAATGCTGCTATATACCAAGGACTGCTACTTAGTTTATTTGTCTTTCCTACAAAACGACCATCCAAAGTGAACTTATGAGCCGAGTTAGAACCAATATCACCCACCAGTAGATTGTGGTTATTATCAATAGCCAGACCACGTGGGTCCTGCACCTGACCAGCAGCATTGCCAATGGTGGATATTCTAGTTGGTGATTTGTCTTTCATCTCAACCACATGAATCACTTTGTTACTATAATCACTCACGTAAAACAATCCATTGTGTGTAACTATACACTGTGGACTAAAACTGTTGTGACTTGGTACAGTAAATTGATATTGGTAGTCACCGTCCTTCGTGAACACTTGAACACGATGATTATTAGTGTCACAAACAATGATGTTACAGTCGTCATCAACGTGTAC
This sequence comes from Actinostola sp. cb2023, assembly GCA_033675265.1. NCBI lineage: Eukaryota > Metazoa > Cnidaria > Anthozoa > Actiniaria > Actinostolidae > Actinostola > Actinostola sp. cb2023. The sequence continues at coordinate 44,463 of JAUJYZ010001572.1, read as the reverse complement.
TCCAAGTGGGTTTTCAAACTGTTGATTCCCGTTACCATGACAACCAAAGGTTTTCACTAGTTTCCCTGTTGTAGTGTTCACTATACATATTCTATGATTACAACTATCACATATCACTACATCTGTTTCATTGAGAAATGCTAAACCTTCAGTATAATTCAACTGTCGCTGTCCACTGCCTTCACTACCGTACGTCAGTAGCAAATCTCCCTCTCTATTGAATACTCTAACACAGTGAGATCTCCAATCTGCTACAGCAATCCTACTGTTGGTCTTATTCACTGCAATACCACTGAAGTCCATAGATCCAGTATTCAAGGCACTTTTTAACTTAGAATCTCCTGCTATTTCCTCCATGTGTTGTGGCTTGACATCCATCACTAGTGGACTGTTAGATACAGCATTGCCGTTCGCTTTAACCTGTGCTGTCAATTGACCAGGTACTCGAGGCATGAATTCCACTTCTATTTTACCACCACTTCTCATTTGTTTGTCTTTGACTTGTACACCGTCTTCAGGGCTGATCTGTATGTCCACATTGTCATCCGTCAGCTCATCAATCACTTCTCCAGTTGATGTTTTCATCATCACAGTCAGCTTTGCTTTCTTCGTGGCCTCGAGATGAGAGTCAACTTGAACTGTGCTCATCATTGGATCTGGAGACCAACAGAATCGCACTTCTCCAGGTCCAATGTTCACTTGTTGGCTCAGGTCTTCATTGGGGACGAATTTTGAGAGCGATTTCTTGTTGTTGTTTCTTTTCGTCGCATCTGATCTTCTGGATTTCTTCCAGGTTTTTAGAGAGACAATGTTTCTGGAAGGCGGTGAACTCCTGCAGTGACATTGTTGTGTGGTTCTTATGGTCGTCTTTCAAGCACAGAAAACACACCAACACATCACATTCTTGACAGAACCGCTCTATACTTTGATGGCAGTGAGTTGTACAAGAACCTTCTCTTCTCAGGATGGCCTCGAGGTCTTCCTTCTGCATGTTCGACAAAGAAGTGACTTTGTGATCTTTAGTGAACACTGAATGACTGTTCAAACATTCGTTACACAACGAACGATTGCAGTCCAAACAGTGCCACAATGCTTGTGAATGACTTGTAGAAACAGAGCAGGACTTCTCGCTTTCTACAAAGTCCAACACTTGCAGGATTCTCGTGTGTAGTGGACTTGGCTTTAAGTCTTCCACATCGCTTTGTTCTCGAAACAACGTTTGAGAAGAACATTTAGGACACTTGAAAATGTTCACTTGTCCAATGAGTTCCGCGTTTCTTTTGATGCAAGGTTTGCAGAATATGTGAAAGCATTGCAATACCCTGGGATCAACCAGTGTATCTCTACACAAAGAGCATTGTACGTCGTGATGTGCAAGGAAGGCTTCCATGTTTCAGACTATATTTGCAAAGACGATTATCAACTTGTTCCTCAATTTCCGAGAATCGTGACGTACTTAGAAATCCGAAGGGGGGAGGGGTAAACAAAAACAGAAAACAATATTCGTGCAAAGCAAACATTTTGGAAAAGAAGTCCTAAAAAGGTTTCTAAAAAGTATCCTGCGAGGGTTGAAACAACAAGCACTTTAATTGGCCATGAAAAAATATAACATGGACTTCTAGGAAGTCATTCCCCATTGCGGCTCCCCTCCCTCCCCTCCCTACATATTTCTAATGGCGCGTCCCTTACTTGAAATATCGATTCCCAGAATGGGGAGTTTGCAGGTGTGACATTTTAAATTTTAATCCAACAAAAACAAAAATATAATATTTGAAAAGAGCACACCAAAATTAGCAAAAATTGAAATTTTGAAGTAATTTCGATGAATAGAGCGAAAGTTATGAGCGACCGAAGTTGGCTTTTTTCTTAAGAAACGTACGGTGGTGGGCAACACCTGCAAACTCCCCATTGTTTTAAGTGTGGCAGCTCATCCCACTTTGCATGAGATTGTGATACGCCGTCAAATGGACAACGGCTACCCCCGAGATTGGTTGAGTAATGATTTCGCGCGCTGTGATTGGTTGAATAGAATGTGTTCTATTCCGTACCGTAACCGTAATAGCCTGATTTTCAGACGGTCAGCGGTCCTCCGCTACACTCCACTCCCCCTTCCCGTCTGATAAACCTTGTTGGACTCCGTGTTCTTGACGTCACACATCTTTGTTCCACCAAGAGCCAATGATATCGCTTGTAAGAAATGTCAAAGCAAACATAGGGTTTCCTCTGCGATCGGTTCCCGCGAAGCGTGTAATACTTGTATAATGCTAACTTCTACTCCAAAAAAAGCTATCATTTCGAAAGATATTGCACATTCAGGAATTACTTGTTTAATTTGTGGACTCAGCATCAATTCCAGAGAAAGACTATCGATATTTGGACGGTCTGAGTGGGATTTCAAAGGTGCGATATCGAGAATCATCGAAGGAGATCTTCAGCTAACTGAACAGCAATACATTTGCAACAAACGATGTCTAACAAGACTAAAAAAGTATATAAAGATGACTTCTGGCCTGGAAACTTTACAACGTGAATTGAGGGAAGAAATTAATTCCAAGAATAAAGCTGTTGGTTTTCGCATCAAGCGAGGACACGATTTCTCACCTACCGGCAAGCACGAGACTATGTCCACTGTAGAACACAGATCGAAGCCCGCGAAGAAGTCCTTGTTCATGCCAAACTTAAAGAATGAAAATACGAAAGCTGAATCATGTTTACCCGTGATTACTTCAGTTTTAGTTCACCCTATGTGCCATCAAAATGTGACCAAAAACAGTGAAGATTGTTCGGTGTCAGTTCAGATCGACGCGCACACTGATGCTCTTCTCTCGTCAGCGGGTATTATCAAACCAATTCCAACTACGGCTGGTGCAAAATACATACGATCGATTCCTGGAAATGCAGATGCACAAAGAAACCCATACATTCAGGTATGCAACTAATAATAATAATAACAATAATAATAATAACAACTACCAAAAATAATAATTTTCAGGTGGCCCTCATTAAAATAATATATAATAATATACAGCCAAATGCAAAAACTTTGATCCCCTTGGGCATCATGTATCAGACATATATCAGGAATCATATGTAAATAATTTCTTATATATGTTTGATTTATATTTTTTACTAAATATGTCCTATGCAGGACTCAAAAGTGTTTGCTCTTTAAATTGATGTTAATATAACAATATAATAATAAATATGTGAATTTATTTTATATTAATGTGAACTAATAATAGAAGTATTATTTTATTATATTTATAGGTAACTCTCAACTACCCATCATGTGAGAAGACTTACAAAACTGTTCTAAGTGAAGATCTTGAACCTCTGGGAAAGGCCTTAGCAAGGAAATGGTCATATAAAAAGATTGCTGCATCTGTCTTTCGCTCCACCGCACTCAAAGACTGTATAATCCAAAAGACACTTGTCGCTTTGGCAAAGGAGTGCATAGATTTATGTTCAAAAAAGAAACCTTCTCTTTTGAGGAGTAGTGGGCCAGAAGAAATGTTAAACTTCTCTTTGTCCAAACTATGCAAAGAATGGAAAGAACGAGCCCCACTGTTTTACTCCTTTCTCATGACCTGTGCCACAGGAAAAGACAAGAAAATAGATTGGTTCCCTAGTGTTGCTGTTGCTGGATCTGCCCTACTAAAGGAACGCAATATGCACATGAATGCTACACAAGCACTTATATCTGTGATGCTCAGGCAAAGTGGAATTCAGGTCAACTTTTTTTCAATTTGTTATTTATTCATTAGTTGGGATGCATATTCATATAGAAAGATCACTTTAGATGGTTCACACTAAATGATTACAGTTAAATTATATATGCTCTCCCCCTTTTTGAAGCTCTTAATTATGGCCTGATATACAGGTTGGATATAATGTAATATAAATAATTTGTACAACTATAACATAATATAACATACATGCATGTAGCTATAATTATGTTAATGTGTTTATATGCATTAATTATATGCAACACATTCATATGTACATGTCTTATCAAACTCATTAGGAAAACACAATAGAAATCACTACCACTTGGATACACCATATTATATATATTACTTATTTATTACTATTATTTCATTTATTTCAGCAACTCCTTCATCGTCTTAATGTTATGAAGCTGAGTTTGTCCACTCCTTCCTCTTTGAAGAAACTTGACAATTATGGTCTGAATTTCAAAGAAGAGCTTGAAGCATTAAAGAGTCCCAAAAGTGAAACACAGGCAAACAGTGAAGCGCCAGTTCCTACAACTATGGTGAACAATGAACCCAAAGAGAAACATCAAAGTTATGAAGGAAGTTACAAGGTTGTGCTGGACAACATTGATATAAGAATCCTAACAAGGGACATGACTGCTGACAATCAGAACAAGGATATTCACTGGTGCAATCATTCAGCTATTAAAAACAGAGTTTCAAGTGACGATCACAACTCCATGAAGCAAACTGAACTATTGGATTTGGACAATTCAAAGATTCTGCCAGGAGTAACCGATCATCAAAATCTACGTTCAGATTATATCCATCTTGTTTCCCGAATATTGGTAGAGTACCTACCCTGCTTCAACTTTTTAAAATCAGTATGTCCCCTGCACATCCCACATATGTACAACAAAGAAATGGCGCAAAAATCTGAGAAGGTATATAATATATGTTATTTTTTAAAATATATTATAGAATATACAGTCAATGTCATTAATTATGTCATTAACATTGTCCAGTTGAAGAGATTAACACTACAATAAATGTTATGTTCCTAAATAATTATTCATGGCAAAACATCACCTCATGCACACAAAATTGAATATATACACATGACATTAATTTATTGTAGTGTTAATTTCTTTTGAGCTGGACAACATTTATAATGACATTGACTTTACAAATTTGAAAAATGCACAGGTAAAAGTAATATGGGTTCCCTGTGTTAGGGTAATATATGGTACAAAAAGTGTATGCACTAGTTACCATTAGGTTACAACACAAAGTTCCAGTATAAAAGTAGCCTCCCTACAGATAAGACAATATGGCTAGACAATATGATTGTTTGCTAATAAATGATTTTGATAGTTATTATTATTATTGTTATAGTTAATATTTGTATAGCTATGTACATATCCTCCCTGTACATGATTATGCGTTCAACTAAGATTAATAATTGTGTAAAACCATAATCATGATTGACTGACAATATATTTACTATAAATCAATGTCTATTACCGGTATTCAATATCTTATATATTGCTTTACAATAGATCCCATTGGGAGTCATTTTCAAAAGTGAAAATAAATCTGAGGAAATGGTTGAAATATTGAAACAAATCCAAGGATATACTGCAATGTATAATGAAGATAGAGTTTGCACAAGTGTACCCGTGGTTGGTGACCAGCTAACTGTTGAGCGTGGTGTGAATGTATCTGAAGCTCTTCAAAATTCTTTTACAGAAGAGGAAAGACTTGAAGGAGTGCACATGGAAATTGCTGATTGGCATGCTGCTGTAAATTTCTTGAAGGTTTGAAATTAATACTGTTTTAATAAAAATTACAAATACAGCGATTTTCAATAGAGGTTGGAACGGTTCTAATTTTATTGATTAGTTTTTGAGTAACTGTTATAACCTCATGTTGTCTAGCTGGTATTCACGCTTTGTCATATGGGTATATTTCACATGAATTTTGATTGGTTAATTTTCCAAAACTGTCAACCATACAGTCTCGTTTTTGTGCATGACGAGACATTCCCTAACAACTTGAACTAAAAGGTGCTTGACAACATTGATCGATCCAAGCTCAACCGAAAAGTGTAGTAAGTTTGAATAAACTAGAAGACAGTACAAAATAGTAGCTTTCAAGTTGGGAGCTGTAATTTGAAAAGGTATATAGATTTAGTATATTCAAAATAAAATAGGCAATAAAACCTACTTTTTGTTTGCAATTATTCAGGTGATATACAACAGGCATTACAGTACAACTTCAGATGCAGACAAGGGGACCCTTTTTGCCGACAGAAATGTTATAAATAGACGGAATGTGGTTGCAGATGTTACTAGTGCATGGGCTCCATGTAAGGCTTTCATGTTGCTTGAGATTAAAGCAAGAGTCATAGCTACAGCTATGAACATATTAGAGATGTCAACGATGGATGACAAACCAAAAACATTTATTATCACAGAGGGACTACAAGATGCATCTGACCTTATTAAGAGACTGTATTTGCAAAAAATATCAATCAAGATCATTGACACATTCGTTGTGGATGAACATCTTATCACTGACCTAATGGATAACATTCTAGCTACTCAAGAACAAGAGGCAGTTTTAAATGGCCAAGCTCTTACAGCTGAAGGGAGGTTCCCTTGTAGATACATAGGATGCAACAAGTCATTTAAATATGATGGCAAGAGGAGAAGGGACCACGAGATGACCCACAACCCGCCCCCTGAATCTGACAAGCCTGTTTTACAACCAGAGTATCCAAACAAAAAATCAGATAACGATGTTAATGATGATGCATACAATTACAACTGTTCGCTGCTTAATCATGGTCTCTTATTCATGAATTTCATAGATGCAACTGCAGAGGGAGATGGAGCTAGAACTATCCGATGCTGGCAATTTCTTCTGCTTCACTTTAGAAAAGAAAAATCAACTTTTAAGTATGCTCTAGAAGCTCTCTATTTACAATTGCAGATACATTCATTACTCCCTCCAGACCAATGTCACAGCCTTATTTGGAATCGCACTGTTAATAATAAAGGAGGATCTGGTAGAAACGTTGCCCTAGATCTAGATTTAGAGCACGACAACAATTATCTAAAACAGTCAATCAAGACTTTGGGGCCGAACATAACTCCAGAAGCAGTAACAAGAATATGTCATGCACAGAAAGTTACCAAAACTCTTTTAACTCTTTGCCGTACATCCCTATAAATATCCGACACTCAAGTCTGATGAAGCGAAAAATTCGATTGGTCCCGCATTTCAGGGAAAACCCCTGAAAATTGCTGTGGACAAAGCCAGTATCCTAAGCCAATCACTGAGCGAGTTTCATTGAATTTGAATGTATGAGTCGATTCTCACATTTCGTCACAGAAAGGGCTCAATAAAGTTAGTAATTTTACAATTTGGATGAAGTTTTGGACGCTGTTCTCAAGTAATGATAGTGGAGATGACTCAGACAACGTTCCTGGAGGCATTTCAAGCAAAGAAGAGTTGGAATTAGACACACATCTTCAAAATTCTAGCGACTGAAGCGAGGTGAAAATTTCGAACCACGAGGTCAAAATTGTTGACTGCTTGAAAGGCTCTGAATGTTGTATTTATTCGCTTTTTATATCTGAAACCTTGCTTATTGGACCAAGGGAATGTCTGGATATATCTTAGAGAACATATTTGTAGAATAGAATTGTTATCTGAGAGAATTATGGAACCAAATTGAGCTAACATGTAGGGACGCTGAAACATGATATTCGATCGGTATTTAAATTTGGCGTCGTTCTGGAAATACTTCGACTTGATAAATAAAACTATATATTCTATATTATTCAGCCATAATTGCTGTACATGTTCCACAGATACCAAGGTAACTTTTTGTTGTTAACTTTTTATTATTCTACACACTATGTTGCATCCAGTTGAGTTCTTATGCAAATTTAGTAGCCATTTTTAGAACATTTATGCAAATTTTGCTAATTTATGCAAAATTATTATGGTATATTTCAGAAAGTTACATAAAATGTTGAAAGATTATTTACTGCCCTTTCATATGAGATATAGCTTTTCATATAATTGTGAATAACTGTTGAGAAAAATAATAATAAAGAAATGTTGTCAATTTTCACCCTTTTGGGCAAGTACGGTAAAGAGTTAAGCAACTTTGACGATCAGTGCCTTATCAAGAAGAAATCAGGCAAACATGTAGCAGCTGACTACAGTAAAGATTTAAAATCAGTTGTAAACATTCTTATGGAGGAGTCCATTTTTACTTATACACCAGGAAGGCACTACACAAATTTTCACAATATCATACGGGATCCTCTCTCAAGGCTAGACATTTCCAAATTGTATCAATGGATCAATAAACACAAAAAATATATTTATCTTGGAAGAAAGGCTCGCTAAGAAAAGATATCAGTTCATATGATATACTGTATACATGTACACAAAAATGTAAGTTTTTGAATGTTCTGTTTTATTCCATGTGTTTAAAATTATGTTTACTGCAGCTGCACAATCAATGAAATTAAAGTACAGTAAGGCCTTGGCTTAGTGACAAGGAAATTTACTAATTGCCAAAATTATGGAAGTTCTATCTTAAACTATATACATGAGATTATATACATTTCAAAAATACTTGTATAAGCACATGTACTAGATACCTGAATATACATGTAACTTAATAATACAATTAATAATTCAATGGATGAATTTCAAATAAAATTCATTACCTTGTAAATGGAAGATTTGCATTTTAATCAATTTGAACATTAGTAAGTATGTCACACACAACTTCAGGAGCAGTGCATGTTAAACCACTATTATCCAAATCAGGTTCAAGAACAGATGTGTCTAGAAGGCTCATATCTTCTGGGAAAATGCTGCTGTAAGACAATTCATCCCAGTTAACCATTAATTCCTCATCTTGAATATTACCACTCCAACCATCATCGTCATCATCCAATTCTGTATCACTGTCATCCCAGCTGCTGTAGTTAGTGACTTGACTATCATCTATATCTCCAAATACTTCTGAAAAAATGTTAAGTATTTGCTGTGCAATCTTTTTCCTCCAAATCTCCACAAAATTGTTAACATCTGACAAACTAAATATCTTGTTGGCGTTGTCAAGAATCTGATTAATTTGTGTGTCAGAAAAACCCACAAGCAGTTCTGGAATGGACATGACTGGTAATTTTCCATGAGGTACTTGTTTCAGCAACTTTACGACAATACTCTTTCTAAACATTATAAGCCTTTCTTTCAATACTTGTAACTCGTCTTGTGTGACTGGACGAGTTAGACCATAATAAGTAGATGATATTGAAGTAGTCGGGGAAAAGAAATCAGCATCATCACAACAAAGATCACAGCATAACTCATTTGAAGAAGTACTGCCAGAACTGGATGATTCTTGGAAAAAGTCCATTAAATACTTTCTTCTGCAATCAAATTTTCCTCTCACATACTCCCTCATATCCTTGTCAACATGCATTAACATAATTGATTGGTAGAGCAATATCGCTTTACTTGGTTGTCCATCTCTCCCAGCTCTGCCACTCTCTTGGATGTAAGCCTCGACAGATTTAGAGGGCCCAAAGTGGATAATGGTGTTTACTGCTTTGCAGTTAACTCCCATGCCAAATGCAATTGTACAAATGAGGACTTTAATGTACCCATTTACATTTCCCATTTCTTGGAGGACAATTTCCTTCATTGACTTAGGTGACAGGGAATGTAACATCTCCACAAGCCTTTCCTTGGGTCTGTTTCATCACAAAGAAAATCACGTCCAAGCTCTTGAACAAAAAGGGAATACAGAGTGGAACACTGTTTCACAGTCTGACAGTATATTATGACTCTTCCTGTAGCATTGCTTTCCTTTTCTTTCAACTTTCTAATGAGCCACTGAAAGTGATCCAATAAGGACAACTTTTTATCCATGTATCTCACAGCAAAGGCAATGTTACTTTTATTTGGGCTTTGTGTAATCTCCTTGAATTGTTGAAGTCGAAGGACGTTTATGATGGCTTTCTTTGTCTTCTGTGTTGCAGTTGCAGTTATTGCCATAAAGGCAACATCTTTAGAGACGAGGGAACGCAACTCACTTAGCTTATAAAACCACCTCCTGAAAGCAACTGCTGTTTGACTAGTTAATGTTCCCCTGTTACAATTAGATAACGTAAAGTGAGAACTTAGAAATGATAAATATCTAACTTAACTATATACATGTAGGTGTAGTGAAACTCAGTGGCCTTGCATTAAAACAAATCAACATCACAGTATTGTCAGTAAATAATAATACTTGGTATCGCACTAATAAAAAAATATTTTGACTTTTACTATTCTTTATTAGTCGGGTTTCCTGTGGAAGGCCCAACTCTAAAAATGCAGACCGTTCATCTTCTTTGACCTCAAATCGCCAACTGGGTTCTACAGCACATGTGCCCTGTGCCAGCCACAAAGATAATCACCGAAGGCTCTAACAACATGGTTTATCGATTGTAAATATCAACACGAGACAAGGTTATGTCATCTTGTTTTCAAAATAACCAAAATAATTCATAGAGATATGGATTTATCAATCCAGTACTAGTACTGCAAAGGTTTAGAGATCTTTAGAACTTAGAACGAAGTGATTGATACACACAGTGAAGTATATAAGCTTAAGTAAGCTTATATATACGCTATTTGTATGGATATATTTGTGGTAAATAAACTATGTCACTGTCATTCATGATTCGCTGAGTTTGTGAAATCGCAGTAAATTGAAAGGAAAGCATGTTCTACCGAGTCGACTACAAGAGGGACTACAAGACTACTATATTCAGCTTAGTTCAAATAGGCTACATATCAGTATAGTTAGAAGCCCGACTTCACGCTAGTAGAGCGTCTAGTTAAATAAGGAATGCTTACAAACTTATAAATTTACCATGTAAGTGAAGGTAAAATTTACGGAAACTTACCAATGGCTTATACAATGAGCTTCATCCACATTGATTCCAATAAGATTTTCTTTGTAAAAACTGTTGTTTAGCATATTTCGCCATCTTGGATTTCCAAGCAGTGATTCTGGAGATGTGAAGACAATGTTGAATTCACCCCGCTCAATTTTGTCGTTTTCTTCTTTATTGTCTCCTATGGAAGCAGCCTTCAACCCAATGCCTCGCAAATAACTCTTTTGGTCTTCCATTAGGCTTAGCAGAGGAGAAATCACCACTACTATCGGTGTCAATGAGTATCCCGCGTGGCCAAATTTTGCTAGTTCGGCGTGAACATAAGGGGCCATTTGGAATACCAGAGATTTCCCATACCCTGTAGGCAGGTTCAGAAATACGTCTCGTCTATTCACAAATTCGATAAGAGCGTCTTTTTGTTCAGGGAATAGCCCCGAAATCCCGAAGGCTTCGCACACGTTTCTAATACAACATTCAACACCAGCCGCCATCTTGAAAAACACTTTCAAATTCTTTGAATACCTGAGTTTGTGAAAAGTAAAAGCCTCGCTCTGATTGGTTGAAAATCAGACAAAGAAGAACACGGAGTCCAACAAGGTTTATCAGACGGGAAGGGGGAGTGGAGTGTAGCGGAGGACCGCTGACCGTCTGAAAATCAGGCTATAACCGTAACTCCGTACCGTAGGTTTCCCACTCATACGAAAACGACTCTATACACATTGCTGCGGGCGCGTCCCGCAGGATGCACACAGGGATCCCAACATAGAACATTACTCAACACAGGGAATATTAAAATATTTGCGGTACGCAGTTTAGCAGATATTTGTTTTCTGCACGGTACTATAAGAATTTCTGTATTGTCCCTAAGGAGTTGTTTCTCAACTCCTTAGCGAAGTGATTAGCATACGGTTATATATATTGTGTAATCGGTGTAATGTTCTTCCTTCGGGTCTTTGACGACGAACGAGTACCACACGCACTTATGGATAAACCAGAAACTTCAGCTCCAACAATTTCGGAAGGTGCCATACAGGCGGCGGTTGTTCGTTCCTTTGGTCAGCTTTCCAAAGTCCTCGACGACAAGTTAGAGCTCTTTGCTACTCGTTTCGCTAAGGAAAGCAGCTCTGCCGTTAAGAAAGCGGTAAATAAATCGAAGCAAGAAAACTTTACCTGCAAACGTAAAGGCAACCAACAGCAATTTGAGCACTGCCAACAAGTCCTTGAAAAGTTCGACGATGCACTTGAGTCGTTGGGAAGTCGTTCTTTCAACAATTTAAAGCGTTCATTGGAAGAAGGATCACAGCTCGTGGCGAAAAGAATTAAAGCCATTAAACTTGCCGACAAAAGCGAGTATGGTTGGCTTACGGTAAATGAGTATCTTTCCGACGAGCTTGCTTCGGACACGGATGACGAGAAGAGGATTTATCGTTCGGAGAAGAGGGCCGAGAAGAAGGCAAAGGACAAGCAGCAACAGAAGCTCATGACCAGACGCCCCACCTACCAAACTACCGCATCTGCATCGTCTTATGTTAGCAGTGAAAGACCAACTAAGCGACTTGGTCCCTGTTTCAAGATAAGTATTGAGTTTGTTTCTTGATATTTCCTACTCTTGAGGACATTCTTTGTTTTACCTTCGGTTTCATATGGTGTCGTTCGACTGACCCATATGCAATTTACTCCATGAAATTGGTCTTTGTGTTTCCTTAGTGTTTTTATGTGTAAGTAATTCTGTATAGTGCAGAACAGTAAAATCCGCTCACAACATTCTCTCGTGTACAGAAAAATACAACGCATCGTATAATTACTCTGTTTGTGAATTCATGATCAGCGGTAATTACTCGTGCCCAGGCCGTAGGCCGCACGAGTTATAAAACCCAACGCGTATTTTTTTTTTGGGGGGGGCGTCAGTTGCACAATATCCGGTCACATGCTATCGAGACCAAATATCCGGTCACATGCTATCGAGACCAAATATACCGAGGCTCACCGAGGCCATCTCCACCAAAGGTAAATGTATTGGAACCATTTATATACAAACATTTATCTTTCTCGCAATCGATGTGGGACTTTGTCAAATCCAAAACACTACGCATGACCACTAATTCCATAGACAATCGTCACTAAAAATAAAGTCAAAATCAAATCAGATGATATTGTCAAAGCTGGTGTCTGTCTAGCTATCGGCGTCTAGCGAAAGCATGGGGTCTTGTACTACTGAATTGTCTCGCACATTTGCAATGTGTTATATAGGAGTCGTGATTCCCGATCTAAAAAGCGGCTAAATTAAATGTGTTGGCCAAATGAAGGATAAAAAGACGAGATATAAAGCAACAAGTCAGAGCCCAGGCATCCACCACGGCTTAGAAATTGCACACAAATCCTAACTTCGGCGTTCATCGATCCAGACCTGCCAACTCTCCCGGATTATCCGGGAGTCTCCAGATTTTCGAAATTGCGTTATACAACGTAACGATCGTGTTGCAATACAGGAATACGATGCGAAATTTTTTTTTCACGGGAGTGGGGGGGAGGGGGGGGGGGGGGGGAGAGGTTCGAAAATTTCCAGAGCTGTCCGCCATTTTGTTTTCGGCATGAAAGCACGCTACTTCAGCCTACTTGTCCATTCTCCAGATTTGAGATTTGAGGTTCCAGGGGGTTGGTAGGTATGTCGATCGCTGTTCAGCGCTCGTCAACAAATCAAAATTCACACAGGGGACTTCAACAACTATTATTCTTTATTTCTAGTATTTCTTAGGGAACGATGTAGAAAAATAATGCTTTTGAGAAACAAACATTTAACTCATACTCAAAACTATAAAATGACAGGTTGAACCAAGCTTTTCGAATCGCTCAAAACCACTCAAAAACACAATTTCTTGCTCAGATTTCTACACCAACGTGTTCTTTAATTTTCAGACTACTGTTGTGAATACATTTTTGAGAATCTCATACCCTTTGAAGGCTTTATCAGAGTTCATTCCTGATCCAACCGAACCGGCGAAAATCCAAAGACGTCACGATCCACTGATTTCTACGTTTGGGCTACCTGTGACCACAGGAAGTCCAATTATACAACTGACACACACGAACATTCAGTGAAAATCCTTATCGTCCAAGAAGACAAGCACACGAATAGCTGGACGTCTATGTGTTCTACTAGAAAGGAAACCACAAGCTTATATTTATGGTATTTTATATTTCGAAGTCTAACTGAAAAATCGACCGACAACAACTATCAATCATTGAACTTTACTCGTTGAATACATTTTTATATACCAAGATAATGGTCTCTTGATTTTACTTTTAAAATGTTGAAATATTTTCACTCTAAGAGCGAAATATAAAACATACCGCATTGATCACGAAAGATAACTGCGACATGTGCTGGTTCCAGGTAGAAAAGGGAAGCAGTTTCAAGCAAAAATCAAACTCGTATACAAACTTTGGGCTCTTTCTTAGTATATCACTGTCCTGAAAAACCTTTGTTATTCAAATCAAGAACTCTTTGTAGAACGAGGCATACAACAATATGAACTATTGTTATTCAAATTTTCAGGAATTCAGGACGGTGATATACTGAGAAAGCCCCCACACTGACACTTCCACAGAGATCCCAATTCTACTCTGATCCTTAGCATGTACTGCTGGTTCAATCCGGCACCAGGGCACGAGTGAACCCTGCTAACAGGGTCTAGTTTACAATTAAAACTCAACTTTCTTCTCTAACGTTAACTACGGTACGTACTAAATAACAGGAATTAAACAGTAGAAAGCAATAGAAATATCAGTATTTAGTACACGGTTATGCCTGGGTTAGGTGATATCCGATAAATTAATATTTCTCGACTGTCATTTCACTACTGTTATGTTTATATCTAGATACATTCAGTAGCTTTAGTGAAGCAACATCAGTCTCAATTTGACTCAACTTATTCGTTACGGTAAAGTGATCTGCGACACTCGATCGACTGTAAAATGTTTTGGAACTGCTATAGAGTGCAGACACGTAGATGGATCGCAAATCCGTGAACATTTATTTTCGAACGAAGATCATCGAGTTTGAAATCGAGTTAGTTCGAGGACCTTCGAGTTACTTGTAATATTACGCCGCCAGTTGAGTTACAGTGCGACCCTTGTATCCTGCATGATCGAGGAGTTTATTCATTGCGGGTAGCGGGCTAGCCTGCGAATACAGCCGCTTTTTTACGCTCGCCACAGGGGTCTCCCGAAAGAAGCGTCTTCGGAGTGAGGCCCACATTCCTGTACTGTGACGTCATTTTGGACCCGAACTGATTGGTGGTAATCGCATTATTTGCATAAATTAAACTCAACGACCTGAACAAAATATTACAATGTCGAGCCGCGGACGATTGTATCGGACTTATCATACGCACAGATGAATAAAATCATGTTCTACAATAATTTTGATTGCCGAATCAACAAACTCAGGCCGTTTGGAATTAGTGTTCACAACATGAGCGGCTGTGTTGTATCAGATTTACAACACGAGCTGTCATGACCTCAGAGGTCACAGTACAGGAATGTGGGCCTCACTCCGCTGACGCTTCTTTCGGGAGACCCCTGTGGCGAGCGTAAAAAAGCGGCTGTATTCGCTGGCTAGTAGCGGACATGTGTGTATGTGTTTGTATTTGTATGGCTTTCTGCTCTGTTTGGGAACGGTTTCTTCGAAGACGAAGTCGACGGCCTAAAGATTTTCTTGACATGTCTTTGCTTTTACATGTAAAAAGTTCAAAAGTGTATCGTTGTTTAAAAAATTATTCTGTTGTTGTATCGTTCGCGTGGTTATGAGTGTCACGTACTGATGCGCTTCGACTGACGTCACAATCCAACCAATTACTGTTGACATATCGTTTCCTGTAGCAAAATAGTCACGATTTTGGTTATCTTCATTTTGTCTGCTTAATTCTTTAGAATTTGTATTTCTTTTCTAAGAAAGTCATATGAAAAGGGAAGCTTATTCAAAATGTTTAAAAATCCGATTTTGACATTTTTGGCTAAAAAAAACATATCCTCTGCATCACCGTAGTTTCAAATTGACTCGGTTTCTTTTTACTCGTGCCCCCATGCCG
The DNA here is from genome assembly GCA_033675265.1 of Actinostola sp. cb2023. Lineage (NCBI taxonomy): Eukaryota > Metazoa > Cnidaria > Anthozoa > Actiniaria > Actinostolidae > Actinostola > Actinostola sp. cb2023. Next base: position 28,683 of record JAUJYZ010001572.1, on the reverse strand, counting down.
AAGGCCGGGCAGGAGTCTTAAATTGCAGACCGTCTTTTTTTGTTTGTTTGTTAGTGGTTGTTATAAAATGGAAGATGGAGACATGAAATCTGACCACAAGAGAGATTACAAATCACAAACCAATCAGGAGGCACCGGAGGTCAAGCAGGGGCAAGTTCAGTTGTCAGTTGTCAGAATCAATCACGCAATGATATCTAGCTGACTACATGTAGTTTCCCAAATCTGAGTATGTTTTCTCGATGTTGGTCGTTTATACAAATTCTGAGCTGGCCCGGCGGTATTATGTTGTCGAGTGCGGGGCGATTCCAAATTCTGTATGTTCTACCGAGTCACCCAACAAGTAACCAAACACTGATTTTATCCGACTATAATCATTATCTCAGATCTAAACATTGAGAAATGTTTTTAGTCGTGAATACAGCTATGATGACTAAGCACAATCTGCAATCGAGTATGACTGTGCAGGGGCGGATCCAGGGGGAGGGTTCTGGGGGTTGCAACCCCCCCTATGGATATTTTTTTAATACCGCTTGTATAGATATGTCTGTCCGTAGTAGGTCTCTCTTGCACTTTCAGCTCTCTCCCTCGTAAGAATAATATAATTCATTCATACTGTTTACACGACCGTTTGACTTCGAGGCCGGTTTGACTGATAACAGAAAGAACCTGCCGTTTTTAGCGTCAAAAACGTATGTGAAGCCTTCATACTTGTAAGCTCACCCAAGAAGACTCTTCCAAGCATATTTGTTGGATGTCCAATAAACTCAAAATTTTACTGAAAATTGAGTTTTGTTGTGTTAATAAAACAACTCCAGATCTCTAAAAATTGCATTTTAGAGCTTGTAGATTTCAAAATTTTCTGGGGGGGCATGCCCCCACACCCCCTAATAGTTCGCGGCTTTGCCGCTCACACAACACAACGCCCGCAACACAACCCCCTGTTTGACAAAAACCTGGATCCGCCCCTGCTGTGAACGAGACTGATAAACACTAAAGCAACTCTTGCTAGACAGGTTTTACACATCTCGTAATTGGAGGGATGGAATATTCCCGGCCTATCTAATCAACGAGCTAATTCTGAATGGCTTGAGTTTCCTTGCCAGGATTGTCCTTTTCCAGAAATACCTTTATAAAGTGGTTCAAAGAAAATTGTCTGGGGTGAGAATGAAAACATGCCAGTGTCTCGGTCAGTTCAGTTCGTTCCTGATCTCTTCGTTCTTCACAGCTCAGTCGCTCATCGAATGGAAGGTGGAGGCCCATATAAAGTATACTTCTTTCATGCTACAATGCATGCTTCCCAGTGCTCAATCGCACCTGCAGGGCACGAGTGAACGCTTATTAAAGCGTCTAGTTTGATTTGAATTGCTCACTAGAGTGATTCCAATAAACCTGGGCACTAATACACATATACATACATACATACTTTATTTAGTACCCATATCACTAAACATAAATATTACATATTTACAATCTGCTATTTATAGTTAATGAAATACAATTTACATCATCTGATATTTACAGTGTTTACAATAATATAAAATTAAGGAAGGGCTGTTACATTGCCATAGATAATTAGTTTTCTGTATTTATTAGGCACGGTATGTTACAAGGGGGCGAGGGTATCTTGTAGGATTCTTTTTTTCGCGAGTAATATATAAACAATATATAGGGGTCTTTTGGGCATTTTGCTTGCAAATTAAAACGCAAGGAATTGTGGTTAACGGCAAGATCAGAGGTGCATGGCAGGCTGGTTAATGTGCAAAGTGAAATAACTGAATGCGTATAGAGACCACAATGCAAAGCGTCGCTAAATACATGTGCCGATCTTTCCCTCCAGAAGAAATAATAAGAATAAGCAAGAACGTTTAATATAGAATTCTATCACAATTACTTAAATATCATTTGGGCTTTTGTAAAGAAATCCGCTAATTATTCTCAAAACTATTTTAACCAATCACAGTTAGCTGTTCCCACGCCAGAAATCGGCTCATGCGTTCCTATCAAATTACCGGTATTCGATCTTGTTTATGAAGCTTGCATTAAATGAAACGGAACTTGTAAATTTCACTGAAACGGTCTTGATTCAACTTACTAAGCTTATACGGCCTCATGTTTGAACTGGTCAACTTAAAGAAGCTTATACCGGATTATATTCGTTCATCGGACTCATTAAGACTGAAGAAGACTCATCTTTTTAGAGAACATTTTCTTTAATAGTCGTCCGCTTACTTGCTTGTTTCTAGACTGTATTGATTGTAAATAGGATTTTTAGGTTTATTTAGTTAGTACATATTTGTAAGAGCATCGAGACCTTGTGGGATGCTCCCAATATCTATTATTATTATATTATTATATACTGCACGCGAAATCTATCAAAAATCCATCAAAGACCGACGATCAAAATTCAAAAGCTATTTTGAATCGATCGCCATTTTGTATTACTGTTCGTTCTCGATCTTACTCGTGTATTTTATCTCAGATTTTGGATGCAATTCACCGATTGGCCCCTAGAACTCACGTGGTGTACTTCATGTTACTGTCACCAAAATGTTCGTACATTTTCCGTGAATTGCCGTACAAACACACTAACTTTTGTACAGTTTATCGACTCGATTTAGTTTTTCGATTCTCTCAATATTAGCAAAACTATTTTAACTAAGGCTGATAAACGAGATTTTGCTAATATTTAGAGGATCGCACATCTAAATCGAGTCGATAAACTGTACAAAAGTTAGTGCGTTTGTACGGTAATTCACAGACAATATACGAACATTTTGGTGACAGTAACATGAAGTACACCACGTGAGCTCTAGGGGCCAATCGGTGAATTGGGCTACCTGTGTTCGAAAACGAAGATGCCTTGTTTGAAGACTGTTTAACCCCAAAAAAACTATTTAAATAGACGTATCATTTACAGAAGTTGACGGAAACAATTATTTCTGGAATACAGAATTGTTGCCCATCTGTGATGGAATGCATTCAGTACTTTTGCATTATGTCCACATTTCCGCATAACATTTTGTGTGGCAGCATTCACTGCCATAAAGGTAGATTAGTATTATAAAATAATTATTAGAAGATGGCATCAAAACAAAATGCACTCGTTTGTTGATTTCCGACCCACAATTCTTTGCGCACGATATTCAAAACCCTGTCCGGCTGCCGGACATCTAGACACAGCGAACAAAGAAATATAACAAAGGGCTTCCTAACCATTCCCTCTACTAACTATGATCAAATAAAAACACTGTGAGATGAAAGATTACAAAGTACGTACTACCTAGCAGCTTAGATGTAGTCAATGATGAACTAAAACTGAAGGAGAAAATCCACCTCAAACAACTTGTGAATCGGCATTTAGTCGAAGAGACGGAGTCGAGCCCGTAAACAAATGAATCACATCATTCCGAATAAATAAGTACTGCTTTAAATTCTTGAATTCTTGAATTCTTTTGATTTCATGTTTTGATAATAATTTACTAACTTTGCACAATGTGAGCTTGATTTGTGTCCCACAGGATATTGATTTTATAAACCTTTCAAGAGCTTTTTAGTATAGACTTCCAAGAGTTATTTGGTGGCAACTCGTTTATATTGTTGATTTTATCGCAGTTGAGTTTGTGAAATCGATACGGCGAGTTACCCAACTTAGCGTGCTAAGAAAACACGAAATTCTGTTCTTTTGAACGTTCTTTGTAAAATATAAATGCATCACAGATGTTCATTAACCATTGAACTTTATGACAACAATTTTGTATCTTCAACCTACAAACCGACATTACATTGAACTTTAGTTCTTGACTATATTTACGCTTTCCTGCTCGAGTATCGTCAATATAGAAGAGAAAATCTACTTCATATGAATATCGAAGTCAATCTAATTACGCATGCATGTTTTACCGAGTCACGCAACGAGTGACGAAAAGTCACGTTGCGATGTCTACTGTCCAAGGTTTTAGCACTTCTCTGAAATAGTTCCTTAGTAATGTAGTTCTTTGGCTAAAATCTAAGTATTTATAAATTTTAATACTCATTGATCAATCATCGATTTCTGTGGCACTCTAAACTTGCCATTTATACCAATGAAGTTTTAACTGCTGAGCATTTTAATAGTTCTCGAAAATACAGTAGCCCAAGTCTATATCGGCTAGTTATATCACTTTTGACCATGCAAGGATATCAATCCATTATCTTTATAGGTACTTGTAGTTTGCTGGTCACTACCAAGGTAGATAAACCAAACCTATTATGAAGCTGATTTGTGCGGGTCTTCCGAAAACTGGTACCACTTCCCTGGCAGCCGCGTTGACAGAGCTTGGGTACAGTGTACACGACTACGTAGATCATTATGGCTATCATACTGACGAGTACATAAAGGCACTTGAAGGTGAAATGCCAGATTTTACAACAATGTATGCTGACATAGATGCCGTTCTAGACTCTCCTCCCTGTTTTGTCTGGGACGAAATTCTGCGCTGTTTCCCCGACGCCAAAGTTATCATCCAAGAACGCGACAATGTAGACGTTTGGTTGAGAAGTTTCTTGAAAACTGATGAACTAATGAAGACGACACAGAAACAGTGGTGGGTGGTCTTAGGATTCACAGTGACACCATCAGGACGAAAGTGGAAACGACTCATTGACCTTGAAATACTTTGGCATAGAAATTGCGACCCCGAGCTTTTACCTGAGCTATACGCTGAACACAACTCGCGGGTCAAGGCTTTGGTCCCGCGGGACAAGCTCTTGGTGTACAACATTAAACAAGGTTGGGAACCACTGTGCGAGTTTCTTGGTGTTCAGGTGCCGGATAAACCTTTTCCTCGTTTGAATGTGAATAGCAGTTCTATCCCTGACGAAACCAACCAGTCGATTTCTGGACGGAGAATGTTCAACGAGTTGGTGTTTGTCCTGGCTGTCATTACTGTGATTTTGGCGGTAGTGATTTGGAACATTCTGCGTTGATTAACCGCCAGACTGTAGTTTGGGTTTAGTGACTAGGGATACTGATTGTATTTTATAATATAAGGTCAGGCATAGCAACCGGAAACCCTGCTTTTTTGGGAACTTTTCTTGGCTGCGGCTCGTTAATATGTGTCCTTGAGTATTTATAATTAAACTCACGACCAGCGATGTAGCAACATCTATTGACAGAAAGCTATATGTACAGAAGTCATGCAAACAATCGAACCAGTCGAGTTATTTTCAGTAACTCACGATGGATGTTTATTTTATTCCACGTTTGAAAAAATTCGTGTTCTTTTCAGTAAGATGACAGTTGTAAAGTGATCCTTATCTGAGTCATACATCTATTAGGCGACCTAATTTTAGAACCGTTGATTTAAAACCGAATTTCCACGCTCAAAACAGGTCAGTGAACGGCAAAAATACAATCGAAATCAAAACGTCCTTAGATTTTAGGGATCTATTACAGAAGAAGACGCTCAATGACGAGGGAGGATTGTGTCTGACTCATAGATAAAGATCTCCGCGGACTCTTGTTATAATTAAACTCACGACCAACGCCGGTCATGTATAACTCCATCTATTGACAGAAAGCTATATGTACAGAAGTCATGCAAACAGTCGAGCCAGTCGAGTTATTTTCAGTAACTCATGATGGATGTTTATTTTATTCCACGTTTGAAAAATTCAGAAGGAAAAGGAATCGTAAAAATCGTACTTCAAAACTACATCAAAGCATTTAAGGAAAGCAAGGTCAATAGTTCGTAAATCGAGATCGTATAGCCCTTCATCTGGCAGACATATAGTCTCCCTCGTCACGCAACTGTCAGTCATTGTCAGGTCTCTCCTCACGCAACTGACATTGTCCTTTTCATAAGCCCGAGTGTACGCTCATTGAGCGTCTTGTTCAACTTACTCCACAGGTAGCCCAAGCTATTAATGAGAGGCTTGTATCGAGCTATATATAAGAGTTTGTATGGGACCTTAGGCTCTGGTCGATAATTCCGTAAATAATAGGGCAAATAAACTCTAACCTTCCAGTAGTGTTGTTTGTGTCCTTATTGATCTCTGGTAGCGATTTCAGGGAAATCCCGCGATTTTTCGCCGAGCTCTCCCCCTACTACTAATAAGAAGGAAAGGTAGGACACTCAGCAATGGCCGATCGGCTGATCCATCTCGAAAATCAATTTTTTTCTCCTACTAAACCACGTCCCCTTGCTTCGATACTCTGCAGCACGAATGGCAGATAGATTACCTCGAGGTTTGTCAAAAAAAGTCCGATAAAACTTCTCCTGCGGAGGCAGCAATCCAGCGAGATCATCGAATAAACGGCCATTTCGAGACGCCAAAACCCGTGGCAAGGAAAAGCTGTGCAGACGTCCGATCCGGAAGCCGTTGAGGCGCGGTTGGCCTGGACACGAGCCAAATTCCTTCGAACGAGTGTCCCCATGGTCTGGAAATGCTAAACCCAAATATAGACTCAGCCCCCCAGGGAACGAAAAATTTGTAAACACCATTGTTTCTTTCGGACAATGAAATTCTAGAAAGTAGAGGCCATGTGCTGTAGTGGAAAGCCCGTAAAACCAGTGTCAACGAAACCGTGTCAACAATGTGAGGTGAATGTTGGATTTTATACCGTACGAGACAATTAATAATAGACTTACCACGTTTTAATTCTAGCGTAAAACGCAACTGAGATGTGATTTTTCTTCTTAGCTTCTTTGAAAAAGTCTTCGCTTTGTCTTCTTTTCAAAGTGGACAGCATTATAAAGCTTTTAAACGTAACAATAGTTCGAGAACAAAAACACACAGGGAAAACTCGTTCGCCGATAAATTTGAATTACTTTCTAGAATTTCATTGGCCGAAAGAAACAATGGTGTTTACAAATTTTTCGTTCCCTGGGGGGCTGAGTCTATATTTGGGTTTAGCATTTCCAGACCATGGGGACACTCGTTCGAAGGAATTTGGCTCGTGTCCAGGCCAACCGCGCCTCAACGGCTTCCGGTCTGCACAGCTTTTTTGGCGTCTCGAAATGGCCGTTTATTCGATGATCTCGCTGGATTGCTGCCTCCGCAGGAGAAGTTTTATCGGACTTTTTTTGACAAACCTCGAGGTAATCTATCTGCCATTCGTGCTGCAGAGTATTGAAGCAAGGGGACGTGGTTTAGTAGGAGAACAAAATTGATTTTCGAGATGGATCAGCCGATCGGCCATTGCTGAGTGTCCTACCTTTCCTTCTTCTTAGTAGTAGGGGGAGAGCTCGGCTAAAAATCGCGGGATTTCCCTGAAATCGCTACCAGAGATCAATAAGGATACAAACAACACTACTGGAAGGTTAGAGTTTATTTGCCCTATTATTTACGGAACAAGACGCTCAATGAGCGTACACTCGGGCTTATGACAAGGACAATGTCAGTTGCGTGAGGAGAGACCTGACAATGACTGACAGTTGCGTGACGAGGGAGACTGTATATACATGTATGTGTCGAGTTCATTTGATTTGCCTTTGACTTTGAGTTCATTTGATTACCTTTTGACTTTGAGTTCAATTGATTTGATTTTGATGAGTTCGTGTAAAGGCCCCCCTCTAGCTTCAGATCCCGAAACGTCGAGTTTGGAATCGAGTTCGAGTTCGGGTTCGAGTTACGGTTCGAACGTCGAATAAAACAAGGACTAAAAATCAAAAGCTGCTTCTGTTAGATTTAAGATGTGACCTCAAGTGACCTCAATGAGTCACCGACACAAATATTCTCCCTTGTCACTGAGCGTCTTCTTCTGTAATAGATCCCTAAAATCTAAGGACGTTTTGATTTCGATTGTATTTTTGCCGTTCACTGACCTGTTTTGAGCGTGGAAATTCTGTTTTAAATAGCGCTTAACGTGGCGGTTCTAAAATTAGATCGCGTAATAAATGTATGACTCAGACAAGGATCATACAACTGTCATCGTACTGAAAAGAACACGGATTTTCGAACATTGACCTTTCTCGCCTTTGCTTTGATGTAGTTTTGAAGTACGATTTTTACGATTCCTTTTCCTTGTGAATTTTTCAAACGTGGAATGAAATAAACATTCATCGTGAGTTATTGAAAATGATACGTCTTGAGGTTGCATAGGTCAGATGGTTCTGATAACGCCCTCACGTTTGTTTTTGTTAAACTTGAAACTCCGGATACGATTAAATACGTCGCATACTTTCGTCATTCTTTAGCCGAATAAAAAAACTACGACTACTACTACTACTACCGAAAAACGCATTTTCTAACTCGGGCTTCCTTCGGAAGGGCCCGAGTAATGATACGTCTTGAGGTTGCATAGGTCAGATGGTTCTGATAACGCCCTCACGTTTGTTTTTGTTAAACTTGAAACTCCGGATACGATTAAATACGTCGCATACTTTCGTCATTCTTTAGCCGAATAAAAAAACTACGACTACTACTACTACCGAAAAACGCATTTTCTAACTCGGGCTTCCTTCGGAAGGGCCCGAGTAATTATCGACCAGAGCCTAAGGTCCCATACAAACTCTTATATATAGCTCGATACAAGCCTCTCATTAATAGCTTGGGCTACCTGTGCTTACTCGCAAGACTCGATGTTTACAATGCTCAACAGGGGCACAACCCCTTTTTGGATCAGTTTCAAATTACAAGTAATTACTCGGGCCCTTCCGAAGGAAGCCCGAGTTAGAAAATGCGTTTTTCGGTAGTAGTAGTCGTAGTTTTTTTAGTCGGTTAAAGAATGACGAAAGTATGCGACGTATTTAATCGTATCCGGAGTTTCAAGTTTAACAAAAACAAACGTGAGGGCGTTATCAGAACCATCTGACCTATGCAACCTCAAGACGTATCATTTTCAATAACTCACGATGAATGTTTATTTTATTCCACGTTTGAAAAATTCACAAGGAAAAGGAATCGTAAAAATCGTACTTCAAAACTACATCAAAGCAAAGGCGAGAAAGGTCAATGTTCGAAAATCCGTGTTCTTTTCAGTACGATGACAGTTGTATGATCCTTGTCTGAGTCATACATTTATTACGCGATCTAATTTTAGAACCGCCACGTTAAGCGCTATTTAAAACAGAATTTCCACGCTCAAAACAGGTCAGTGAACGGCAGAAATACAATCGAAATCAAAACGTCCTTAGATTTTTATTAGGGATCTGTTGCAGAAGACGCTCAACGAGCGTATATTCGGGTATTGTGAGAATGACAGTTGCGTGACGAGAAACTATTTATCTCGATGACTCATAAAGATTCGTGGAGGTACATCTGTATTACATCTTTAAACATACTTGAGGTCACTTGAGGTTGAATATTCATGGCGCGACAAACGTGTCAATTAATCCGAAGTTTTGTTCGCTCATGGCAGATACTGAGATATTGCTAAGTCATCGTATTCGACGACTAGAAGTGAAAGAAGCAGTTGACCTGTGCAGAAGAGAAATTATGTTGTATCCAAGGCAAGCCATCCATCAGTTCCTCTTAAATACGCTCTCACATACAAACGCATACGCCGATTCGTGTGGGCCCACTCTAAAAGATGTTGAGCGTTTTCGACAGGGCCTTTACATGAACTCATCAAAAGCAAAATTGAACTCAAAGTCCAAAGGTAATCAATTGAAATCAAGCTCAAAAGCAAATCAAATGAACTCAAGAACTATAATACAAATGAACTCTAATGTTGACTTAAATGTGAACTCAACTGAGTACTGCCTAGCCAAGCATGTATTCCACAACTTGAAGCCAGATGTACTGATTCAGAAGTGTGATTGCAACATGGACAAATCCAAAGGTGAGAAAACAACTTTGAAATCGCATCAAGAAGAACACAAATCTGAGGCGAAAATGAAGTCAATCCTTGTTTACATTCTGTTTATATTTTTTATTGTGTTAATGCTGTTAAAAATAGTATTTTTCTATATCAAAGAGAGAGTTTTAACGGAGTGCATATACCGTCGTTATCGACGTCATACCGTCATGGCCAACGATCAAGGTGAACAAGCAAGTTTGACTGAAAATAGACTAAGTGCTTTAGATACCTTTGTAAATATATCTGAAGCCAGTGTACAAGTTAAGCTGAATGTCAATAATCATGAATTGAGTACAATAAACAATGTAAGATCTCGCTATGCCATGTTTGTTGCTTGTGATAGTACGTCCACGCTTAGTAGTAAAATACACCGCCATGCTCATCGTGATCGAGAGCCAAGCAGAATTTCTTTCAAAAGTTTGACGTCTATTTTCCGAAGAAGTAGGAAGTTAAGAAAGTACATTCGACGTATCATCAAGAAACAGGTTCTAGTTGTGTTAATGCTGTTCAAAATAGTATTTTAGTATGTCAAAGAGAGAGTTATAATGGAGTGCATGTACCGTCGTTATCACCGTATTTTTATCTATGCTATACATAGTCTCCCTCGTCACGCAACTGTCAGTCATTGTCAGGTCTCTCCTCACGCAACTGACATTGTCCTTGTCATAAGCCCGAGTGTACGCTCATTGAGCGTCTTGTTATGCGTGTAAAAACAATCATCTTCCCTTCCCTACCCCTTCTTAGTGAATCTGCTGTCAAGCCAGCAGCAGATTCGAAAATCTGTGACGTCAAAATGACGTCAATCCGAATCTGCTGCTACCAATCTGCTGCAGAATCAATCTGGTTACTACACAAGGGTTGAATCAAGACTGACCGTAAGTACCGGAAACCATTCTTTTTGTATAATCTTATCGCCTGATGTGAAAACTTAATGCTGGAGTACAATCACTAAAAGCGAGCAACCGTTTGAACTTACGTTAACTAGTAAGTACTAAATAGAAGGAATTAAACGGTAGAAAGCAATAGAAATATCAGTATTTAGTACACGGTTTAGTGTTTGTACTCTAGCTAGCTATGCCTGGGTTAGGTGATATCCGATAAATTAATATTTCTCGACTGTCATTTCACTACTGTTATGTTTATATCTAGAGCATTCAGTGGCTTTAGTGAAGCAACATCAGTCTCAATTTGACTCAACTTATTCGTTACGGTAAAGTGATCTGCGACACTCGATCGACTGTAAAATGTTTTGGAACTGCTATAGAGTGCAGACACGTAGATGGATCGCAAATCCGTGAACATTTATTTTCGAACGAAGATCATCGAGTTTGAAATCGAGTTAGTTCGAGGACCTTCGAGTTACTTGTAATATTACGCCGCCAGTTGAGTTACAGTGCGACCCTTGTATCCTGCATGATCGAGGAGTTTATTCATTGCGGGTAGCGGGCTAGCCTGCGAATACAGCCGCTTTTTTACGCTCGCCACAGGGGTCTCCCGAAAGAAGCGTCCTCGGAGTGAGGCCCACATTCCTGTACTGTGACGTCATTTTGGACCCGATTCTGGTCAAAGAAGCTGATTGGTCAGCTTGCTGGTAATCGCATTATTTGCATAAATTAAACTCAACGACCTGAACAAAATATTACAATGTCGAGCCGCGGGCGATTGTATCGGACTTATCATACGCACAGATGAATAAAATCATGTTCTACAATAATTTTGATTGCCGAATCAACAAACTCAGGCCGTTTGGAATTAGTGTTCACAACATGAGCGGCTGTGTTGTATCAGATTTACAACACGAACTGTCATGACCTCAGAGGTCACAGTACAGGAATGTGGGCCTCACTCCGCTGACGCTTCTTTCGGGAGACCCCTGTGGCGAGCGTAAAAAAGCGGCTGTATTCGCAGGCTAGTAGAGGGCATGTGTGTATGTGTTTGTATTTGTATGGCTTTCTGCACTGTTTGGGAACGGTTTCTTCGAAGACGAAGTCGACGGCCTAAAGATTTTCTTGACATGTCTTTGCTTTTACATGTAAAAAGTTCAAAAGTGTATCGTTGTTTAAAAAATTATTCTGTTGTTGTATCGTTCGCGTGGTTATGAGTGTCACGTACTGATGCGCTTCGACTGACGTCACAATCCAACCAATTACTGTTGACATATCGTTTCCTGTAGCAAAATAGTCACGATTTTGGTTATCTTCATTTTGTCTGCTTAATTCTTTAGAATTTGTATTTCTTTTCTAAGAAAGTCATATGAAAAGGGAAGCTTATTCAAAATGTTTAAAAATCCGATTTTGACATTTTTGGCTAAAAAAAACATATCCTCTGCATCACCGTAGTTTCAAATTGACTCGGTTTCTTTTTACTCGTGCCCCCAGGCCGAAGGCCGGGCAGGAGTCTTAAATTGCAGACCGTCTTTTTTTGTTTGTTTGTTTGTTAGTGGTTGTTATAAAATGGAAGATGGAGACATGAAATCTGACCACAAGAGAGATTACAAATCACAAACCAATCAGGAGGCACCGGAGGTCAAGCAGGGGCAAGTTCAGTTGTCAGTTGTCAGAATCAATCACGCAAAGATATCTAGCTGACTACATGTAGTTCCCCAAATCTAAGTATGTTTTCTCGATGTTGGTCGTTTATACAAATTCTGAGCTGGCCCGGCGGTATTATGTTGTCGAGTGCGGGGCGATTCCAAATTCTGTATGTTCTACCGAGTCACCCAACAAGTAACCAAACACTGATTTGATCCGACTATAATGATTATCTCAGATCTAAACATTGAGAAATGTTTTTATTCGTGAATACAGCTATGATGACTAAGCACAATCTACAATCGAGTATAACTGTGAACGAGAATGATAAACACTAAAGCAACTCTTGCTAGACAGGTTTTACACACCTCGTAATTGGAGGGATGGAATATTCCCGGCCTATCTAATCAACGAGCTAATTCTGAATGGCTTGAGTTTCCTTGCCAGGATTGTCCTTTTCCAGAAATACCTTTATAAAGTGGTTCAAAGAAAATTGTCTGGGGTGAGAATAAAAACATGCCAGTGTCTCGGTCAGTTCAGTTCGTTCCTGATCTCTTCGTTCTTCACAGCTCAGTCGCTCATCGAATGAAAGGTGGAGGCCCATATAAAGTATACTTCTTTCATGCTACAATGCATGCTTCCCAGTGCTCAATCGCACCTGCAGGGCACGAGTGAACGCTTATTAAAGCGTCTAGTTTGATTTGAATTGCTCACTAGAGTGATTCCAATAAACCTGGGCACTAATACACATATACATACATACATACTTTATTTAGTACCCATATAAACATAAATATTACATATTTACAATCTATTTATAGTGATTGAAATACAATTTACATCATCTGATATTTACAGTGTTTACAACAATATAAAATTAAGGAAGGGCTGTTACATTGCCATAGATAATTAGTTTTCTGTATTTATTAGGCACGGTATGTTACAAGGGGGCGAGGGTATCTTGTAGGATTCTTTTATTCGCGAGCAATATATAAACAATATATAGGGGTCTTTTGGGCATTTTGCTTGCAAATTAAAACGCAAGGAATTGTAGTTAACGGCAAGATCAGAGGTGCATGGCAGGCTGGTTAATGTGCAAAGTGAAATAACTGAATGCGTATAGAGACCACAATGCAAAGCGTCGCTAAATACATGTGCCGATCTTTCCCTCCAGAAGAAATAATAAGAATAAGCAAGAACGTTTAATATAGAATTCTATCACAATTACTTAAATATCATTTGGGCTTTTGTAAAGAAATCCGCTAATTATTCTCAAAACTATTTTAACCAATCACAGTTAGCTGTTCCCACGCCAGAAATCGGCTCATGCGTTCCTATCAAATTACCGGTATTCGATCTTGTTTATGAAGCTTGCATTAAATGAAACGGAACTTGTAAATTTCACTGAAACGGTCTTGATTCAACTTACTAAGCTTATACGGCCTCATGTTTGAACTGGTCAACTTAAAGAAGCTTATACCGGATTATATTCGTTCATCGGACTCATTAAGACTGAAGAAGACTCATCTTTTTAGAGAACATTTTCTTAATAGTCGTCCGCTTACTTGCTTGTTTCTAGACTGTATTGATTGTAAATAGGATTTTTAGGTTTATTTAGTTAGTACATATTTGTAAGAGCATCGAGACCTTGTGGGATGCTCCCAATATCTATTATTATTATATTATTAATTATATTCTGCACGCGAAATCTATCAAAAATCCATCAAAGACCGACGATCAAAATTCAAAAGCTATTTTGAATCGATCGCCATTTAGTATTACTGTTCGTTCTCGATCTTACTCGTGTATTTTATCTCAGATTTTGGATGCAATTCACCGATTGGCCCCTAGAACTCACGTGGTGTACTTCATGTTACTGTCACCAAAATGTTCGTACATTTTCCGTGAATTGCCGTACAAACACACTAACTTTTGTACAGTTTATCGACTCGATTTAGTTTTTCGATTCTCTCAATATTAGCAAAACTATTTTAACTAAGGCTGATAAACGAGATTTTGCTAATATTTAGAGGATCGCACTTCTAAATCGAGTCGATAAACTGTACAAAAGTTAGTGCGTTTGTACGGCAATTCACGAAAAATGTACGAACATTTTGGTGACAGTAACATGAAGTACACCACGTGAGCTCTAGGGGCCAATCGGTGAATTGGGCTACCTGTGTTCGAAAACGAAGATGCCTTGTTTGAAGACTGTTTAACCCCAAAAAAACTATTTAAATAGACGTATCATTTACAGAAGTTGACGGAAACAATTATTTCTGGAATACAGAATTGTTGCCCATCTGTGATGGAATGCATTCAGTACTTTTGCATTATGTCCACATTTCCGCATAACATTTTGTGTGGCAGCATTCACTGCCATAAAGGTAGATTAGTATTATAAAATAATTATTAGAAGATGGCATCAAAACAAAATGCACTCGTTTGTTGATTTCCGACCCACAATTCTTTGCGCACGATATTCAAAACCCTGTCCGGCTGCCGGACATCTAGACACAGCGAACAAAGAAATATAACAAAGGGCTTCCTAACCATTCCCTCTACTAACTATGATCAAATAAAAACACTGTGAGATGAAAGATTACAAAGTACGTACTACCTATAGCAGCTTAGATGTAGTCAATGATGAACTAAAACTGAAGGAGAAAATCCACGTCAAACAACTTGTGAATCGGCATTTAGTCGAAGAGACGGAGTCGAGCCCGTAAACAAATGAATCACATCATTCCGAATAAATAAGTACTGCTTTAAATTCTTGAATTCTTGAATTCTTTTGATTTCATGTTTTGATAATAATTTACTAACTTTGCACAATGTGAGCTTGATTTGTGTCCCACAGGATATTGATTTTATAAACCTTTCAAGAGCTTTTTAGTATAGACTTCCAAGAGTTATTTGGTGGCAACTCGTTTATATTGTTGATTTTATCGCAGTTGAGTTTGTGAAATCGATACGGCGAGTTACCCAACTTAGCGTGCTAAGAAAACACGAAATTCTGTTCTTTTGAACGTTCTTTGTAAAATATAAATGCATCACAGATGTTCATTAACCATTGAACTTTATGACAACAATTTTGTATCTTCAACCTACAAACCGACATTACATTGAACTTTAGTTCTTGACTATATTTACGCTTTCCTGCTCGAGTATCGTCAATATAGAAGAGAAAATCTACTTCATATGAATATCGAAGTCAATCTAATTACGCATGCATGTTTTACCGAGTCACGCAACGAGTGACGAAAAGTCACGTTGCGATGTCTACTGTCCAAGGTTTTAGCACTTCTCTGAAATAGTTCCTTAGTAATGTAGTTCTTTGGCTAAAATCTAAGTATTTATAAATTTTAATACTCATTGATCAATCATCGATTTCTGTGGCACTCTAAACTTGCCATTTATACCAATGAAGTTTTAACTGCTGAGCATTTTAATAGTTCTCGAAAATACAGTAGCCCAAGTCTATATCGGCTAGTTATATCACTTTTGACCATGCAAGGATATCAATCCATTATCTTTATAGGTACTTGTAGTTTGCTGGTCACTACCAAGGTAGATAAACCAAACCTATTATGAAGCTGATTTGTGCGGGTCTTCCGAAAACTGGTACCACTTCCCTGGCAGCCGCGTTGACAGAGCTTGGGTACAGTGTACACGACTACGTAGATCATTATGGCTATCATACTGACGAGTACATAAAGGCACTTGAAGGTGAAATGCCAGATTTTACAACAATGTATGCTGACATAGATGCCGTTCTAGACTCTCCTCCCTGTTTTGTCTGGGACGAAATTCTGCGCTGTTTCCCCGACGCCAAAGTTATCATCCAAGAACGCGACAATGTAGACGTTTGGTTGAGAAGTTTCTTGAAAACTGATGAACTAATGAAGACGACACAGAAACAGTGGTGGGTGGTCTTAGGATTCACAGTGACACCATCAGGACGAAAGTGGAAACGACTCATTGACCTTGAAATACTTTGGCATAGAAATTGCGACCCCGAGCTTTTACCTGAGCTATACGCTGAACACAACTCGCGGGTCAAGGCTTTGGTCCCGCGGGACAAGCTCTTGGTGTACAACATTAAACAAGGTTGGGAACCACTGTGCGAGTTTCTTGGTGTTCAGGTGCCGGATAAACCTTTTCCTCGTTTGAATGTGAATAGCAGTTCTATCCCTGACGAAACCAACCAGTCGATTTCTGGACGGAGAATGTTCAACGAGTTGGTGTTTGTCCTGGCTGTCATTACTGTGATTTTGGCGGTAGTGATTTGGAACATTCTGCGTTGATTAACGCTAGACTGTAGTTTGGGTTTAGTGACTAGGGATACTGATTGTATTGGATGATTTTGTGTGTTAATGAACTCAAGATGATTTATTAATAGTGAACATTTCATGACAATCCTTGCTCTCTATGACTGGATTTTAGTTATGGGTGGGACATGACACTTTCGATGGGCATTTACCCATCATCTGTGTTTTATACTGTGCAACACAAAAGACAATTTACCAGCAGTTTTGTGCCAAATGTTGCGTGGTGTTTGTAGATAATTTTCTAAACCTATTTAGTTAAACCACTTTAAAACATGTTTTATAAAAAGCCAATGATTAATGTTCGACTCTTGTGCATAAATAGCTAATTGCATAATCGTTGTCGGGTTGAAAATCATAAATCATAGAAGCTCGGACCGCAAGGATGGATGGGAAATCAGTTCATGACCCGCATTACATACAGATATATTCAATGTTCTCGTAGTTTTGAAACTATATGAGCTATTTAACTAAGATCCTACAAGTCTGGATAAAAAGGTCGATGATTTGACGGTGTTATTTGAGAGTTTTAATTTCCCAGAATTCCTTTTGGTCATAGCTTTCATGATTTTCAACCCGACAACGATTATGCAATTAGCTCTATCTCAAATTGTAATTATAAGTGAGCACAATAAAGTTGTTGTTGTTGTTGTTGTGTTCAATCATTACACTGTTTAAACCCGTCGCCTCTGTACATCACCAATGACAAACCTCTGATATGATTCAGAGATTCGACGGCTGACATTAAGCAGCCTACCCGTATCATTTCTAAAAGAAAATACAGCTCAATAATAATAGTAATAATAATAATTTATTTAAACACAATTTATGTTTTGTTTTGGCCATTTTTCTCCTACTACTTTCCTTTTTTCTGTAAATGCACAATCATTGTCACTATACAATATGTTTTTATGTTATTCTTTACAAGATATCTATATTTTATAGTTACTATTTTGCGACTGAAGGTAATGCGACTGCGCATGCGCAATGTTTGTCTATGGATTTTATTAAGATTGTCAGTTTTGCTAGAGTAGAAAAGAAATCAGAAATGGGGGTCACCGAATTCGTTTGGATGCTGTGAATTTCAACATATAACTAAAGCTTTCGTCCATCTTTTCGAAGAAGAAAAATGGACGACACAGTACAAAGTCTGCGTGAGATTTTGAAATAAACTCCTTCAAGGCATCTTTCCTTGCTTGGGATTCCTGTGTCAAATACAGAAGTCTTTCTTTCCCTTCCTCTATTAATAACACAGGGATCCCGCGATACGCAAATTAATTCACTTCAGGAGTTTAGCCGTCTGAGTTAAGTATGCCATCACTAGACATGTCTGGACAAAACGTCGTAGTCCAGGGA
The DNA here is from genome assembly GCA_033675265.1 of Actinostola sp. cb2023. Taxonomy (NCBI): domain Eukaryota; kingdom Metazoa; phylum Cnidaria; class Anthozoa; order Actiniaria; family Actinostolidae; genus Actinostola; species Actinostola sp. cb2023. The sequence continues at coordinate 10,687 of JAUJYZ010001572.1, read as the reverse complement.
ATACAGTCCACAAATCTACACTTTGGACAGAAATCTTCTTTATAAGTATAGAATATCCAGAGAGAGATTGTGGTAAGAGTGACCAGGAAGAGTATGCAGACCGCTTTGCAGCAACGATGAGCCCGCAAGGTTACAACGTGTACTCCATTGTACACCGCTCGTCTTGATAATATAATTGTGATGAGTAGACCGAATAGAAAACCACCTATATGTACAAAGTTACCAATGTATGGTATGGTACCAAGGGCTGTGGATGGAACGCAAATTAATAAAATGAACAAAATGATGAAAGCATGAAAGCATGAAAGCAAGCAAGCATGAAAGCAAGCAAGCATGAAAGCAAGCAAGCAAGCAAGCAAGCAAGCAAGCAAGCAAGCAAGCAAGCAAGCAAGCAAGCAAGCAAGCAAGCAAGCAAGCAAGCAAGCAAGCAAGCAAGCAAGCAGCAAGCAAGCAAGCAAGCAAGCAAGCAAGCAAGCAAGCAAGCAAGCAAGCAAGCAAGCAAGCAAGCAAGCAAGCAGGCAAGCAAGCAAGCAAGCAAGCAGGCAAGCAAGCAGGCAAGCAAGCAGGCAAGCAAGCAAGCAGGCAAGCAAGCAAGCAGGCAAGCAAGCAAGCAGGCAAGCAAGCAAGCAAGCAAGCAAGCAAGCAAGCAAGCAGGCAAGCAGGCAAGCAAGCAGGCAGGCAGCAAGCAGGCAAGCAAGCAAGCAGGCAAGCAAGCAAGCAGGCAAGCAAGCAAGCAGGCAAGCAAGCAAGCAGGCAAGCAAGCAAAGCAGGCAGGCAAGCAAGCAGGCAAGCAAGCAAGCAGGCAGGCAAGCAAGCAGGCAGGCAAGCAAGCAGGCAGGCAAGCAAGCAAGCAGGCAAGCAAGCAAGCAGGCAAGCAAGCAAGCAGGCAAGCAGGCAAGCAGGCAAGCAGGCAAGCAGGCAAGCAGGCAAGCAAGCAAGCAAGCAAGCAAGCAAGCAAGCAAGCAAGCAGGCAAGCAAGCAAGCAGGCAAGCAAGCAAGCAAGCAGGCAAGCAAGCAAGCAGGCAAGCAAGCAAGCAGGCAAGCAAGCAAGCAAGCAAGCAAGCAAGCAGGCGGTCAGGCGGTCAGGCGGTCAGGCGGTCAGTCAAAGAACAATGGCAAATATTACTTACCGAAGCTGAATAATATGACAGAAATCAATGCACAAAAGTCAACAAAGGGTCTCTGTAGTCGACTGTAGTTTTGAACGTAATAGACTAACAACAGTGCCATCAGACCAAACAAAGCACCAGACGATCCAACCTAGACACAAGTAACCAACCCTCGATATATAACTGTTTTAGAATCAATCCCTGGGGATTGACACTGTGCAGTCGCAGCGCCATCACTGTAAAAACACAATTACTTGGGCGCACAAGGTCTTCATGTAGCTGCACAAATTGTCTTGGCTTAAAAAACAATACATAGAACGACAATAGAACAATAGCCAGAACTTTTGTGCAGCTACACGAAGACCTGACCCTTCCTAGGCCGTTGTGAATTGTGTATAAAGTATATTTAATTTGGACATGGTTTTTACAAAGAATTCACAACGGTCAGAATCCTGCGTTTTTTTGCAGTGCATTGGTGGTGTATTGGAGGTACAAACAAGATCAGAGAAGCTGCTAGAGTGAGGAAGGCTTTTTTATCGGGAACCAATATGGCCGCCATGGCGTCACACACGAGGTCATGGCGGCCATGTTGGTTCCCGATAACAAAACACTTCAAATGTATTTTAGATCTCCAGGGATTGACTGCGAACGAGCAATAGATCGAGAAGCCTGGGAAATAAACGGCGGCCATTGTATCAATCTTAAGAGCGACTGTCCATAATTTTCGACTAAAGAGTGCAGAACGGAAAATTCGAATTCCTTCAAATTTAGTCAGAATGTAGGCCTAGGTGAACTCGTTATGCTGTGTAAAAGTTTTATTTGAATCGGGTAATTCTATTAGGAGAACGGTGCCGATATTCGATTTTTGGGATCACTTCCGGTTTTGAGAGGCGATTTTACGGTACTCGTAAAACCAACAATAACAAATAATTTCCTAACTTTCGATGAACAAATGATATCATTTCGGGAAATTGAGATAATGTCTAACTTTTGTTCGTGTTTATCGAAGATCTTTAACAAAAAATAAATATTTTATCGATTTTCAAATTATTTTCACATTTTTAGCGTTTTTTCAAAGGTTATATTGACAGGCTAATATCTCCACTGGTACATCGATCCAAATATAGAAAGTATACCTCAGCCAATGAATACTATTTCGTCTTGTAATATGTCGAATAAAATTCTTGGGCAACTCACAAATTGAAATTCTAGAAGACGAAATGTAACCCCCATTTATGCGAAAAAAACACGACTTTGGAGGTCACGCTTTGGCAAAAGACAATTATTTAGTTAGTTAAACCGTTCAATGTATTGGAAATAAAAATCAATCAGACCAAAGCGAATACTTGTATTGACATTTTGAAAGCGTTTCAAAGCATTGTGAGAAAAGACGAAACTTTTAGAAAAAATATTACACGTTCCTGGAGGGTCGAAAGTTTCGTTGACGGTTGAGTTGGAATCTCGACTGATTAGCTTGGCTCAATACCTTGTTTTGAGTCGATAATGTTCAAGGAATATAATGCATCAATGGTGTACCTTGATGTACTTGTATTCTTGGAGAATTAAGCCATAAATACAGAGTTGTGAAACGATAGGTCGGGAGTAAACAACTCCACTGTCAACACGACAAGATCGCGTGACAAACACCACAGGAAGCCCGTCATGGCCGGAAACTGAAATGCCGGGCTCCATCATAAATATATATGATATAATACTAGTCGTTGCATGTTGCAAGTAAGTGCTGCGAGGCCAATAGGTGCTATAATCAGCCTGTGCTATAACTAACTGTAAAGGCATACTGTATCAATGTTGGGCTTCCTGTGTTTTTATTGATGTGCAAGTTATGATGAAGTCATTGAATTGATTTTTTGTATTTGTATTATAATGAAAGGTGGCACTAACTTATTTATTATGATAGTTGTCCACAACAAAACGCATTCAAATTCTCTTCGGTTCACTTATGTGTTTGGGCTTCCTGTGTTTCACATATATTGTGTGGACTTCTGATTAGCGATAAAAGTCGAGTTGATTTCGTTTGATACACATCTTCTATTTCATCTTGATTCATCAAACGTCAGTCTTTAATATTAGTACTGTACTAAAGAATATAACGGAGTAGATTGATGCATAGCTGCATCGGTTCGTGACTGTCGATGCGAAGTATTAGGTATATAAATTTGCCATCGATCGTGGATGTTACTTTTACGGCTTCCACTCCGACCGATAAATACTGTAAATATAAGCTTGTGGTTTTTTTCCGTAGAACATAGAAACATGTAGACGACCAGCTAGCTATTCGCTTGTTTATTTTCTACCCGGGTTCATTTCTTGCACGATTTCGGCCATCGAACTTTCTTCATCCTTTCCGCGTACACGGCTGGTAGACAATCTCGCCAAATATCGAGTCTTTGCTCTCTTTCATTCATTTCTTTCCTGCTTTCCTGTAATGCACCAGTCAAGTGAAACCCCCGGTCCCCCCCCCCTCGGGCATAAGCGGGGCATTCACTTTTTACTCAATTTAAAGCCAGTGAAGTCCCCGGTCACCGGGGAAGAAATGAATGGTGAACTCCCCCGCCAGTACTCATTTGTTCTGTACATAATATTTTGAAGAAGAAATATGTGAGTCACGAATCCCCGTCTATTCCCTGCTCTGGAATGCGAAGGGGTGAAAAGAAGTGCATTCACCGCCTACCGGGGAACGAAAAGGTAGTGAATTTGAAGTGAAAGTCCCCGCTTTCCCCCGCTAATGCCCGAGGGGGGGGGGGGGGGGGGGGGGGGGGGGGGGATTTCACTTGACTGGTGCATAAGCACATCGTATATCCACCAAAGACCAAAGAGAACGTATAAATACAGTTCGGACAGTTCGGCTAGTTACCACCGCTGGTCACCAGAATTGTGTAATTTACCCCTGAAGTGCTGCATGCGGGGGGGGGGGGGGGGGGGGGGGGGGGGGGGACGGACAAAAATCGAGATTTCAACTGGTATCAGTCGTAACACTGGAACCCCAAGATTAGTGTTGCTGCTCGCTGGCGGCTCGCAGCAATAATGTTTGTTTGTTATTTTAATGTGATAACCAAGTATTCATGCATTAACGGTTACACGATGTAAATCATATTCTCATCTTTTTAGTGCCCAATGGGTTTGCAGAGGGTTTATTACGAATTTGTTCAGTTGTCTCTTCCACAAACCTGAGTTACAAGGATGATAAATTTAGTATAATTACCCTGTTAACTCGAACCCCCGCTAACTACTGTACACCCTAAACAACAACAACTGTTTATTTATACTATATATTAGGTGATATATTTTTAATTATTATTTTTAGTTCAATTTTTCTAGATAGGTGTCCCCAATTAGCATACTTTTAAATGTAAGCTAACAAATTAAGACACATTAATAAAGTTTATTATTTATTATTATTATTATTATTATTATACTCTGATGTTGTTTAAATGATAAATATATGCGGGCTGGCGCTTGCTTGGTCAACGTGTTAAAAATAGTCAGCATACTATCAGATTAAAGTTTGAGCGGAAAACTAACCAGGATCGGAAATAATCAGTCTTTCATGTATCCTTGTCTTCTTTCTATTCTTTATACCTGCTCTTGCAAGGGCGGATACCGGGGATGGTTCCAGTGGGTCAGGACCCCTCATTCGTCGTTCCTTTTTTTTCCAGCATGCATTCGGCGATGCGAATTATAATTAATTTTAACTAATTATACTAAAGTTATCATCCTTGTAACTCAGGTTTGTGGAAGAGACAACTGAACAAATTCGTATAAACCCTCTGCAAACCCATTGGGCACTAAAAAGATGAGAATATGATTTGACTCCACGTTTTACATCGTGTAACCGTTAATGCATGAAGTAAGGGTTAGAGAATAACGCGAGTGCTTTATGGGATTTAGAGCTCCGAGCAGCAGATAGAAGGCCACGAGGCGCGTAGCGCCGAGTGGCCCTTCTATCAATGCGAGGCGCTCTAAATTCCATAAAGCACGAGTGTTTATTCTCTAACCGTTTTAGAATATAGTCATACTCACGAGTGTATTCTTTGGCTGCATGTCAGTTACTTTCCCAAAGGAATACTGATTTCAAATGCAAATACGCTCATGCAAAGCTGTTCAGTTGTGTGTGACTTCAGTGGAGTGAAGATGAATATCCGATGGCCAGCTTGAGGCTTTTAAATACGAAGCTTGCAACGCTAGAAATCACCGGTATTTGTTGTGGAAATGAAGAGCAGAAATCTCAAAGTTTCTTCAAACCAGTTAGAACGGACGAAATTGAAAAATGAGTGAAATAATGGACACCAAAGAAAACTCAAGCACGATGTGGACGTTTAATATATTGAAAGATTGGGCTAACTATATCGCAATAATCATACGTATTCTTCGTTTGCAACCACGTGGTATTTGGCGGATTACGGGTCGTTCGAAATATCATTTCCTTTGCCAAATAAAATAAAAACCTTATGAGCTTGTAGAGCTAGCAAAATAACAAATCTGGGCCAAATTTTGGAGCACTAGAGCATTTCTTTACCGAGCTATGAGCAAACGAAGTTTCCAAATATTTGGTGTAAATGTATGGCGGCGCCATGTTGGAAGACAACTGATGTCTTCCAACATGGCGGCCTAGATTTCAAAAAATAAATTCAAGCTTAGAGTTGATATACATCACTTAATTTCACAAAAAATATAACTTATAAACATGTATAAAACTAAAACCATTTAATTTGGTACAAATTTGTTGGTTTCTACGACTTTTCAGAGACGTGACTAGCGTTTGGTAAGAGTTGCGTGACACAATTCAAACTTCGAAAACTCGGCCACAAAAGATCGAGCCCATCTGAAACTTTCTACAACAATTCATATCACAATTCTCTAAAACACTGCCAAGAATCAAGTTGATAGGATCCATAACTAAATTTTAGAATTTTTTTAATTAATTCGCAAGGGGAAGTGACGTCAAGTGCAAACGAAGAATACGGAGAACTTGGATGACTGATGAATATCCGTACATCTACACTTGTAGAACATGGAGAAACTCGTTTGTGATTTCATTTTGAACAGTAAGTGACTCGCTACGTTTCTTTAGTGTTTCGCATAGCCCGGGTTATGATCTGTATTTCTCATGTATCAGTATTCATGTATAAATCTAATAACTGTCGAGATTAAACTAAGATTGCATTAGAATATTTGTTGTATATAGTTTAGTACACGTTATATATTAGAGTGCAAATATTATATCACTGAAATAAGCGACAACGACAACAATGATAAAGCATTTGGTGCTATTTATGACTATTTAGTTAGGTAACTATTTCTTGGATATAATATTTGCACTCTAGTATTCTCTAAGTTAGTCATTAGTATTCCCTATATAGAGAATACTAATAAGGCTTTGTAACAAAAGAAAACAAAGAGCTTTATTAGTATTCTCTATGTAGAGAATACTAATGAGTCCATTGTTAAAGCCATATTAGTTACTTTATGAGATATAGAGCGCACAAATGCTGGGCGCTGATTGGTCGAGTGAGTATGACTATATTCTAATACTTGGTTATCACATTAAAATAACAAACAAACAAGATTAATATCTAACAAAATTATATATTATATTATATATATATTTATGATGGAGCCCGGCATTTCAGTTTCCGGCCATGACGGGCTTCCTGTGGTGTTTGTCACGCGATCTTGTCGTGTTGACAGTGGAGTTGTTTACTCCCGACCTATCGTTTCACAACTCTGTATTTAATGGCTTAATTCTCCAAGAATACAAGTACATCAAGGTACACCATTGATGCATTATATTCCTTGAACATTATCGACTCAAAACAAGGTATTGAGCCATGCTAATCAGTCGAGATTCCAACTCAACCGTCAACGAAGCTTTCGACCCTCCAGGAACGTGTAATATTTTTTCTAAAAGTTTCGTCTTTTCTCACAATGCTTTGAAACGCTTTCAAAATGTCAATACAAGTATTCGCTTTGGTCTGATTGAATTTATTTAGAATACATTGAACGGTTTAACTAACTAAATAATTGTCTTTTCCCCAATCGTGACCTCCAAAGTCGTGTTTTTTTTTTTTCATAAATGGGGGTTACATTTCGTCTTCTAGAATTTCAATTTGTGAGTTGCCCAAGAATTTTATTCGACATATTACAAGACGAAATAGTATTCTTTGGCTGAGGTATACTTTCTATATTTGGATCGATGTACCAGTGGAGATATTAGCCTGTCAATATAACCTTTGAAAAAACGCTAAAAATGTGAAAAGTAATTTGAAAATCGATAAAATATTTATTTTTTGTTAAAGATCTTCGATAAACACGAACAAAAGTTAGACATTATCTCAATTTCCCGAAATGATATCATTTGTTCATCGAAAGTTAGGAAATTATTTGTTATTGTTGGTTTTACGAGTACCGTAAAATCGCCTCTCAAAACCGGAAGTGATCCCAAAAATCGAATATCGGCACCGTTCTCCTAATATAACAAGACGCTCAATGAGCGTACACTCGGGCTTATGAAAAGGACAATGTCAGTTGCGTGAGGAGACCTGACAATGACTGACAGTTGCGTGACGAGGGAGACTATATGTCTGCCAGATGAAGGGCTATACGATCTCGATTTACGAAAATTGACCTTGCTTGCCTTAAATGCTTTGATGTAGTTTTGAAGTACGATTTTTACGATTCCTTTTCCTTCTGAATTTTTCAAACGTGGAATAAAATAAACATCCATCATGAGTTACTGAAAATAACTCGACTGGCTCGACTGTTTGCATGACTTCTGTACATATAGCTTTCTGTCAATAGATGGAGTTATACATGACCGTTGTACGGCGTTGGTCGGTGAGTTTAATTATAACAATGTCAGTTGCGTGAGGAGAGACCTGACAATGACTGACAGTTGCGTGACGAGGGAGACTATGTATAGCATCTGCTGAGTAATCTTGAAACTCGAATGATTTTCAGACGGCTCATGTGTCTTTGCCTATAAATTTCGGAATTCATGCCTTCAATGTGTCCGAAAATCAGTCCGAAACCCTTCACAATGACGAACAGCGTGTATGACATATGTGAGAGGAGCGTTTCTTTCCTGCAAGTTGGATACATAAAAGTGTTACGTTCGAAGTTATGCCCAAATTTCGTACATTGACCTTGCTTAGTCCGTGGCGTTGATGACGGCCTATTTGCTTTGATGAAGTTTTGAAGTACGATTTTTACGATTCCTTTTCCTTCCGAATGTTTCAAACATGGAATAAAATAAACTTCAATCATTATATTTCTCAGAAATGTGTTTCATTTTATTGTTGGATACCTTTTAAACGGGTTTTTGAAACCACGGCGTGACGGCAGTCATGCAGCAAGCACTGATCCCAAATTTCGTACATTGATCTTGCTCATGTTAAAACAATGATTGCATGATCGTGTTTAAAAGGAAGTGATCGATGGCTCGACTTCGCCATACAACATAGGCTCATCGTAAAGTCCATTCAGAACTAGGAATTTCATTCAGTCCAAGCTCTCCGTTATTATTTGGCTGTTTTAGTTTTCATTTCGGATTTCATTTGCTGTCGAAATTCGAATATATCCAGGATGCTTCAAGTAATCGCTCGATGGGAACCCGCATATATTTTGGGACAGAGTGTAGCTTGCTTTCTTATCTGCAGAGTAATCTTGGAACTCGATACGATCACATACTTCGCATTTTTTGTACCGATACGATCACATACTTCACATTTTGTGTCCTACGAAAAAAAATAATGATAGAAGAAAGCGCATTTTATAACTCGGGCTTCCTTCGGAAGGGCCCGAGTAATTACCCGATTCAAATAAAACTTACACAGCATAACGAGTTCACCTAGGCCTACATTCTGACTAAATTTGAAGGAATTCGAATTTTCCGTTCTGCACTCTTTAGTCGAAAATTATGGACAGTCGCTCTTAATTATGATAAATTCAATAAAACATCGAAACTACCATACTAGCCAATCAGAGTGCACGAAAAAGTACTATTTACGACGTGAGGACGTTTTAATGGCGACCAATTTCACATTCTTTCGCCACATATATTTACCAAAAAAATAAAAACAAAAAAACAAAAAAACAATTAGATTACGAGTAGACTAGACTACGTAGCGCCGAGTTGACTATCCTCATGGAAAACGAGAACGAGTAGTCTAATTGTTTCAGCATAAACCATCCAGTAGGTCAGTAGAAAATGACAGAAACAAACAACAGACAATAATTGGTCGAGAAACTCCTTCGAAACATTAGCAAAACGCGACGACGAAGCCGCCATTTTGTTTGTTTACCTCTACTCGGGGTCTATGATCTGATAGACCACTAGTAGCGAACCAATCAGATTGCAGAATTTGCGATAGACCACTGGATGGTTTATGCTAATCATCATTAGTCTTTTAAAATCACGTGATTACCTGAGGCATGAGTGGGGTAAAGATACCACTAAAAAGATTCCCGCCAATACCGCTGACCAGGTATATCACTCCTGTTAGTATTGTTCTGAAACATAATTGTATGTGTTATTAATACATTAGTAAATAATAATAATAATAATAATAATAATAATCTAAGGATATGACGAAACGAAACGTCGATTCAGGAGAGAATGCATGGCAGGGATTACGTCATCGATTACGTCATCGGTCTCGCCATCAGAAGAAGAATACATTTTCTTTACCCGATTTCTATTTCTATTTTGCAACCAACGATGACTTGGAACACAAGGTTTGTAAGCAGGTGAAGAATTCCTGAAATAAAAAATAAAAATACTACAAATCCAGTAAAACAACTGAAAGAACGAACAATTCGAACTCAAAATGCTAAAATAGCAATCAGACTGATTCCTAAGAATCGCTGTTTATCAGATCAAATAATAAAGAACATGCAAACCAACTAATGAAATCTGTCAAAGCTTACACTTGCTAATGAAAACACCTTTAATTGCTGGTTTTCATTAGACGTCACTTCCGGTCTCGTGAGGAATTTTCATCAGCTGAATTGCACCTTTTCAAAAGAATACTCTCTGCTTGATAGCACATGGAGGGCAGTGTTTGCCCGTCATTTGAAGCAAATAATGAGATTCGAGGAGTTTTTTTAACAGCTGATTGAAAGCCAGCAATAGTGAAACTCATCACTCGGTCAAATGTATCCGATATCTAGTTTTCAATATATAAAATAAACTAACAAAAATATAAACAAACAAACAGATGGACAAACAAACAAACTGACAAACAACTAGACAGACAGACAGACAGACAAGACAGACAGACAGGCAGACAGACAGACAGACAGGCAGACAGACAGACAGACAACAATATATATTATAGTGGGTTTACCTATGTGTATAAATATAGGTGTCATCAATCTATAGAATTGATCACCGTATTTCTGATGAGCACCTGTCATCCCACATATACCATCCAAGCAATTCACATCACCACATAATAAACTGCAAAATAATGTATGTACGTTAGATACAACACATATTAGTTGGACATATTAGTAAAGGAAGACCAGGTAATTGTCACTGCCAATATGTACATGGATAG